>JBBPBQ010020323.1:14858888-14879496 GCA_037974755.1 Cicer yamashitae
TTATTAGATTATATAAAATGACAAAACTATCTTGTAATAAAAGGATAACTTATTTTTACATTGTTTTTTTAATTTATATTTTAATTTTTTATATTTTAAATTATATTTTATATAAGTAATAGAGTAAATTATTGTTTTTATCTTATCCAACTGATTTTTAATCCAACTCATTCTCGGTATAAATTTTTTAACTAAACTAATTTATTATATTATATTAGTTCACTAAACACTGAATCCAGACATTATATAATAATTTTTTTTATTATATATCTTATCTTATCTATTAAACAAGTCTTTTTATTATATTGTGTACAAGAAAATAATAATAATAATAATTATCATACAGCGAAGGTAGAAAAACTCTACTCTAAAATAATAGCACCGTTGATTGGATTGTCTTTTTTTTAAAAAAAAAAAAAAATAGGTAGAAAAACTAAAAGCACATAGTTTGGATTGAAAGTGACATATTTGCTTCCCAAAATTTCTGATTATGGCATACAATTTAAGGTCACCAGCTTTTATCCAATAGATAGAAAAAGTAATACATAAGTGTTGTTGTTTTGTTATGCTACATATGATTTTGATGTGTAAAACTTATAATTAATAATATCAACATTAGGCAAAATCAACTTTTTTTCTTCAATTGGATTGTGACATAGTATCAAACCCTAATAGAGAAAACAATCCTTGAACCGTATTCTTTGCCTGATTTTTTGGGTAACATTTCATAAAATATGGTCCTACTACTAATCAAATCAAATTCAGTAAAATAGTCTCATAGATGCATGCATACAACCCTCTAGCTAGTTCTATTATTATGTCACAAGTTGATTCTCTTTGCCATTTCAATTACCAAATTTCTTCATCATAATAATTATTAGAAAGCTTTAGTTTTATTTGTAGTTGAGCATTTGCCTCATGCATATTTAGGGTACAGTACTAGGACCAGATAATGGTATGAGATATGATATTTTAAAAAAATTAAGATAAGAGTATATCAATGATAAATATGATTTTCTTTATATAATTTGATTAAAATTTGATTAAAAGAACTAAATTTTTTAATTTACGATACAAAATAAGAATAAAATTTTTAAAAATTACAAATTGTGTTCGATTAAAATAACAAATAAATTTAATTACACAAATAATATTATATTAATATATCATAAAATAATCAATTTCATTCTCAATAAAATAACGAGAAAAACAGAGTACTCACGAGTATCGTATAAGTACCGGTACTGGGTAAGTATCTGGTACGAGTAATTCAATATTCTAGAAGTACTTAGGGTTCATAGTTTCAAAGTAATTAATTTGTAAATGAAAGAGACTTAAATGAAATTTTAGTCATTTTATTTGACCTCATTTATGATTTTAATTTCCACGTTTTTAAATTTATGAATTTGGTCCATCTGCTTTCAAAATGTATGACATTTTTTTTTCATATATGTATTTGTCGTTAATGACATGAAAACGAGTTATTAGGTGAGAATCTACCGAAAGTAGTGTTAAAATCAAATTTGATTATTTTTGTGACGTAGATTAATGTATTTTTGACGAAATGATAATTAGTTGTAATTAAGAATTCATTTAGACATTTACATATCAGAAACTCAGTTGTCTCATAAACATCTTATTTGTCATATCATTAAAATTCAATTTCAAAATGTATAGGCAAAACAATAATTTTTGCTTTAAAAACACAATATATTAAGACCACTTTTCATAGCACAAGGGATGTTAGAAAAAATAATAATTGAAGAGAATGAATCTAAAAATTCATAGACAAAATTGTGAATTTAGAAATAAAGGGATCGAAATTGTGAATAAAACAAAATAGATTGACAAAAAAATATATTTAAAACAAATCATAATTTGATTTTTTTAAACTCTTTTCCAAAATAATATAATTTGGTATTGAATTACATTTTCGTAATTGCTTGCAAGTTGGAAATCAACTTGGACACATTTTGAATTAGATGCACAAAGCAGAGAATAGGCATTGTCAAATTTTGCTTAATAAACCGATAGGTCTATGACATGACATTGCTATTGAAACCTCAAAGGTTATGATTTGTGACATTTTTATTGCAATTTAGTTTTCATGTCTCTAATTAAATAATACACAGACTTTATTAAAATAATGATAGCGAAATCATATTCCACTCTGATTTTGTTAAATGTTATACATATATATCAATACACAATAATTTTGCGTATGTTAATTCTGTTACTTTCTTAATGATGGAACAATTAAAAAAGCAATCTCCAATAATTCAACAAAGAAAAGTGCATAAAGTATAAAATTTTAGAAGTTAAATAAATAAATCCAAAAATTAAAAAATTTATCTAAGAGCGCATGGATGAAATAAGTTAAAACTTTTCAGCTTTAACTCAAGATTTCGAGTTCTAAACTTTTAATCTAGTCCTGAAAATGTAACAATATTAAAACTCTTGAGTTAGAGTTTTTCGGACGACCATAATCTTATCTATCTCGAACGGAACAATTAGTTTTTACAATTGCACCAAAGATAACGAATTTACATGAAAAAAAAAAAATCACTCCAATAACCCTGGCACTTTTTGAACCTTTCAATTTTTGACAAACAATAATGTTTAGATAATCCACCCTCCAAAAGTCACAAATTGATATGAAGCACAATGATAATCATAATGATTGCTACATGTTTTCACCTTCAAGCTATTCTTCAAGCTATGCAGTGGTTATAACCCCCTAAGATGTGATGTACTTCAACTTTATTTGGCAAATTGCATAAACATATTATTCATAATTAAAGTTGAAGAATTATAACCAAATGTGATATTTTCCTTCACTAAATTTGTATTGATTTCGAGACTATACTATATTTGAAGATAAATATTCAATAAGCATACTCTTTATTTGAACTTCAAATTATGAGGTTGAAAATTAAAGCTTACAACAAATTTTTGCTACAAGTTCTAATTAATATAACCCTGAAATTTTTAGGAATGGTTCTGGTTAATTTATGTGCAACTATATTTACTTGTAGTAGAATAAATTAAACTAAAATTTGTGAAATGTGAAAGTAATTTTTTACGGTGCAACTGACTAGACCGTTAGATTAAGAAAGAAACACAATTGAACTAAGAATACATAATTCTTTTGAGCATCAGGATAGAGAGAAATGCATAATTCTTTAGGAGAGATATTTTTGAAATACAATGCATAATTC
The DNA here is from genome assembly GCA_037974755.1 of Cicer yamashitae. Lineage (NCBI taxonomy): Eukaryota > Viridiplantae > Streptophyta > Magnoliopsida > Fabales > Fabaceae > Cicer > Cicer yamashitae. Next base: position 14,862,107 of record JBBPBQ010020323.1, read on the forward strand.
TTTTGGGCCTCCAACAAAATTGAAGAGAAATATTGAAATTAAAATTTGAAAAATTTATCCTATACCCCACATTTGTACCTATACCCTCACAAGTTTTTAAAAATACCAAATATACCTTTTATTTATTTTTTACTATTTTACCGGAAAACTTTTTTTAAAGTTTTTCAATACAAAAGGTTTCTACCGGAAAACTTTAAAAAAAGGTTTCCGGTACAGGAGGGCAAAAAGCTATGTACCGGAAACCTTTAAAAAAGTTTTCCAGTACAGAAGCTTAAAAGTATATACTACCGGAAAACTTGTAAAAAGTTTTCCGATATAGTAGAGGTTTACCAGAAAACTTGTGAAGAAGTTTTCCAGTACACACCAAATTTTTAAATTTTTTTAAAATAATAACTTCTTTACCGGAAAACTTAGAAAAAGTTTTCTGGAGTGTAACTTCTTTACCGGGAAACTTGAGAAAAGTTTTCCGGAATATATGTTTGTGCACCGAAAAACTTAAAAAAAAAATTTCCGGTAAAATTGGTGAAAAATTACAAATTTTAAAACTTATATAAAGACAAAAAGATTATTTTCCTTACATTTGTGGGGGTAAAGGTTAAATGTAGGGGGTACAGGGTACAATTTTCTTAAAATTTATATTGAACCATTATTTGTAAAAGGTCAATAAGCACCATATACTCTAATAATTGGATTGGTCTCAATTTTTATTCAGTTTCCCTCAACACACAAAACCATGTAGGATTGCTTCATGGGTTACTAAAGCCTACACAGGCACAGGATAGGCTTTGTCTCCTTGAAAAAACCTAGATAAGAATGAAAGCAGTGTTGGGAATCTCTTAAGTGTTTTAAGCACTCAATCAATGTTCACACTTCACACACAATGAACTGAATGAAAGAATCAAAATTTTGGACTGGGATTCCCTGCTGTAAAGGAATCCAACAGTTTCACGCAGTAGCCAACTTCGACCGTTGATTTTAGATCGGACGATTCAAATCACACATTCATAAAATCAGCTGTAAACAATCTCAACCATTGATTGAAATCAGACGTGCAAAAACAGTAACTGCGTGACACAATTATTGAAGTGGGTCTGATTCCCAAGTTTTTATTGATTACTTGTAACTGAAGTATCACATTGACTTCTTTATACAAGAGTATAGTCTACCACCAATTCTGTTATAACAGAAAATCACACAACTACAAACTACAAACTACCTTTTAACAACTAACTAACTTATTGAATTATATTTCAAAAAGCAATTCAAATGTCTCAAGTTATTATGTTGAGCTAGTAACAAGGAAGTGCAAAAATATACTTTTCAATTACCAGAGTCAATGTAGACCTCAAAGAAATTTGACAACGGCATTCTTCTCACAAAATTTTGAATCCAAAACTTTGTGGGGTATAAGTAGCATCCTCACCAACTTCATTAGCAAATAATTTTGAGTTTAACAAAACTATCAGGGCAATATAAGATAACATACAATAAGACTGAAGTGAACCAATCAGCTTCTTATTGACAAAACAAAATTTCCAAGTATCAGGACAAAGTTTATTATATAGAAAGCAAAAAAGAAACCTAATTAACTTATTATATAAACAAAAATCAAAATGAATTAAATGACCAAAATTCTATGGAAAGAGGTCATATACTATTAACAATATTATGATGTCAAGAGCTTTGGCCAGACAAAGCAAACAAATTTGGAGCAATGGTGATTCATTTCATGACTCTGATCAACGAACCGAAGCACAAATCGACTGCTGATTGTACAATTCTGGAACTCCATTTGTGATTTTCTGTCTGCTTTTCCTCCTGTTTGTTACAACTACAAATCCTTCACCATCTAATTTATCTTGCTCTTCACCGTCATCACTGGAATTAACCACTGTCTTATTCTTTTCATCAGTTCCATACGTTATTTTTATGACAGCACTGTCTTTAGCTACTTCATCAGAAGAACTTTCCAAATTCTCAACTTTTCCTTCAGTAATTTTAGCCTCATCCACAGCATCAGCATTTTGATGAACAGATTTCACTAGAAAACTCAGCAATATCTGCCTTGCTATCTCTGACTTCTCCGATTCCGAAAGACTGTGTTTTGAAGGACTGCTCTTATTTTCATCACTGGAGACATTGGAATTGGCATCACTAGTTTCTATTTGAGAGGCACTTCTTGGAACAAACTCGGGAGCATGTGGATTCATGATTCTTGGACCGCCGGATCCACTTATTTCCCTTATCTTCGATGATCCATGTTTCATGCGGAAAGTATAGTTGGTTCTGTAATACAACGGTGATCGAGGACCACAAGGGACCCTTGCAGCAGCAGGAGGAAGCACAGGCTCCACAAGTATTCCTTGACTCCCATTTGCATCATATATGCTTGCCACGGGAACAGGATTTAAATGGCGAGACGCAGACAACGTTCCTGGACTGAATGGTTTGGCTGCAGCTGAAAGCTTACTTCCATTTGTTTCTGTAGGTTTTGTCTGATCAGATGAAAGGGAAACCTTCTCGAGTTCGGATGCAGAACTTTCTTTTTCAGATTCATCTTCATGAGTAGCTTCTTTTTCATCTTGCTGTTGAACTGCTTCAGCTATAGAATTTTCAATAGAACCTTCTTTTTTCTGCGTCTCATTTTCATCGTTTACCTTTTCTACCTCAGTTTTTTCCAACAATGGCTTTAAAACTGTACCTGGTGGTGCTACAGCCACTTCTTTGTATGATATAGACTTTGAAGCCAATGAACTCAATGATGCTGGAGAAGATGAGATTTTCGAGGACGACAAAGCTTTCGGAGTTTTTGACTGTCTAGATGGAGATAACAAAGCCGAAGTTACTTTTGGAGCTCCTTTTTGGGGCAGGGAAGTAGTGTCATTCCTGTAACTGGCTTCCTTGTGAATGCTGAGCTTCGATAGATTAGGCCGTTGTCTGCGTCCAGACTTGCGGTTAGCAGCGTTACCTGACCGCCCTTTTGAATTGGCTTCTTGCCAACCTTCATCAGACGACGTCTCATAAACAGCTTCGCTTGTCACTGGCTTGTGCCTGCTGAGATCACCGCCAATATCTTTTGGTTCATTGGAATCATGTGTGGCGTTTGTTTCGTTGATATTTCCTTCTACCGTTGTTGTGACATCTTTTATGTTGTCAACAAAAACACCGTCATCTGCTATTGCAGCAGCATCATCATGTTCTTGACCGTTGTTATCACTTATTGGAAGTATCTGAAAAATCACATATATAAGTGACATGTCAAATGCAAAACAACCTAAAATGGTAAAAAAGAGTTTTCAAAATTAGTTTTGATTTGAAAATTATCATACTCTCATAGAACTTCATCTAGAACTATAAGCTAACTCCAAAAGAATGTAATAGGTTGAATTCCCTTCAAAGTTGACTTTATTAAAGGTAAAAACTCCCAATCTTTGGAACATAGTCTTCCTTGTTTCCCTCAAGAAAAAAGCATATATTACCTTAGCATACCATAAGAACATACTATAAATATGATCAAAGCAGAACTTAATCCTTTGTTTACTACTAAGACCACAAAGGGAAAATCTGTGTGTATTTTAAGAATAAATAAACATGTAAAAAGATATAGTTGCCCACCTTTGGACGCCGCTGTTTCCTTTGAGCATCATTTCCTTTTGAATCATTGTCGGGACTAATAAAATCCAGGAGATCTGACACACTGCATGAAAACATATTCACATGTTTTTGTAGCCTAAAATATAACCTATTTATTTCGAACACGGTAATGCAGGAAATTCAGGTCAGTACCTAAGGTGACCTTTACTTGCAATGGATGTATCTGTCTTTGGAGTTCCATTTTTCGCTGCTTCTTGCTGCTCTATAGCTTTTGATTCAAAATATTCTAGCCATGCAGCTGCGTCCTGCATTCGGTAATTTCCAAATTTTGAAAAATGTAACACTATCTATTTTCCAATATTATCTACCAACCCTATATTATTATGGAAATTATAGTATCTATCTGCAAATGAATTAGATTCACTGGTAATAACATAGAAAGGGAATGACCTGTGTCCGGAGATCTTCTGCACCAAGCTTCGCTTGAAGTATCTTAAGTGTAGTTTGCTCGTGTTGCACACTCAAAGAATATGCTTCCATCAATGAAAGAGCTATGGCTATGGCATGATAGCTTGCTGCAGTCTATAAGATGAAAAATAAAGTATAAAACAAGGTTATCAAATACACGAGAGAAAGTGCAAATAGAGATTTTACTCCCCTGGAACTAGTCAGAACGGAAGCAGAATCACTTCCTGGTAAGATCGCAAGTGCAAATAAGGATTTTAATTGCAAGAGAAAGATAGATACCTGTATATGATCTGCTCCCAACAATCTTTTGTTGCATTTAAGAGCTTCATGCAGATACCTAAGCGCCACATGAACATTACCCATGCCTTCTTCCATCATAGCTACATTGATATATGTTGCAGCCGTATTTGGATGAGACAGACCACATGTGAAATGAAGGAGGAATAGGGCACGATTAACATACCTGTCAAAATATGAATTAAGTTCAATGACAACATAGTAAGTTTCAGAATAATCAATAGAAAATCATGACTCAAGAAACTAAACCGATTCAACAAAGTTTGACTTACTTCAGAGCCAGCTCAATATGTTGCAGACGATAATAGAAAACAGAAAGATCGCCGTAGCTTTTCATTGTGTCAGGATGGTCAAGTCCAAGCTCTCTTTCATTTATATCCAAGGCCTTTTGCTGATAAATGGTGGCCTGAATAATAAAGACGGTAATATAAAAATTTAGCATAAATACAGGACCTTAATTATTCACTACATAAAGTTGACACATGGCTCCATCGAGTGTTGTTAAATAGAGGCTATAGCAGCAATATTTAGTACAAAGGTATCGTAGCAGAAATTACAAAGCACTATTGCAGAGCACTATTTTCTGCAATTGCCAACATTAGACCGCCATTCCCACACAACTATGTAGCACTTTCTCAATACAACGAATAACACCATTGATTCATTGTCATTTATAGGCACAACATTTCTACAACGTGCATCAAATTTATCCTTTGTTTCCTCTTTTTTCCCTTGTAGCTTACTACTATAGGAAAAAAAACTATAAATTGAATTTTTATCATCACTAAGCTAAAACCTGACAAGTTTACTTTACCTGGTTAAAATCTCCTGTGTGGTAGAGAACCACAGCGAGAAGACTATATGCACTTGCAGTATTTCGATGATATGGACCACAAACAGCCATCATCTTCGCTAATGCCTGTATATGATAGTAATGTCAAACAACAAGCCAAATTTATAAAAAAAAAAAATACAGAATGATATATTATACACAGACTGAAGAAATTAATTGTTACCTTTGTCCCATAACTCACAGCATCCTCAAGCTTTCCTTTATCAAGAGCAATTTTGGAGGATTCCAATAAATTACGCCCATCTATTGAAGAGCACCCAACATGCTGTAAAGTAAAAAATAATCTTGTTGTTAAATAGTATATTGAGACTATAGTTCATGAAATATTCATAAAATGGACTTGAAACTGATATATATATATATATAAAATATCCAACCTTGCAGACAGGAACAAGACTGATAATATCATACTTTCCAAAGGGCTTAGGGGACTCCATGTCATAATCTCTAGGGAACAATTCTAATCCAACCTGAGAAACACAATAACATCTGAAATCGATAAAAGATTCATGTTAAAAGAATATGATAAAGTAATTGAATGAAACAACTGATACCTTGTGACATAGTCCTCTGAGAATAGATAACTTCCTCAAATGTTGAAATTCATCTTTTAATGTCCATCCAAACCTTTGAGACAAAAATGAACGTAACCAATGAATTCTGAGGCGATGATCATCGCCTGATGTTTGGTTGGTATCTTCAGTTCGACACCCTCCAAGTAAAAAATTCAGTGTTGATGCAATGACTGAAGGTAAATCAGCTACATTGTTGGCAGAAGCAATAACAGCTTTAAGTAGATGCTTGAATGCTCGAGTAATCATCTCATGAATACAAAGTGATTGTATGTGTGGAAGATTCTCTGCAAGTTTAACCTGATTTATACATGAATGAGATTAGAACCAGCAAAAACAAACTAAATTAACAAAACTAGAATAACTAGCCAGAGTTTTTAGTCTACAAAAGTAGCTTTAGAACACTAAGGGCCCATTTACTTTCCTTGTAAAAAACATAAGAGAATATAAATCAAATATTTTACTCGCCATTTTCTTTTTCAGAAATTTAAAAAATTTCAAAACATTGTTTCCATTGTTTCTAAAAATGCATTATTCCTAGCTTGTCTCTCTAAATGACAATTATTTACTACACGGGCCTTCTATCTCCTTGTTAAAAATTTAAAATGAACACATATTTTAAAAATTATAAAACGAAAAATGGTTTTAGAAAGCAAACAGGCCCCAAAACCTTAGAACATGTTAACATTCGTTCAATCAAAAGAAGAGATACTTTAGAGGAAACAAGGATAAAGAGAAAAGTTTCTCACCACTTCACCCAATGATCCCATCTTTAGTCCTCTTAAATGCATGAAGTCAGTCAGTGTTCGACCATCGACAGGAGAAAGTTCAAGGGATCCGAAGTCCGTAACCTAAAACAGTAACACACTCAGTTCTTAATCCATGGCTACATCCTTCAAGTTATTCAAAGAAATGTAGAATCCATTGAAGAATGTAATTTTACCAGCTTTGGCAAGGCAACTTCATCATAAAACTTGTGTGCCATATTGATGAGTTCATCCACTGACTGTTGAATGGAAACACATTGAAACCACAGGTAAAAATATATAAAGTCACATTTATTTATCATAAACATAACAACAGAGCAAAAGATAAAAATACAACTAAAAATAAGCTACAATGTAATATAAATAAAACAAAAAAATAAAATTACCATAATCACAAGAGAAGTGTCAAAAATACAAGTTTATTTTCAAGTAAAACAAATGATGACAACAAAATACACCAAGAGAAAGTATTCCACATACCTTCAAATGAAGACCAGATCCAGATTCTTTGAGACGCGAAAAGGCTTCTTTAGAAAGCAGTGTCTCCAATTCATTAGAACTACTTAATTCATCATTATTTGGCTCCCTAGAATCAGTACCATCTAACTCACTTGCTTTCTTTTCCCTCTTCTTCAAAAATTTAAATTGATTTCCAAGACCTTTCACAGCTTGCTCAACATTTCCATTCTTGTTATCGGAACCGACATCGGTTGAAGTTTCCTGTTTTTGCAGATGCTGCATCCAAGAAGAACCAAGTTCCCATCGAATCGACCTTTTCGAAACACTTGGCTCATCCTTTATCTTTTCCGTCCATTCTTCAACCACTTTCTTAACAAGATCTTTAGAAGCATCCAAGTCATCAAAATTTGACAAGGATGTTAATGTCCCTTCTGAGAACTCAGCTCCAGACTTGTGAAGCAATACCCTCAAACTGCAAGCATCATAAAAATGTTGCTATTGTTAATAAATTGTTTAACCAAATATAATATATAATGTGGAATATCCAATCTTGGAATAGCTTATTGTACAAACCTATTGATGTTGAGAGCATTTGCTCCACCATCTGGTTGGTCATCTATTTCAATATCTTGAACTTTAGGCTTCTTTGCGTTTGCATTACCGACAACCTTTACTGTTGCTGTATATCCACAGTGGTTAACGACAACAGCGGTCAAGGAAGAAGTGTCCTGTCATAAAAAAGGCCACAAAAACCTCTTATCTAAAATAATTGATAAAGTAACGGTACAATTGACAAAATAATAGTTAACATAACTATGAAATTCAAAAAACGACATATAAATAGTAACAATTTTTTCTTAAAACAACAAGTAAAAAGGAACAGAGGAAGTAGGATGGTAATCAATCATCAATGTGATTTTTCGTAAAATAACAAAACAAAATAGAGATTAAACTATACACATCTACAATAACTTCTATAATAAAATTGAAATATGGGATTATGACTTACATTAACAGTGACACTTTCATCAGCAGACAACCCTTTGATTAAATTCTTCTGAACATGCTCATTTTGTTTACTGGATTCATTCAGTGTAGAATCAAACTTTCCATTCCCATCGTGTTTGACTACAATCAATAAGTCTCCCACTTGATCTTGATGCAGAACAGAATTCATTTCACTCTTCTTACTAGACTTGGATTCCATCACATGCTGTATAGCTGCAGCGGCCTTAAATATTGATGTATCAACAAACTGACTGTGAAGAAGAAAAGCTTTTCGATCTCTGATCACCCTCTCCTCCTCAGTTTTGCTAGGAAGAGAAGCCAATATAGCAAAATCTGTCGCCCACGGTCGAAGATCGTATTCGCCGTTTCTTCCCTGGCCACCACCATTACCACCCCAGTTTTCGTCCTCAGCAGGTAGAGCTGGAAAGTTTGAAAGAGATTCACCAACAGATGGAGGAACAAGCCATGTATTCGATTGGAGTCCATATGGAAGATTGCCAAACTGCAGAAATAAGTAATTAATAAATTACAATCTCGTTCAGTTTAAAAACTATACACTGAAAGTGAAATTTACATAATTGTCAAATCATATTTAAAAATCTTCAATCAGTGGAATATTAATTCTCAAAGCCTCTTTAAACTGCATTAAGATAGTCATATATTAGTATAAGTGAAACTTGTTTGCACTATGGAAAGCTAACCTTATTACGGTCTGAGAAAGCTTTCATCAATGATCCATAGGCCTGCATTGATCAGTCATTTGTTAGAATCAAAGGTGAAATTGTGAAAACATTGAACGAGTAGCTTATGCAGTGGGATCTTACCAAAATCCATCACATGAACTAACATGTACTAACATGTTTCTGCTAAAAAGTCTTTATAATTTATTAGTTGATTTCAGGGAATCTAACTGAATTCACTTGAGTTCATATTTTTGTTCGCTTTATGTTTACAGTGTTTCTCAACATATTTCTTGATGATACACTTCTGTGTTTTTTTTTTACTGAAAAAGGTTTATTGCATTTTGACAGTTATTTCCATTTTACATATACAATAAATCAGTTTTACAATACACCTCTTGAAATAGTTTTTGACGGTTATTTTGCATTTTTAATGTAGAACAATAGGCAAATAAATAGATAGATACTGAAACATACACAGGGACCAAGAAATTCAGGTATCAGAAATTAACAAGACAAGCAAATATAAATTTGTGAATAAAAATTGAAACGTACATTTGAAAAACCTCTACTGAGCTGTTGCAGAAGATCAACCAATGTGTGACTCTGTAGAGACAGCTTTCCAACACTATAAAAGCCTTTCTCTGAAGCAACAACTTCTATCATTTTCCCATTGCTGATTTTAACCTTCATGCACAAACAACACTTTCATTTTCAACTTAAAACCAGACATAACAAAACAATATCTCTTGAAATTGCGTGTTCATAACACACTCTCCAAAGCACTTTGAGATGGCATACTATGTACAAGTTAGTTTTGGTTCAAAACACAAAACATGTTTAGATGATTTCATGTAAATTAAAATATTTAACTTCTATTTTAGATAAAAGTAGTATTAATTATTACTTTGGCTCATCTACATCATTCCATACACATCACCTCTATTGCATTAACTCTTGAGTGGCCTTTATTTGTTAACTACTTTTCAAAATGATGAGAGATGCATATGAATATAAAATTATACAACTCAGTTAAAAATGTGTTACAAAGATTGCAATTGAAAGTGTGTTGTTAACTAAAATTTCTCTCTTAATTTAACTTTCTACAGCCAACTACACTGTATAGCCTATTAAAGATTTAGACAGTGGAATCAACTCCTTACATAAGCTTTATAGGCACTATTGTTTAGTTTTGAAAAAAGAAACTATAGCTTATAAATATAATAATCAATTAAATTCAATAAAGTAAGAATATAATTGATAATTATAAAATTACATAAATAATACATTTCTTTCTAAAGAGAGAAAATAAGAAAGAAAAATGGAAAACCTGAAGCTGAAAGTAATCTCCTTTGCGTCTATCATCTTCATCCTTCGGTTCACATTTCTTCAAATCTACAACAAAAAAATCAAAATTTCAACCTTAACAAAACCGCATGAAAAATTGAAGAGACGTAGAAAATAGAGAGAGAGAAACGCACGTAAAATCGGAGGAGTGAGATGAGAGAAAGAGAAGAATTCGTAAAAATCTGATAACTTCGGCGTTGGATGAATCGCCACCATTCCGACGTTATCCGAAATCGGCGACGCCGGTGGATCCGACGACGGTAACCCGACCCGGGAATCTCCATTGGGTGTAGCGGGTGGACTCACGCTGCTCTTGTTTTGATTTTGGGCCTTTCCGTTTTTCTTGGGCTTTGATTCTGGGCCTGTTATGGTGCGTTTGGGCTTCCCGAACCTTGTTGTGCAGGCAATAATATCCAATAGCCTTCGCACGTGTGTAACTGCTTGAACCTCTTCATTGTAATTCTCTGTAATTTTTCACAAACGCATTTCAATTTTCAAATTATTATTTTTAGTCATGGTATTGTACATTCAATTTTTACATTATATTCAATATAAAAAATGATTTTTTTGATATAAATTAATATCACTATACTACTTTGTTATATAAATTTCTAAAATATCTATCTACATTTAATGATGTAATTGGATGCATGTATACAATTTTTGCATGTTTGTTGTACAACTTTTACCAGAATAAGCTACTATGTTGGAAAAAATATATTAAAATAAAAGTCAACATTCAATTTGATCCCTAACTTATCAGATAATTTAAATTACAAAAATATTACAGTCAATAAATTATACTCAATTTGTGAAGTGAATCACTACTTTCTAAAAAAAGTTATAGTTCAATAAGTAGCTTGATTGATTGAGAATAATTTAAAAATATTTATTACATTTTTATAGTTTGACTAAATGACAATAATATAGTTATTTTAGATAAGAAATTGAAGTTTACTCTGAAAATTGGAATAAAGATGGAAACAGAAAAGTGGGGTTTGGTACTCAATTCCACCTAAGATGCAACTTGAATGAATAAATGACAGAACAAATCTCGACGAATCCAATGTTTGCATCACTCAAAAACAAATATCACCGCAAATGAAAATGACAATGACAATAATAATGTATACAATTTAATTACAACAAAACAATTCTAACAATTAAAGTATGAAAATAGTTTTCATCAACAAAATAAAGGTATGAAAATTGTTATTTATATAAAAATAATAATTATGAAATGGTTCGAAAGAATTAAGTATAGAGACATAAGGTACGTCTTGAAGCATTGTAGTATTTGTTGAAAAGGTATTTTTCATTATATAAGTTAATACATTTTCTAATAAATAAAATGTTATATAAGGGATTTTGAGCATTACAAATTTATTTTGACAAGTCATAACAAAAATAAATTATGTTGAAAGCATCTGAACGAATGAATGTCATTGCTTTCTGAGTATGACAAGGGCCCCCAGAAAATGATATTTTTATATGTTGACATAAAATATATAATAATTACTTCTTAGGAGCAACCTGTCTTCCCCAATATGGAAGATATTAAATAGCATTTCCTAACCATAAATTTTACGTTAGGTCATTCACATGTATTTTTTACCATATAGTTTATCCAATCAACATTGCTATTTCACATGAAGAATTATAATATAAGAGAATAATGTTTAAAAGTAAGAGATTTGGTGACTCAAATTTCAACTGACTGTGTCACTAAAAAAAATATGGAAGAGTAGTGAGTAGTTATTACTTGTAACGAGCTGTCACATAAATTTTATGTCAATCATCTCTTAATAATAAATATTTTTCTTATTCTAATCACTAAATTTTAGTAAAAGAATGACTAAATCTTGATAACTATACAAAATATGAATCTATGCATGAAATGGAAATTTTGGGTGATTTAGGCAGAGATACAAAGTATTCATCCATAATTTTGAGGATTTAGGCAGGAGTATAATCTAAAATATCATTCATTCATTCTACTACATTTGAAAATCAAAATCTATGAGTAAAAAAAAAAGACTCTTTCAATTTGATAATAATTAATTCATTTGTAAAAATAAAAATTGTCTTAAAATAATTGATTCTTTTAATTTGCAAAGTATTTATTTCCAATTATATTATTAATTAATATTATTTGCATAATTTTTAATATAATATTTTTTAGTATGTATTTATGGCATTGATAATTCACCAATCCCTAAGAATAATAATTTTATAAAAATAATATTTTTTTCTTTTTTAATTATATGTTTTTTTAATATATATAAAATAATTAAACGAGTCAATTATTTTGATGGGTGAACCATTAGTAGTAGGAGTAATTCTTAATAACCAATTAAATATATAAAAAAATATCAAATTATTAATTAAAATACTTCCTCCATTTCACAACAAATGTCATTTAATCTAAAATAAAAGTCTCAAACTAAATGTTATTTTTAATTTTCAACACAACTTTAATTATTTTTTAATATCTTTTAATAATTACTATATGCACAATTTACAAAACATGATTGTATTTTACATTTATAATAGTGAAAAACTCACAAATAATTAAGATAAATAGTTTAATAAAATAAATTATTTCTTTCTTCTAATTATTATATTTCTTAATACATGCACAAAAATTTTAAACGGTACTTGTTATGAGTAGAAGAAATATTTTTTTATACTAATCTTTGATAATTATTATACGAACAACTTACAAATTATTATTGTAATTTATACTAATAATAAAAAAAATCATCAATAACTACAATAGATAATTTGGTAAAAATAAATTCTATCATTTTCTAATTATCATATATATATTTTTAAACATGTATCCAAAAAAAATTTAAACTAACATTCAATAGTGTGAGAGGAAAAGAGTCCTAATGTTTCCAATAGGCAATAGTCATGATTCAATGGTGGTCACACCCCCCTAGACATGTCCAATCTCCTATGTCATTTATAGGGTATGCCCAGTTCGTTATTCAATCGACTCTAAAAGTTAGGTATGTTTAATTCCAAAAAATACTCTCATAGAAATAAAAAAACATTCGCAATCAGATGTCGGTATATTTAGTCTTAAATTATAAGATATATTTAATATATTAAAATTTCATGCATATTTTTGTTTAGATTTTATTCTACAGGGACTGTGAAATTTAAATTTTTGATTATATAGCATCGTCATTTATTTGAACTCTATTTTATGATTTCAAATATACTGCTACCTCCTCATAAATATATATAACAATTAATTTGATCAAATTACGAGAATTAAAAAAATTTATGATAGTAAAAGAAATGTGCACAATTAATATTATTTTTTTATCTTATAATGAATGTTATTCATTTTGAAACAATTATTAAAAATTGTATTGAAGTTGTATTGAAAATTGAGAATGACATTCGAAATAACTTTTTTTTGTGTTAAAATGACACTTATTGTAAATAGAAAGAGTATTTTTATAAATGTATACTCCAATAAAGAATTAGTTAATGTCTCAATTATAATAATAAAATTAATTAAAAATATGTTAAATAAAAAATAATTGATGAAGTTAAAATTATTTTTTCAAGATTATCATATATTTATCAATGTAAATTTTCCTTTTCTTTTCAAAAAATTTAAAACTTAAAAAAATACTCTATATTTATCAAATAGTAAATTTTTTTTTTTTTTCTTTTTACAGCTTTTCTAACAATTTTATGAAAACAGAGCACAGAATTGAAGCAAAAGAAAGTTTTAGAATTACATGTAAAATATGACACAAAACAATAATTAGTATTAGAATTGCATAAAAATACCAACACATAGTAGATTTAACTGAATGCACATGCAAATATGACACATATGGTAGTTGATGCTGAATAACAGGTATGCTATAGCTACACCTACCTTCAACCATTCTTAGAACACATGGCTTTAGGGTAACAACTTCAACTTTGTCATTTAATCTCCGACCTTTAACCTTAAGGAGAGAAGGAATAAATAAATTAATTAATTAAATAATCAAAATAAATAATTAAAAGCAACATAGTTTGGCTTGTTAGGAAAAAATAAACTAATGATTAAACAATTAAAAAAATATACTCAATTGAGCTAAAAATCACAAACCTCATGAGATAAAGAATAGTTTGTAAAATGACATGTTTCCACCTTCACAGCCAATAACTTTCTCACATCAAGTATCTTATCTGTTGAGATACCCTTTTGCAAAAAATAAAAAACTTGTTAGTGATATTAATCCACATTAAATTTAAAATAGTGATTAAAAAAACAATTTTGATGAATGTGAAATAAAAATGTGTACCTTCAATACAATTTGTGAATCATAAGGAGTAACTATTGTAATGTCAACAAGAGAAGGTGCCACTGCTGAAAAAATATGAAGGAAAAAAAAAACAAAGGTAACAATTATTTAGTTAAAAATGTTTAATGAAAAAAAATATTTTTTTTTAATTCTTGAAATGAGAAAAAGAGTGTGTGACCTTTCTCTTCCTTTTTCTTCTTCTCTGCCTTAGCTTTATTTGTTTTCCCTTTCCCTGATTTTGGAGCCATTTTTTTTTTCTCACTACCCTTTTGGCAAAACCAAAGAACAAAAAAGAAAAATTTGGAAAAGAAAGTAATTTAACAATCTCAAATTTGAATGGATGAAAATATAAGGCACTATGTGAATGATGATGAACTTGAAGGGAAAAAAGAGAGTGAGAGAAAAAAAGACTTTATAATAATAATATGGTTGAGAGAAGAATGTTGATATATTGTGAAATTGTGTTGAAAGAAGATAGGATAAGGGTCTTGTAAGTTTTTAACCTTTTTCAAGATTTGAGAGCAATTCTAGCCTCTCCTTGTTGCTAATAAGCTTTGATAGATAACCCTTCTCTCCTTTTATTATTTTTTTTCTTTTTGTTTTTTTGTATTATAAATTTTAATAATTTTTTTTTTCTTTCACTCTCTTTATATGTGAATTGTGAAGCCTTATAAGAGATTAAGAGACAGAGAGAGCAAAATCTCATACACTATGGCTAAGGCTAAAGACAAAACAGGACAAATGTAAGGAGAAGTTAACCGTTGATTTTGTGCCACGTGGCGGATAATTGTGTGGCGGATGAATTTTTGTTTTATCACGTGTTGGGGCCTTAAGTAATTATGGACCGTTGATTTGGCCTTTTTAGATATACACAGAATCTTAGGCCTATAGTTTATTATATTGAACTTCCAATTACAAAAAATTGTCATTTTCTCATCGGTTCTTAGCATTTGTATTTTTTTATTACTCTCTCGTCTCAAAATAATTGTTATATTTATAAAAAATATTTGTTTTAATAATTATTATTTTTATTTTTTAATGTAATTTTAATTATTATTTTTTAATTGTATTCTCAAATTAATGTTATGTACATCACTCTCTCAAATTATTATTATCTATTTTATATTTATATGAAATAATCATATTTTTGAGATTGAGTGAATAGTATGCACTATTTATAAAATTATAAGTTAATCTTGTAATCCACTCATTCTAACTCGTTTTTTGTGTTATAATATGCTCCCTACATTCAATACTTTTCGTTTCACATAAAGAGAAAGAAAGAGAGTTGTTGGAAAAGGAAATGAGTTATTAGTATTTTTAATTCTCTATTTTTTTTGTTTGATTTCATGAAGAAAATGTGAGTGTGGTTAATCTAGGTCAAATTTTAGTAATCAATGTTGGTACTATTATGGTAGTAGTTGATTGAAGTATTTTAAAATTGAGTCAATAAGTTTTTTTCTTTATTTTTCATAACAACTTTCTATATGGATATAGAAATATATGGAAAAAAAAAAGAAAGAAATATATGGTAATTATTCCGTCCAAAATAAAGAAATATAATAATCTGAAAAAAATATTAAATAGAAAAAATGGAAATACATAAATAAATAAGTGTGAATATAAATATATCCTAACCTGCTTCTGAAATTGTTTATCTTACCTAAATAAAAAAATAGAAAATAGTATAAGAATGTAAAAAAGATTTTACTACAAAATAATACAAAAAATTAGTTGTATCTTTTCTTTTCACTCTCATTTATAATTTCTAAAGTGCTATATAAGTAATTATTATTCATTTTTATCACTATAACAATCTCCTCTCTCGAAAGACATGTCAAAATAAGGACTTACTTCAACTTCAAATTCTTTAGTAAAAAAAGAAAACTTCAACTTCAAATTTGTTATGATAATGATACAACTTCGAGCAATGAATGTGATCATCAATCTTTACGAAATCGATTATATAGGGGTAATTAAAGGTTCACTTGACATTTTATTTTTGTTGACAAAAGGTTAACTTGAATGTTTACCGTCTAAATTTTTTTAGGTTGAGGGGATATAATTACTGGAGAAATTTACATACAAATGTTAAGTATAAGTTTTGAGCATGAGATACGATATTCAACCTACCAATATCAGTATTTGTCATTTAAATTAAAATTTTAAAACTATCTTTTAGATTTATAATTAAGAAAAAACTATACACTAAATAGAATTGGATTCTCTACCGTTCTACTTTCAAAGGTAGATAAACTTTAGCTAATTTTTGTTGTAAAACATAAGAAAGTGATTTTTATAATGGTGAGAAAATCATGAAAGAGAAAAAATATAGAAAAAAAAAAGTAGAAAAATATAAGAAAACAAAGGTAGACAATAAACCAATAATATAGCAGTAGTACCACAGTACTATAATAGTCCTTCCCCATTCAATTATCAAAAAGTGTACGTTTATTGTTGGTGTAATATATATTTATTTTATTTGGTGTCAAGTAAGTAATATCAATTATTAATTTATTTATTTTAATGTAATTAATCGAAAAACCTTAAATTAATTTCTTGATTTTGTGAAGCAATGATCATTATAATTAAGAGTAGGTAATTAAATGGATTTCTTTTCTTTTTTTTACATGAATTGGAGAAAGTAAAATACAACTAAATATTATTCTTAATAAGTGAGTAAGTATGTACATTTGCTTACAAATTAGTCTAGAAGCAATACTTCGTTGGTATTATAATATGTCACATTTAGTCATTTCACACATTTTAAGAGAAATGCCATAAATAAATAAAGTAAAATAATATTTTTATCAAAATATCTTTATAAAACATTGATGTATTCACCACTATTAAAAATACAAAAGGAAATATAGTTACTTTAAAAATTGAAAATAATATTTATTTTGTGATATTTTTTTGAGGTTGAATAAGTTTTTAATTCATATAAAATTTTAAAATTTCTTTTATAGTTAATGTAAAAAAATTACATTATTTTTTAATCTCTACAAAATTATCTTACAAGCAGT
>JBBPBQ010020323.1:14887164-14938522 GCA_037974755.1 Cicer yamashitae
ATATATATATATATATATATATATATATATATATAATATTCTATATAATGCAAAATACAGAGAGAAATTGATGAATTTAAAAAAAAAAGGAATGAATACCATACATAATGACCCTATGAAAATTATAATGTTTTTTATTTAAAATGTGATCTTTTTGTTTTATCTAAAGATTGTATAGTAATATACTTTAATCGTTATTTAGTTTAAATAAAAAAAATGCAAAAGAAAAAACTTTTAAAACTCATAGACTAATATAGCCAACTGGAAGGAATGTATTTTATTGAACAATAGCAAACTAAGACTATATATATATATCCGGTACAAAATGAATGAGAGAATAAATAGCTAACCACATCTAACAGTCCTATAATGTAGTGAAAAAAATCAAAGCAGTAAGCAAACTCCTAAAGAATATGTCTCCCTAAACACTAGGACTTATTAAACAAACTGAAAAACAAACAAAGACTAAGTCTATAAAAAACTGCAAATAAAAGGCTACAAAAAAAAATTACTCACAAAAAAATCTCCAAAAAGTATTTAAAAATCTTGCACATAAAATTGCATATAAAAACTGAAAAAAAAAAAGAAAATATTGCACATAACTATACAATAAAAAAAGTACATCTGAAAACATAATTGTCTTCAGATATAATTGATCTCTAAAGTAAAAGCACTAATGGATACTGACAAATATTTTTCCCTAATATACAAAGTAAAAATATTAGATAAATATTTTTCTCTAATACAAAAAAAATATGTTATCAATAATTAATATAAAAATTATGGAACAAATATTTGTTACTTATACATAAAAAATTAGTGACAAATATTTATCATTGATAAATATTAAAAAAACACGATATAGTTGTTTGACATTGATAAATATAAAAAATATTAAATAAATGTTTGTTCATTAATATATAAAATAAGAATTTTATTTTAAAATATACACGAGACACTATAAAATATCAACGACGTATCACCCGTGTGATAACACGAGTTTCTTACTAGTTTATATTGAAAATAAATTTGCACGTTTTTTTGTATTGTGCAATGTCATCCATTTTCTAATAGAATAAATATTTTTACGGTTATAAATACCAAATTATACAATTTGGTAATAAACAAAGACAAATTACTTATAAAAAAACTAAACAAAGACAATTGACGTAAGAAAACAAAGACAAAGTGAAAAACATTTATATTCAAAAAATAAGTAAATATTAGAAATGAAAAGCTTATAAAATTGAAATTACTTCAAAATAAAATACACAAACAAACAAAACTTAATACCTAATAAATAAAAATAGTCTAAATCTAGAATGCAACAATGAATTGTGAAAGGGTGGTGAAGCATATTAAGCAATTTTCCTTTGAAAGGTTGATTTCAGAATTCGTACCTCAGTACTATTCGGACGAATCAAAAGATGTACTAAGTGAACGAAAATTAAAAGACAATGAAACACAGAAAAAACTAATTAATGAGAATACATAATTTTGGTTGTTATTTGAATTCAACAATGATTTCAATGTAATATATATAGACAATGTCGTTGTATACTACTCATTAATAATTGTAGTACATGTGTAGTACAATGATATAAATGAAATTTGGGTCCATGGAAATATGCATGTCCAAAATTAGAGTGTAGTAAAAATAAAATTTACTGCTATCAATAATATTTACACTATTAATAATATTTACTATTTACTGCTATCAATAATATTTACACTATTAATAATATTTACTGCTATCATTACTAATATTATTGTAAAAGGAAAACGGTCCACCATAAATGGAATTCCATTAAATTTAATGTAGGATAAACGTGAGAAGAGAATCACTGAAAGGCTGCCACGTGTAAGAATTTATGTTTGAAATCCGTCCTAAATAATCTTAATATAAATTAGTGAAAGAAAAGAGCAATTAACATTTATTTATAATTTAAAATGATACAAAATATATGAAAAATAAATATTACAAATGAGACAATTTACTACGAGACAAAGGCGTACTAATTAAAAAAAACTTGATATTCCATCCGTTTTAAGAATTTTAATAAATTTTGTTTAACATTTTTCAAATAGAAGAAATTGACTTGAAGAAAAAAAAACTATTAGATATTTTAGTTGGTTGGTTAGTGAGTTACATTATCTAGTAGTTATTTTACATTAATTGACTATATAAGTCTATGTAATTATTGATTTATCAATATTATTCGATTTACTTTTCTCATTTCTACCTTTTCAATTGTTTGAATCAAGAATTTCAGAACTACAATTACTCCACAACATTATTTTTTCAATTTTGAGAAAATTTTCAAAGAAAAAATTGTTCTATTCACTAACCCTTCTCCACTCTAGTATCTATTGTCTTCTTTGAAACCTTTACATTTTTTCTTCTTGTGTTTATTGTCTTCATTGAAACCCTTGCATTTTTTCCTCTCGCGTTTATAATTACACATATTATAGGCTAAAACTTCGTCCAATATAGATGATAAGAAGATCAAGAACATTGTTGAAATAGCATTAGTGACCAAGGATAACAACAATGAAAAGAAGATATAGCGTTGAAATTCAAGATTCATAAAGACAAGAAAATCTTGCAAACACATAAATTAATCAGAATTCTTTGGACTTGTTGAAAAAAAATAACTTTGTTGACAATTCTTTTTTTGGTCAGAAGAGTCCTCCAAATATTTTGGTCTTGGATGATCCACATCTTAGGGTCAGGCGCCGATGAGCACATTGAACTATCTATGTAGTTGAGAGCCCTCACAGTCCAGGCACAACGACACAATTATCAGGGGTGTGCTCTACCACTGAGCTAATAGCCTGTTGTGCGGGCCTCCTGTGTGGGCCCACTATGCCAAAAGTGAAAGAAACCCCATCCCTTGTTTTCCCCCTTTTTCCCCATGTCGACCCTTGCTTAGGTCGACATGGGAAAAAAAAGGAGCTCCTATCAACTTGTTCCGACCTAGGATAATAAGCTCATGAGCTTAGTCTCACTTCACCATCAAAAAACGAAATAAGACTTTCATCTAAAAATTAAACTAAGACTAGTTCGCTTTTTTATTGGGGTGTGAAGCAATGTGAAACCAACATGGCTCTTGCGACATTGAAGAAAAGAACCGTTAAGAATAATAATAGTTAGATACCATTGGAGTTAGTTGAACTAGTTAGTCATAATTAGAGTTGGAAAAGTGGTATTCACTAACCAATATAAACAAAACTATCATTTTTTCGCCGATAAATTTTATTTTAAGTTTTCTCAATTGAGTTTTGAAGCTGACTTCCCCTTTTTCTCTCAATCCTTATATTTTTTATAAGAACAAGAAAAATGAAATTGAAAGAGAATCAAGCCATCAATTGGATTTGGGGTCAAGAGTTAGTGCAAAATAAAATAGTCAACAAGCCATATATATCTATGGCAATTGAAAAAAAAAAATTCAACAAAAGTTACCGGTATGAAGTATAGTTTATCGGTTTGGAAAAAAGTTATTCTTGATGAAGAATTCTGGAAATCGAAGACAAAGATCCTAAAGAAAAATCAAAGCAAAAAAACAAAAAAGCAAGACTCCATTAAAATATTTCTTATCTCAAACAAAGAAGAATTCCTTGTTGGCATTTTAGTCTCTATTTATCAAGATCATAAATTCATATTCTTTTGCTGATTAATTTTTGACATTTAAAATTTTTTTAGCTAATCAATTTTCGACATTTCAAATTCCTTTTAGCCAAAAAAATTCGGGTGTTTCAAAATGATTTTAGCCGATGCCTTTTCAATATTTCTTTCTTTACATTTTTCAAGTTATGATGTGTTTATTCCAAGCTCGAAGTGTAATAAACACATTATAGCTTGAGAGGATATTAGATATCTTACTTAATTAGTTAGCTAAATTGATTAGATAGTTACACTATTTAGTCAGTTATTTTACAGTACTAAGTTGTTTAATCTAATAGACTATATAAATTTATATAACTTTTAATGTAATTAACTCTCTCAATTATCAATATTATTCAATTTATCTTTCTCTATTTAACTCTTATCAATTGCTTATATTAAGAACCGTAATAGAATCAATTCGTTTGAACTAAGGGTTAAAAAAAACAAATTAGGGTAACAATAATTCATAAAGTTTAGATAGTTTCATACACATAATATATCACTTTTATAAATAATTAATTCCTAATTTATCTCTAATGTGTTTTATTTTTTATTTTTTATTTTTTTATTTTGGTACAATAATGTCCAAAAATATTATATTGGTATTTTAGATAACTTTTAACTGAGACAAAAAGCTGTCACATGATTTAGTGAGAGACAAAAATTTAGCTTTTGAATCTTAAAATTATAAATGAAAGAGATTCAATCGAAACATTTGATTCTTAGAATTTTAAATACCCTTAAAATTTCAATTATTTCATCTAATCACTTTTAAAAATTGAGTTGAGCTAACTCTATATACCACAAAATCGTCTTTGAAAAATGAAATAAAACTTTTTAGGCCATAACACATGGAACTGGAACTTTTAATGTCTTTCTTCACCAACTAGAGCATGACCCGATATAAAATAGAGACTTTAATACCAACTCGCTCTCAACACACTCTCTCATGCTGAACATCTTGAGTGTGACTTGAGTGACAAAATAATAGGTAATCCAATAAATCTTAGATAGATTTTGATATCATCTTAAACATTGAATTGTAATTCAACTCCACAAAACCTATTTTTAAGAAAGAAACTAACTAGGAAGATGAAAAACACATTCCACTTATAAACACTTTTTTAGGTCAGTGAGACTCAACCTTATTAAGTATAAATGATTCTAATAGACTTGGTTGTTTTGTTGATTTGCAAAAGCATCACTTCTCATTTCATCATTCAAGAGCATTTCTATACATTTCCTCAGATTTTTCAAAAAGGAACATAGGATATTATTAGTTATCATTTTTCAATCAATGCCCTTTTATACCAAACTATAACTTTACAATTTAAGGAAAAACTTAGGAGACACATTTCAATTGAATAAGCACAAGGATGCCAACATGATCGGTTTTAGTTGCTGAAATCAGAAGAACATTCTCAAAGCCTCCACAACTTTCTCAGGCCTGTCAAAAAATACAAAGGTTAAATTTTAAAGAGATTCAATAAAATTTTCTGCAATACATTTGAATCTAAATTTTAGAAACTGGACCGGAGATCGAACCAGTAAAACCTCTAGGTCATGGTTCAGTCAGTTCAACCACGATTGAACCGGATGGCAATTAAATAAATAATTTAAAAGTACTAAAAAAATGTAAAAATATAAAAAGCCAAAAAATAAAAACCAGTTGAATCAACTGTGGTTCAATTAGACTATGCTACAATTGGAATCAAATAAACTTAAGTTTCGATCCGGCTTTTAAAACATTTCTTGAGCCCTATATATTAAAGTTACTCTTACCAGTCCTCTTGTGGCATATGTCCAGCTCCTTCAATCAATTTAAGCTTGATGTGTTGAGGATTTCCTTTCTGAAATTCTTCTGCTACATACTGTGGCAGGTACTTGTCTGATAATCCCCACGCGAGCAATACCGGTTTATCCCATCTATAAAAACCACAAACAAGCCTTATCTCACTACGTGGAGTAACCGGTTTATCACATGTAAAGTAAATGATCACTTCAAGATCAATCATCTTTTTAAATTGCAGTTGTGGTTATACATTGCAAAATTTTATATTATGGTAAAATGCAGGCAATTGCGGTCAGGATTGCAGTTGTGATGTTGTTGTTGAGACCTCAAAATCTGTTATGTTGCATCCGTAATTGTGGTTGCAGACCACACTTTAGTACTACGATTCTTTATAAGATTTTGAGCTAATTCTACAAACCTAAACTATCTTCATTCGTTGAGCTAGCTTTTGAGGTTGAGTTAGGTCTAATCTATCTGTTCCCAAATTCCGATGGATTTTTCCATCCATGCCCTTTCAATTTCCAAAATAATGATGTATTTTGATACTTGAGTTCCAAAATAAATATACCTGTTAGTTGCAAATCCTTCTGCTATTTCAGTGAAAGTACCTTTGAAATTTGCTTTTCTTGCAGCTTCTAGTAGAGCTGAAACCCAACATCAGAAACTTGATTAAAAATTAAGTTTTACTTAGTTTCATTACACAAATTTTTCATTAATAAACTATTGATAATCTAGCGATTAAACTGAATATATTAAATATTTCTTCACATATACAAGTACAAAAGAATGTATAAAACTGCAATAATAATTTTTCATTGACATAAATGTGAACTTAGCACCAACTAACGTTTTCTCTATACCTCCTT
Source organism: Cicer yamashitae (assembly GCA_037974755.1). Lineage (NCBI taxonomy): Eukaryota > Viridiplantae > Streptophyta > Magnoliopsida > Fabales > Fabaceae > Cicer > Cicer yamashitae. The sequence continues at coordinate 14,893,490 of JBBPBQ010020323.1, forward strand.
ATAGCATTAAAAATATACTCCCTTCGGAATGAAACATAAGAAAAATGGTAGATGAAAAACTGATGTAACTGGTTAAAAATATAGTCCTGATATACTAGCTTTTCAACTACTATTTTTGCTTATATTTCATTCCAGAGAGACAGAGAGAGTATATATATAGGTTTTATAAACAACTTGATTATATTTTGAAAACAAATACATGGAGAAAATTCAAGGTGTCAAAATTATGTAACTAACCAAATCCAGGTCCACTGCTTGCCAAATAAGGTAGCCGGTAAACATCAGCCTTTTCATTTTTCAGAACATAACTGCAAAATAATGCATCATTAAGAGAAATCCCCTAACAATATGTGTGAATGTTTTTACTCAAAAAGCAATTTTGATATAAAACTTAAGTGTAAATTTTTCAACTTAATGTAAAAGCAACTTTTTATCATTGCTAGCAGTGATAAAAAGTTTTTCTTTTTTCGAATCTAGGACCTAAGAGTTAAGTCAGTGGTTCATTCATTCCCACTACCAATTGAATTAGTAGCCTGTTTGAATTATCTTATTTGAACTTATTTACTGACGTAAACACTTGTGAGACTATTCGGGGGAGCAACTTATGACATATCCATAAACTCTTTTCAACTTATTTCCATAAGTTCTCCAGGATAACTTATGAAAACAGCTTATAGCATATATAAAAAGTAGCTTGATTTCATTTTATCTTTTATATTAATATTTTATATATAAGCACTTATGTAATAAGCATTTTACTATAAATGCTTAATCAAGCAGTTTATCCAAACAAAGCCTAATCAAATTGATGTTTGAAGAAAAATAGAAATATAAAATTACCAGCTAAATTGAAAATATATACAAGAATTTTTCAGTGCAGTGAAAATGACATTATAACTTCAATTAATAAAATTACCAGCTAATTTAATCAAATGCACTTTTGGATACATACGGGCTACCTGCTTCAATAAACCTCTCAGCAATAATAGCATTCTGGCATTGAAATTCACCATATAGAGGAATTCTACAAATAAAAAGAAAAAGACATCAAATAATTTAATATAATAATACAAGAATCAAAGCCAAATAACTACCATATATTAAGAGTCACAACAGAAGCATTAAATTAATTTTTTTGAAATATGACTTATTAACTTAAACTATCACACTCCTATTGGTGATACATCATCTATCTATTAGATTTAACTTTGAAAACGACAATTAAAAATGAAGAATTTTTTATCTAAAAAAACGGCACTTAAAAAGGAACAGAGAGAGTACTCATCGGTACGATAAGAGCACCGAACCTTAGCTGCTGAAATAGTCCAGGAATGAGAGATGAAACTGTTATTGGACTGTTTAGTATTGCTAGCTTTGATATCTTGGTTGAATTCTTTAGGGCCCAAGTTAGTCCATATGAACCTACAAGAAATCCCTTAAAAGAGAAGTGTGACCATAAATATGTTAGACACAACATTTGTATGAAGTTCACAAAACATAAATGCAACTAGTGTATTCATTTCTATTAAAGTGTAGCACCAAAACATGTTTGTGTCAGATACTGACATGACACTGACACATGTGATTACATTTGTTGGTATAGCTCGTGTCAGTGATAAGTGATGCATAGTATTTAAACACAAGTTGAACGTTGTAAGCCCTAAGCTTGAATGATAATAGAAAGGTACTGCAGTCACTCTGCAGTTAGAGACCTAGGCACAATTGACCAAACTCCATGATCAAACATTGTGTATTTTCTGTTTGCGTTTTTCAGATCTATTTTCTTTTGAACCGTGGTTTCTGATCTAACAACATTCAGTTGCTTTTATTTTCTAAGTTAATTTTGGTGTCAACGTGTCACTATCCGTATTGTATCTGGTGTTTGTGTCAGTGCTTCGTACCAAAAATTTAAATGCACTACAATGCTTCAGCACACAGAACTTTCAATATTAGAAATGCTATTACATATTGTATTCATCATTCTTTAGATACCTGAACAACTAGGTAAAATGGAGATGCAACCTTCAACACTTCAAGCAGTTTATCCAATGCATCATGGAACTCCTTTTCTACAGGAAATATAGAAAGAACAACATGTATGAGTGTTTATGAAGGAAAAATTTAATCATGATATAGAATCATTCATAATAACTAACACCTGTGTAGTTAAAACCATATCCTGGCTGTGGCTTATCACTGAAACCAAATCCTATCCAGTCAGGTGCAAAGCAATGGAACCCTGCATCTGCCAACTGTTTAAGAGGAAGAAAATTGAAACATTGATAACTATTGAAAAGATTTTAAATCAAAATTGAAATAATCACTAAAGAAAGTCTTTTTAGATTGCTATAGTTGTACCAACATTACATTGGTCTGAGTGGAACTAGACTCAGATCCTTTAAGCAAGGTCTCAGGTTCGAGCCTTGTGGATGAAAAAACGTAGTTGAGAGGGAAGACCACACTAATAAAGGTCAGTCAGGTTCCCTGGCAAAGATTAGTCATCGGCAAGGCCGATACATACTTCGCAACAATAACATAGTTACCAAGATAAAAAAGATTGCTTGAGTTGCTCAATCAGAGCCTATACATACTTCGCAACAATAACATAGTTACCAAGATAAAAAAGATTGCTTGAGTTGCTCAATCAGAAAAGAACAGAACATAATAAAATGGAATGGAATGGAATGAAATGAAACTTTATTATTAAGTTCAGTTGTTTAAAATAGGAGCAAATAGAATGGAATCCCTATAAAAAGATAACCTGAGACATAACAACTCGGTAGCTAAACGATTGTGTTGGAGCACCGTGAAGGAAAACAATAGTTCCTCGCCTGCTATTTGCTGATCCTGCAAAAAGAAGAAGAAGAAAAAACAAGAATATTTTTTTCCAAACATATCTTAAAAGAACAAATAGAGATGAAAGTACTTTCACAACAGAGAAATAATTACCAGTTTCCCTCACAAACCATCTCAACTTCCCAGATTTAATGTATGACCCAAATTCCTTGCCCTTGTCTTCTGTTCTCTAGGAATACAAAAATCACAAAACTATTACTGCATTCCCATTAAACAAACAACATCATCAATATTGCTATCCAATATCAAACAAAGGGTGCATTTGGATGAACAACTTAATTTAGTGTTTATCGAATAAGAGTTTATGTACAAGCTGTTTCTACAACCGAAGAAGAAACTATGGTAGACATTCATAAGCCAAAAACAACTAATGAAAATCAACTATCAAGAAGAGCTTGTGAAAATTAATACAAAACAGGTCATGGACATGTCATAAGCTTTTGTAAACTCTCTCGAACACTTACGCACAGGGTTGTGGAGACTAGAGCCATTAAAACAATCGTCTTAGACCCTAGAGCCCATTTTGTTTTCATAGCATATGTTTTGAGATCACTAATCAAACAAAAGGTCCTCTTAGTCGTACTTAGGTCATAAGTCCTAGATGGTTAAGCAAAATGGTGTTTGAAGACTAAAATCAAGATTTCAAGCACCTCATTGTTATTCTCCTTAAAGTTCACCAACATAACTAAAATCAAACCATATTCATAGGGAAAATAATGAATCATTTGAGGTTGTAATAAAAATCATCTTTATATATACAAAAGAAAAATTTTAAACTCCCAGATTTTATGTGAACAATCATGCTGCTTACACAAGTACTTATTTCATCATAAAAGTGCAAATAAGCTCTTCCAAACATCCTTATAAACACAACAAAGAAAAACATATATATAGCTGCAAGACTATCATGTGCATATTTCATTAATTAGTTTGGTTCTCAAATGTATCTCTTGGTAGTCAGTTTAATCCAAGAAAAATTTCAAATAGACGACACACACAGATATTTTTATAATTTTGATATATACACGAACTATAGTGACACAGTCTCAAACGTTTAGGAATCAAAATGACATTTTACTCCCGAGGCAGAAGGTATTAGAATTTGAGTTGGACCTAACTCAACACTGAACAGATTAGTAACTTGAGGGTTGTCTCCTACTACTTATAAACACATTTTCAAATCATATCTCATCTAAATTGAAATATAAGAATGAGGAAACATAAACAAAAGATTACATATATCATTTGTCCAACGTTGCCATCTTCAGCAGGGATTTCAGGCAACTGAATTGCACTACGGCTTGATGGGTTATCAGTAACAAATCCAAAAGGGTTGAATGATGATTTGTCATCTTCAACTTTGTCTTTTGATTCACCTTTCTCAGTGGAACTAGCTCTTACTCTCATATTACTCAATCCTCTCTTTGAACTTGTGCTTGATTGTTTTCTTCTACAACAGTGTGTAGTTGAAGAAATGGCAAGGTTTAAAGTGGGAGAAAATATAGCAGAAAAAACCATTGTGGCAAAAGAAAAGCTTCAATGGTTCAAGTGAAATAAAACATTAAGGATCAAAACTAGACACTTTTTTTTTTCTTTTTGTTTCATTGTTGTTTCATAAATTGTGGTTGATGTGTTTACTTTAATGTGCTCCTCTTATATTTCCACCTAAGACATGCGATATATGAGAATATCTTGTCTCTATCATCTTTTTTAATTTTTTAAATTTAACTAAAAACTATGACTCAATCTGCTCCATAATTCTATATCATGTTATAATTCTTTTTTAATAAATGGTGATTTTAGATGTATCAAAATATAAAATACATTCTTAATATTTTTTTATAGTAATTTGATGGATTAAATTGACAAATAAAAAATACATTTGAGAATTAAATAAACTAACTTAAGACATATTTAAAAACCAAAATGAATGATAAAAAATATATTTAGATATATTTTAGTAATTTTGATATATTTAATGACTAATGTGACAACATCTCACATAAGTTTTTTTATTAAATATGTTTTTAGTCTTTATAAAATTTAAACATTTTAATTTTAATTGCTTTAAAAAAACAACTTTTAATCCTTAAAAATTCTCTTGCATGCAGTTTTTTTTGTCAACAAAATTATTATTTCACATGTGCAGTTTTTGTGTCTATCTCAAACATAATAAAAACAGTGAGAAACGTTAATTTACTTATATACTTTTAAAATATATTACGGATCGTAGTTAGTGTTTCAAATATTTTTTGAGTATTGGTCAACGATAAAAGAACTAATCCACCTTAAAATTTGCTAAGAGTATATCCATTTAACCTATATTAATGCGTAAAAGAGTTGTAAAGGTGGAAGTTTTGAATCGAAGCCTACAAGAGTAACAACAACCAAAGGCTAAATTAATTGATCTTTAAACATAAAATGTTTACCAGAAATTATTACATGAACATAAACCATGCCTAAAATGATGGAATCTAGTTTTATCTCTAACTATTACTTCCCTATTATAAACCTTTGAAACCACCTTTGCCATATCATGACAATCCACACACATTCTAAGGTTCTTCACTATTCTTATAGTAACTCCAGGTCCTAAACTAATAAGTGCATAAGCAATAGCCAATTTCTCACTATGCCAATAAAGTGAAGTTTCCTTATCCTCTTCACCTACATCAAGAAAAACCTCTGATGTATTAGGTGAATACCCTGCATTTATCAACTCTTGTTTCATATTTTCTAACTTTGCATATATCTCTTTACATTGAGGATGTGATTGGTCACCAGCAACAAATTCATATACAATACCATTCATTTCCATCAAACTACAACCTGGTGTTTTCTTAATTCCTCTCTCCATCATCAATCTCCTTACTTTATGCAAATTTTCCCATTTCCTGGATGCAGCATATATGTTGCATAACAATACATAAACAGCACCATTTTTAGGCTCTAACTCAAGTATTTCTTTAGCTGCTATTTCTGCTAGTTGCACATTTTTGTGAACTCTGCAAGCACCAAGTAGTGATCCCCAAACAATTGAATTTGGTTTTAATGGCATGTTTAAAATGACTTCGAGGGCTTCTTTTAAATGTCCGGCTCGACCGAGAAGATCAACTATGCATCCGTAATGCGCCACATTAGGCTTAATTCCGTGTTTGATGGTCATGTTAGCGAAAAACTTTCTTCCTTTTGCTACCATGCCTACATGTGTACAGGCACACAGGACACCGATATAGGTTATTTCATCTGGCGTAACCGAAGCTTCTAACATATTTGAAAACATTGTGAGAGCTTCTTCGCCATGGCCATTATTGGCAAAACCAACTATCATTGCTGTCCATGTAAATTTGTCTTTCTTCTGCATTTCATTGAATATTTTCATTGGTTTCTCAACATTCCCACATTTAAAGTACATGTCTATAAGAGCATTCCCAATGAAAGTGTCATTTTTAATCTTGTTTTTGTCAATGTAAGTCTTTGCCCATTCCCCTAGTTCAAGTGCTCCTAGGTGTGCACACGCCGTAAGAATGCTAACCATGGTGAATTCGTCAGGTCTCACATTCGACATTTGCATCTCGCGAAAAAGCGTCAACACCTCTTTGAAACGGTTCATTCTAAGGTAGCCGTCAATCATAGCAGTCCAAGAAACATAATCTCTTTCAGGCATTTGATCAAAATACTTTCGCGCTAAATCAATCCGACCAGTATTTGCAAACCCGGTAACGATCGAAGTCCAAGAAATTACATCTCGAGTCTTCATATTTTCGAAAACACCTTGTGCAGCATCCATTTCTCCACAAGATGCAAACATATCAATTAAAGCATTTTCCAATATGAGATTAGGTTCAACAATACCTTCTTTGATATAATTATAAATGTTCTTCCCCTCATCTAAATCCTTCAATTTGGAGCACGCCGAAAGCATCAAAACTAGAGTAACCGAATTAGGTGATACACATAAACTTCTCTTTTCCATCTCAATAAAAAGCCTCTTCGATTCCTCAAATCGCTTCACCCTATTGTACCCAGATAGCATTACATTCCACGTAACCACTTCCCATCCAGCACCCGTATCAAAAATCTTGTGCGCTAAATCGACTAGCCCGCATAAGGAAAACAAATGTATAAAACCCTTTTGAACAAACAAATTAGAATCAAAACCATATTTCACAGCATGGTTAAGTAAAACTTTCCCATACTTCAAACCCATATCTTTGGTAAATCCCTTCAACAAAAATGGAAATGTAAAACTATCAGGCTTGATGTTATGAACCAACATTAATTTATACAAGGAAATTCCACTCTTGAAACAGTTTATTCTAGAATACCCTTTGATCATAGTATTCCAAATAAACACACTTGGTTGAGGAATTGTGTCAAACAGCTTACGTGCATAAAAAACATCCCCTGATTCCTTTGTACAACAGAAGATTATAACTTTAGTTACAAACACATGGTTTGAAGAGTGACCCATTTTGATTGTGTGTGAGTGAATTTGGTTTAATTGATACATGGAATTGCAAGTTTCAAGCATAGAGATTGGAGTGTTGGAAATCATTCTCTTGAGGAACAAGGAAAGTGAAAGTGAAAATTTTGGAAGTGAAGGAGACTTAAACATGAAGAACATACACCTAACATAAACTAGCATAGCAATGTGTAATTAATAATGTAAGATTGCATCTATGTTACAATGAAACATATATGATTTTATTAAGCTCATTCATGATTCTACCTCAATCCAAAATATAGACATAGTTTCAAGTCTAACAAAAACATTGGAGAATTCTATCGATTAAATAATGAGAATTCAGAAAATTAATGATGGTATTAAATTTATTAATAATTGATATTATTTTTACATATTTAGTATTTATCATTTAAAAAATATAATTAGTTAATGTTTTAATATAGTATTTATTGTTGGTAAGAAAATTAATTAATGCAATAAAAAATTTGGAAATAATTTTATAAAAGAATTAAAAAAATTCTAAGAGAATTTTATATTTAGGGATAGAAATAGTATATTTTTAAAATCATAAATATCTTTTTTATTTATAAAAGATAAATATCTCTTTTATTATTTAAGTTTTGCGTTATCAAGTGTCACGCTATATAAAATCATCTCTTGAGATGTGAAGATCTATTTTAAGAGTTGATCTCTTCCAACAAACAATCTTTCATATGTCTTGGATAGAGATTGAACTCACGACTTATGTTTAAGAATGTGTTTTGTTCGGAGTAGATGAAGAGTACATGATATTTTGAGTCATGTGTGTTTAGTTGAATTTTTAAGGAAAAAAAAAAGGAGGGGAACAAAATCTCTCATAAACTTCATTTTGCTCTCCTCTATTTTTGAGGAATTTGGAGGGAAGTGTATGAGATATAAGTAATTATGCTTAAAAGTCATTTAAAATAATTCTCCATCCCTTGAACTAAACACTTTTTTAATTAAAATTTATCTCTTCTGCTCCCCTCTTTTAAACAAAACGTAGTTTTAATTAAAATTTATCTCCTCCCCTCTCCTCTTTTGAACTAAATATATTTCTATTTTTCATTCCACTTTCATATGTTGAACCAATAGACTCTAAAGACCCATTTCAGAGTGTCATATATGAAAAGGAAAACTGACATAAATGATCATTCATGTTTATAATTTAAAAAAAAATTAAAAAAAAATTAAGAAACCAAAGTTTTCTAACGTTTACAACTTAAAGACAAAAGTGAACAATAATAGAACGAAGACACTTAAGGGACAAATCTGAAGCATATAAATAATTTAAAAACCAGTTGTGTAATTTAGCTAAAATACTACTATATATTTATAGATCAAGAGTACGTTTGTTACAATTTTTTACATAAAATAATTAATTTTTTAAACAAAATAATCATTTTTAAAGGTTTGCATATGTTTGTTACTGTTGTTAAAAACGGAGATCAATCCGTCACTAAACTAAGAATGTTCTTGGTTTTTGTAAAGAAAACACAGAATAATTGAAAATGAAACGGAGATTGATTAGATTTAAAACGGAGAACGTTCTCCGTTTTCTGACTAGCAGAATTAAAGCTTTTTAAGCTAAAATGAACACACACAATTGTTAACCCAGTTCAGAGATAAACTCCTATGTCTAGGAGACTGGATCCGACTTGAATTATCACTAATAATGAGATGAAAATGATTACAATGTTTCTGCACTTGTGTGCTGCAGTTTTTCTGCCTAATTTGCCAAACTGCAGCTTTTTTTATATTATTTATCTGTTTTTGTCAGCCTTGCTTGCTTTGGCTTATATACAGTTTGTTTACAATTTAGAAGTAACAAACTAAAGTAGTTACAACTAACTAACTGAAACTAACTACCCAAAACAGATTCTATCTCAAAGGCTTCTTAATTGAGTACCACTTTTAACAATTACAAATAGAAATCTGAAAAGTAATCTAAAAACTAATTTTTTGAGAAGTTGTTTTTAGTAGTTTCTCAAAAAAAATCATTTTTCATAATTGATTTTTTTTAAAGTGTTTTTCATTAGACAGACAAACACAAAACAACTTTTTTTTATCATAAAAATCTCTAAAAAATTATAGGCTTAAATATTTGATTTGTCTCGGTAAGTTCACGTGTTTTTGATTTTTGTTCCTGTAAGTTTTTTTCTTTTCAATTTAGACTCTGTAAGTCAATTAAGTTTTAAAATCGGTTGTTAAAAAAAAATTTATGTGACAAACAGATGATTGACGTGACAGTTTGATGGAGGATTATTATTAATTAAATAATTAATAATTAAATAGAATAAATTAAATAATTAAAAAATGCAATTAAGTGGACCCGCTTGTATGAGATTGTGGCAAAACTTTAAAAGCTTTTAGTAATCTTTGTTATTGAGAGGATCAACTTTAAAAATACAATTAAGTAGTGCTAGACTTGCATTATTGAGAGTATAAACTTTAAAAAAAGTTAGTAATTTTCATATCTTTTATGAGTGGTGCATGAATTGTACCGTACACCTAATGAAATGATCTATATGGATGTCAAGTGGGGCCGTTTATATGAGCTTGTGGCGAAATTTCTAGAACATTCATGAATATCAGAAACATGAAATCTCTAGAGTATTCATGAATACCATGAGCATGTATGACATATATTTGCGAAACACAGTGCCAACAACGAGAAAATATTGGATGTACAATATGATTGATAGATCTCGAACATATATAAAGTGTTTTTGGTTCATAAACTTAGTTTCACCAACTCAGTGTGTGTTAGGTCTTATCAATCTAAGGTTGATTCATAGTCCAAATAACACAAGTGTTTACAACACATTGACATCCAACATGTTATCCCATAAAATTATTTTTCAATTCCTTTTAATGTTTTAATACTTTTAAAATATGTGAAGAATTATTGTATATTTTATAATATTTCAAAAGTATTTTTAATTAATTAAATTATATTAATGGGAGCTTTGTATTTTTCCGTTGGAGTTTAAATGTGAAACGTTTTATTTCATAACCATTTGTTTTATTCTAACTTAAATTCTATGTAATACACATATGTTATATATTTTCTCTAAGTTGATATATATATAAACACTCATAGTGTTTTGGCAAATGAGAGGCATAAGAGATTTTGACTCATGTTGATCTTCTCAAACTCTATTATATTATTCTACTAACAAAACTTCCTCTTTTCTTTCTTTTTACATGAATTAATAATGATATTTTTCGTAATTCTATTATTTAATATAGTGCTTTTCTTTTTGAGTAAATAAATTTTTGAAAATAGTGTGTCTTTCCAGGTGTCAAATCTATCTTTATTTTATAGTATTATTATCTAATAATTGTGATCTATTTTCAAAATTCATCATTTGTGATTGATGAAAGTTTCTGATTTGAATAAACATTGATTATGTTTGCTCTGTAAAAAGTTCGTGGTATTTGTGATTGATGTGTAAACGTTTTTCTTTGTTCAAATGGATTGCATAATTTCCAATGAGATGTTAGAAAATAATTATTGATTTTTAGTATAAAAGAAATTGAACCTGTCAACAATTATTTATCATAACCAAACAATTTTGGATTTCAATGTATATAACATAAGTTAATAAATGTAGCATACATTAATCGGAATTTGGAACCACAAGTCTTTGAAGATAACACAACACATACTAGTGTGATCAATAAAACTGTAAAATAGGTTTTACTAACCTTAACAAGAAAGCACTTAGTTTTAATGAAAGTTATTTAACTTTACCATCAAAGCTACATAGAGTTTGTCAACCACTTGATCAATAAATCGAAAATATGTGTGCCTCCATTTCCTTATGAGAAACAAAGAGCCACAAATACCCCAAAAACTTACGGCAAATCCAACTCCCATGCCTAGATACAAAGACTCTCTAAAAGAATCGCAATCTTCATCCCCTTTAGGCGGTGTTGCATTTTTAGGATTCTCTTCTTCTGTGGTACAATTATTTAGAGGAGCTCCACACAATTTTGGATTCCCAATGTAGCTCGATACATTAAAACTTTGAAGTTGAGTCCCGGTTGGGATTTTTCCAATAAAGTTATTGTAAGATATATTTAAATACTCTAAAAAGTGTAAAAGATACATGCTCTGAGGAATTTCACCACAAAACTTATTATTAGAAAGATCAAGAGATTCCATATTTGTCAGGCTTCCAATTGTTTTTGGTATTGTTCCAATGAAATTATTGTGAGATAAGTTCAATGTTTGTAGTTGAACAAGCCGAAATAATTCCATTGGCACCGTTCCAGACAAGTTATTAGATGAAAGGTCAATAGTTCTCCTTTCAGGCAGGGCATTATACACATAATGTTGACCTTTTGTAAACAAATTAATAGTAGCGCTAGGATAGTAATTCACATGATAAGTAACCATATGAGTTAAGTTATAGACGCAGTCCGATATAGATCCTGAAAGCTTGTTATATGCAAGGTCCAAATGAAACAAATAAGAGAGATTGAATAATTGTGTTGGAATAATCCCTTCAAATTGGTTACCTCTCAATATGATCACTTCTAATTGTTGTGACATATCGATTGGTATGGTACCAGAAAATTCATTTTCTCCCAAATTCATGACAACCAATTGTTTCGAATTTGAGAGGTGACCGAGAACTTCACCGGATAACATATTACTCCACAAGTTAATGTAATATAATTCTTTCAAGTTCTTCCAACTATGTGGAATCGATCCTGAGAAGGAGTTGTAAGACAAATCAACACTATAGACCATTGGTGATATGTTTGGGAGTCCTCCTGTAAAATTATTGTGATCCAAATATAAAACAGAACACTTTAGTGTTAGGTTTGATATGTCTCCAATCAACGAATTGTTTGACAAATAGAGATAAGGTATTCCTTCTATCAAGTTTGAAAACTTATTTCTATCTTCCAATGAAATTCCTGAATTTGATAAGTCGAGTACTTCAAGTGACTTTTGTGTATATATCCAAGATGGAAAGTTGGGGCCTTGATTTGCATATTCCAAACCCAATTCACGAAGTTGAAAAGGAGGAACCCATTCCAAATCGAATTGGAATACAAATTTTGACCCACTCAAGTCTAGAACCTTTAAACTAGAGAGGTTGGAAAAAGTTATTTGTGATATTACACCAGAGAACATGTTTCCAGAAAGACCAAGGTATTGAAGATGTGCAAGGTGGCTTATTGCATCTGGAAATGAACCTTTGAAGTGGTTATAAGATAGTTCAAGGAAACTCAAATTTCTAAGGTTTGATAAGCTTGAAGGTATCTCACCAAGTATATTGTTGAATGAAAGATCAAGATATGAAAGGTCTTTGGTGAGATTAAACAACTGCTTAGGTAATTTAGAGTTGAAGTTGTTTGATGAAAGATCAAGAATTTGAAGTGAAGTCAAATTCAAATTCTCAATAGACAGGTTGTTTGTGAAGTTGTTCAGGTTACAACCCCTACACCTGAACTCTAATAGTGAAGGAAGTGTAACAACCACTTGAAGCCAATTGGTTTCATTATGAAGGTCAATGTAACTAAGGTTGAGATATTTCAAGGTAGAAAGTGGAGAAAGCCAATGAAGATTATCCATATGAAGACTATGACCATAGTTTAAATGTGATAAGTCAAGGTACACAAGTTTAGATGCATGTGTGATGTTGTGTTGAATGGTTGGAAGACTTATCGCATCAAAAGAATTATCGTTCAAATCCAAGTAACTCAAAAACTCAAGTTCTAGAATACAAAGATTGATCATACCTTTCAAATTATTGAATTGGAGATCAACTTTTGTCACTCTGTCGGTAATGTTGTCACAGTAGACTCCTTCCCATGAACAACAATCTTTCTCGGTTGTCCACGTTGAAATCCTACCATAATCATCAATTATTCCATTTTTGAATATTAATAGAGTCTTTTTATCTTTTTCATTGCATCGAATCACCTTGTGATTGCTAGACATGCTTTTGTGAAATGTTGTTATATAAAACAACAGAAGTAAAAGAAATGACATTTGTGAAGAATGGTCATGAGTGATTTCATTCAAATGGTTGCTAGAAAGAGTTGTAGGTAGTTGAGTAAGATATGTTATGAGATGTTAGTGTGATTATTATATAAGATGTTGGTTTATTGAAAAGCTTGAAGAAAGAAATAACTCCAAAACGAGATGACTTGGAAAAGTCAGGGAAAGACTTGAAATTTTGAAGCAATAGATAAGAAACTACTTGTTTTGTCTTGTATCAAGTGTTTCATTCATAATATTTAATTGTCTCACATTTTTTGTCTCTTATTAGAATTACTCATTGTTTTTTTCCACATATATTAAAAAAGCATATGTTGAATTTAATATATTTATTTTTTATATAGATGTTTCTAAAATAATCTTTGCAGAGTATTTGAATAGGACTAACTTGATTTTTCATATTGTAAGATAAATTATAGTCAAAAAAAAATTTATCAGATAAATTAGTAATATTAATAGGAGTACTTTTGAAAAAAAAAAAAATAATAAACATATTTAATAATTTGAAAGAGTATTTATATTTAGAGACAACTTTTTTTTTAAATGATGTTTATAATTAAAGATAAAAATGATTTAAATAAAAGCTCTGATGTGTTACTGTCTCCAATATAGCAAATATTAAGCACTTATACCATATATGTGAAAGAAGCAAGAAGTGATTGGAAAAAGAAGCGAACTTCATGTTTTGCTGTTTGTATGAAAGAAGCTGGAAAAAAGGTAAAGCCTCCAAACAAGAAGACTTAGAAAAAGCAAGGAAGACTTGGGAAGGTAAACTTCATGTGAACCTCATGTTTTGAACTTGGTCCAATATTGATTGAAAGTTATGTAGTTTTGTAAGACTTCAAGAAATTTGATTAATTGGGATACAATAAATAAATGTATATTAGTGAAACAAAAAGTAAGTAATGTTGTATTGGTATTGTAAAATGACAAATAATTTGATATAGAGAAAAATGACAAATGAAATATTTAAAATAAAATGGAGAGAGTATAATTAATACAATAACTAATTCTCTCTTTTGAAGGATAAAATTGTAAAAGCAATATCAATTGTCAATAAATTTTATATTATTATTGTTATCAATTTTCTTAATTTTTGTGATTTGATCAATGAGTCCTATAATATTTATAATTTAAGTTGTTGCCTTTTTTTTGACAATTTCGGTAGTTGTCCAAAAATAATAATTAAAATGTTTTTTCCTCATAAATTCTATCTGTCATAGGTAATTTTATTCAATGTACGTTAAACACTAAAAATAAATACTATTTTCAACATGAATTCGAACTTGAATTCATTGCATTGTGAGAGTTTAACATTTTTCACTACATTAAATATTTGTTAGTTATTAAAATGCTTTCTTTCCAGCAAAAGTAGTTGTTAACTTTAAGATAAACATCTGAGATAACCAAAGATATTGTGGACCAAACTTTCACCTTTTTAGCACAAGTTTCAATCGGGTAAAAATAAAACCCTTTGGTCATGCTAAAATATTTTTATAATAAACTAAAAAATTATAATATATATATTTTATCTAGATCATATTCAAAAGATACAATATTAATAAAACACATTTGTCTTGTATATAATATATATATATATATATATATATATATATATATATATATATATATATATATATATATATAATTTTCTTTAAATTTTTATCTTGGAGATATTTGGATATTCTTCGTCACAGTGGCGGAGCTTGACTAAAAAGTTTGGGGTGACCGACATAAAAAATGATTATTCATCTCTTTCACTCTCACAAATTTTCCTTTTGAAAAAAGAATCAATTCTTAAGAGATAACTTGTTCTTGTCCTTCTTCTTTCATAATGTAAACACAGTTGTCAAAGCTACATCTTTGGAAACCAGTTCTTATCATGAAATCATCAAACTTCCTGTACCATTGTCTAGGACTTTGCTTTAGGCCATACAGTGACTTTTTTTAGAAGTCAAACCTTGTTGCTGCCTTTAGCAAATCCTTCGGGTTGCTGCATATAAATGGTTTCTTCAAGATCACCATGTAGGAATGTTGTTTTGACATCCAGCTGCTCTAATTCCAAGTCTTGTTGAGTTACAATTGAAAGCAGAATTCTAATTGAACAATGTTTTACAACAGGTGCAAATACTTCGTTGAAATCTATTCCTTCAAGCTGAGAAAATCTTTTTGCAACTAATCTTGTTTTGAACCTTATCTTCTCTTGTCATTGAATGCCTTCTTTTCTCTTGAACACCCATTTTGATCCAATTACCCTTTGACTCTTAGGAATGTCAACCAAAGTCCAGGTTTGGTTCTTTTCTAATGACTGTGTCTCTTCATTCATAGTTGTCATCCAAGCTTCTTTGTCTTTACTGTTAATGGCTTCTTTGTAGTTGTTTGGTTCATCTCTTTGAAGATCTTCAACAACACTTAGAGCATAACAAATTAAATCTGCTTGACCATATCTGACTGGAGGCTTGACAACTCTTCTTTCTCTATCCCTTACCAAGTTGTAATTGACCAAATCTAGTTCTAGCGCAACATTATAATCAAGTGGTGTATCATTCATGTCTCTATGATTAATCTCTTGGTCTTCAGGTGACTCCACCTCAATTTGAACACTCTCAGTATTGCTGCTTGAAGTGTTGTCTTGCTGATGTTCTTTGTTTCTGTAAAACTGAAACGAAGAATGTTCTCTATTTCTGCAGAACTGAGACGGAGAATGTTCTTCGTTTCTGCAGAATTGAAACGGAGAATGTTCTTTGTCAATCATGGGCATTCTTGTTTCATCAAACACTACATCCATTGATATGATGCACTTAGGTACACCTTGGTCAATCCTCCACAACTTGTAACCTTTTATTCCTGTAGGATATCCAATGAAAACTCATCTGATTGCTCTGGGATCCAGTTTATCTTGCCTTGTGTGAACAAATGCTAACGAGCCAAATATTTTCAGATTTGAGTAGTCTGCTAGCTTGCCATTCCGCATCTCAATTAGTGTCTTAAATCCAATAGTCGATGAAGGACATCTTTTGATCAAGTACACTTTTGTCGCTGCAGCTTCACCCCCAGAAAGTCTTAGGAAGGCCTGCACTCAAGATCATACATCTGACCCTTTCCAAGATTGTTCTATTCATCCTTTCAGCAATGCCATTTTGTTGAGGGGTGCCTGCAACTGTTCTATGTCTTTGAATACCTAAGTCCCTGCAATACTTATTAAACTGCTCTGAAAGATACTCCAAGCCATTGTCAGTTCTTAAACATTTTAGCTTAGATTCCTTTAAAATTCCAATTTTCATATGCCATTCTTTAAATTTCATAGAAGTGTCACTTTTATTTTAAGCGACATAGATCCATACTTTCCTAGAATAATCATCAATGAGGGTTAAGAAATAAGAACAACCAACATGAGTCTTTGTCCTAGAAGGACCCCACAAATCATAATGAGCATATTCAAAAGGTCTGGAGGTATTGTGTTGACCAAAACCAAAACTAATCCTCTTAGATTTTCCTATAATACAATGATCACAAAATTCCAAATTTTCAATTTTGTCACCATTAAGCAAATTTTGTTTTGATAACTCAATTAAGCCTTTTTCACTTACATGTCCTAACCTCATATGCCATATTCTAGTAGAAGAATGCAAATTAGAGCTAGCAACAGAAGCTTGTGCAATTATGGTAGAACCATCTAAAATGTACAAGCCATTTCTTTTAATGCCTTTAACAATGATATCATCTTTATTAATAATAGTCATGATATCATTCTTTATGTTTGTGGAATATCCTAATATGTCAAACATGCCAACAGAAATTAAATTTCTTTTCAATTCGGGTATGTACCTTACATCCTTCAGCAGTACCTCTTTGCCATTAAACATTATGAATCTGATTGTTCCCTTGCCTTGAATCTTACGTAATTTGTTGTTGCCAAGCAAAACGACTCCACCATCACGAAGATCTATTGATTCAAAATAATCTTTTCTTGGACACATATGGAAAGTACATCCTGAGTCTAATACCCAGTTATTTTCACCTTTAGAATTTGAAATCATCAAGGCCTCTGCAGATTCATAACCAACATCAACAAGTGCAGCATTTCCAGAATCTTGATAGTTTCTTGATTCCTTTCTTTCAGGGCAGTCTTTCTTGAAATGTCCCTTCTTGTGGCAATGGAAACATTTATACTTCCCTTCAGATTTAGTTCTTGAATTGGACCTATGCTTATTTCCATTTGATCATTTCTTGTCAGTTCTTCCTTCGATAACATTCAGACTTTCAGCATGATTACCATTCTTGATCTCGTGTCTTTTATAGCTTTCCTTTGTCCGAATAGATATATGCACTTCTTCAAGCGTAGTTGTTTGTTCTCTTCCAAACATGATGGCATCCTTGAAGTGTTCATATGAACTTGGCAGGGCATTAAGCAGAATCAGAGCTTTGTCTTTATCATCTAACTAGACTTCTAAATTTTCTAAATCGTCAAGAATGTTATTAAAATCACAAATTTGTACTATAAAAGGTTTTTCTTCATTCATTTTAAAATAAAACAATTGTTGTTTCAAGAAGAACCTATTTGAAACTGATTTAGTCATGTAGAGAGATTCAAGTTTAAGCCATAAGGTTGCTGCTGTTGGTTCTCTTGCAACTTCCCTCAAAGCTTTGTCTCCAAGACACAAGATGATAGTACTCTTTGCTTTTTCAATCAGTTCATCCTTTTCGTGAGTAGTCATTGTTGCAGGAAGAGCTGATTCACCCTTCAACACATTCACCAAACCTTGATGTATCAGAACAACATGCATCTTTATCTTCCACAGACTAAAGTCATTTGATCCATTGAACTTTTAAATATCAAACTTTGTGGTTCCACCCATTGTTTCTCCCTTCCCACAAACGGTGCCAATTATTAAAACAATAATGGGATCTGCAACAAGAATTAACCAACAAAACAGAAAACTAACAATTGCAGAAAAACAAAAAACTAAAACGGAGAATGTTCTTCATTTCTGCTGGGAACAGAGAACGTTCTTGACCAGAAATAAAAACACAGAAAACAGAGAACGTTCTCCTTTCTGAAGTTTAAAGAAATCAGTTTTTGAAATCAAAGTAAAACCAAAACAAAGAAAGATAGGTGAAGAATAACACTCAGATTTACGTGTTCAACCTCAATTATTGAGACCTACGTCACGGGCAAGCAAGCAAGACAATTCACTATTGAGATTTGAATTTACAGAATTAAGGTCACTTCAAGATTGTTCTCCTAGTATCTATCACTATTGAAACTCAGCAATACTAGTCTTTTCTTCACAATCTCTTTTTAATCCCTCTCCCTTAATCTCCTTTCTGATTTCCTATGAATATTCTTGGTAATTGCATAAACCTCTATATTTCACCACCATTCAGCGATTACAACATACTACCATGCATTTACAATTATGGCATTTAAAGGCACATTAGCTTAACTAACTATAACTACCTTTTTCATAACTAAATTGGCCAAATTCAGTTATAACTAACACTAACCATAACTAACACTAACCATAACTAACACTAGTTATTTGATTTGAGGCATATATTCACATAATTACTCATTGTTTTTTTTCACAAATATTAAAAAAGCATATGTTGAATTTAATATATTTATTTTTTGTGTGGACGTTTCTAAAATAATCTTTGCAGAGTATTTGAATATGACTAACTTGACTTTTGATATTGTAAGATAAATTTTAGTCAAAAAAAATTTTGCAAGATAAAATAGTAATATTAATAAAGGTATTTTTGAAAAACAATAATAAACACATTTAATAATTTAAAATTGTGTTTATATTTATAAACAAGATTTTTTTTAAATGGTATTTATAATTAAAGACAAAAAAATAGTTTAAATAAGGGCTCTAACGTGTTACTCTCTCCAATATAAACAACAATAACAAAAAAAAATTATATTTAGTGCTCTAAAATATAGCAAATATTAAGCACTTATATCATATTTAATGTTATTGGTAGTCTAAATATTGTTTAGTGTCCTAGCTTTTGATATCACTATATATGTGAAAGAAGCAAGAAGTGATGGAAAAAGAAGCGAACTTCATGTTTTGCTGTTTGTATGAAAGAAGCTGGAAAAAAGGTAAAGCCTCCAAACAAGAAGACTTAGAAAGAGCAAGGAAGACTTGGAAAGGTAAACTTCATGTGAACCTCATGTTTTGAACTTGGTCCAATATTGATTGAAAGTTATGTAGTTTTGTAAGACTTCAATATTTTCTTTGAAAATATTACCTTTATCTTCAAATATAAGACCTTCCTTTATTCCTTTTTATGAGATTATATTTAAATTTTTAATTATATTAATTATTTATTTTCTAACATATACTAACTAATTACATCTTTTTCTGCGACCAATAATAAATAGTATTACTTCTATCTCATTTTAATTGTCTGATATGAATTGTGCGCGGTTTTTAAAAAAATTGTTAGTTTTATTGATTTTAATAATAAAATTAGTTTTATTTACTCAAATATCCTTATTAATTACAGTTGGTGAAGAAATTTGATTAATTGAGATACAATAAATAAATGTATATTAGTGAAACAAAAAGTAAGTAATATTGTATTGGTATTGTAAAATGACAAATAATTTGATATAGAGAAAAATGACAAATGAAACATTTAAAATGAAATGGAGAGAGTATAATTAATACATTAACTAATTCTCTCTTTTGAAGGATAAAATTGTAAAAATAATATTAATTGTCAATAAATTTTATATTATTATTGTTATCAATTTTCTTAATTTTTTGTGATTTGATCAATGAGTCCTATAACATTTATAATTTAAGTTGTTGCCTTTTTTTTGGCAATTTCAGTTGTTGTCCAAAAAAATAATTAAAATGTTTTTTCTCATAAATTCTCTCTGTCGGAAGTAATTTTATTCAATGTACGTCAAACACTAAAAATAAATACTATTTTCAACATGAATTTAAACTTGAATTCATTGCATTGTGAGAGTTTAACATTTTTCGCTACATTAAATCCATGTTAGTTATTAAAATGTTTTCTTTCCAGCAAAAGTAGTTGTTAACTTTAAGACAATTTTTGGCACAAGTTTCAATCGGGTAAAAATAAAACTCTTTGGGCATGCTAAAATGTTTTTATAATAAACTAAAATATTATAATATATAACTAATAAAATATATTTGTCTCGTATATAATTTATATATTATAATCTTCTTTGAATATTTATTTAGGAGATATTCCTCAAGTAACATACATTTTTTATACTCTATTACTCATAAATTCTAGTACCACTCTACCTTACTTTGACTTCAGGTGCCTTTACGGGTACACTCGATGCACATTGGAGTAGAAACGTATGAGAAGTCAACGAACCAACATCAATTGATCATAACCTCAAAGTGATCAAATTTGTATTATCAAATAAGAACATTGGTGTCTATGGTGGATCATTGGTAACATTAACCTAGGCCTCAAAATAATTTTCATTATGGTCACTATGAGCAACACCTGATATGAATCGTTACCAGAAGAACGAAACGACCAACAATTAGAACATACATATAGGAGGATCAAAGAGACTAGAATCATAATTGAACACTAAACACCTAATAACTCCATAATACAAGTGTGAGGATACCATGGAAGCTATTGACGTCAAAATCAAAACTATGAATTGAAAACTCCACGACATGGAAAAAAAGGACAATGAGAAAAAGAAAGAGGAAGACGATGATCCAAAAGATGATAGTGAAAGTACCAAGGGTCAAAATGACGCGATAGCAAAACTCAATCTAGAAATACTAAAAGGAAAGACGCAACACTAATCTCCTTCGTCTTAGAAATCACATATGAGCCCATTCCAAGTAAATTCCAACTAACATCAATGGAAGAGTACGATGAAAAACATAATCTTCACGAGCATTTAACACAATTTAATGTTCGAGTTACACTATTGAATGCGTTTGACACTCCAAAATGCATCATCTACCTCTTGTTAGATTGAACCAAAATGTGTTGTACTTGAACAGTGAACAATTTCATGCGAACCAAAATGCACTATCTTTGTACACTCGCAAACCCAAATGCCTCGTCTATCTCGTTCACCTAAACGAAAATTGTTGTTTTTGAGTTTCAAAAAACTGTTTTAAAATAAATATTCAACCACTGAAGATATTATTGGGTTGAGTCACGAACTAGGTCACTCTATTTAAGACTTTTTACGGCACCGCCCAAATTGTGAAAGGCAGACTGTCAACCACGAAGTCCCCAGAATAAAACAACTCAAACAAACTGTATTAGAGTTCTACTGCACCGTAAAAAAACCGTTCTAGAATTACACCCTCATTATAGCAGTTAAAGGATGTCACTCGTAATATGGTATTATGACCACTCGAAAGAAAAGAAGATGAAGCAAAAAGTGAGAAGCAGAGAAATGTCTCGGATTTTCGGAGTACTTTTGGTGTGTTTTTTCAACTAAGCAGAATCCTCTACTTATAAAGGAATTCTGCAACTGAAGGAGAGAAAAATGTGCGATCCATTAAATTGGATCCACATAAAACTACAATATGGAAATTGTTAGTTTTGACCGGGGCAAAAACTGATGCGTGAATCCATAGAAAACTGCAATGCAAAAAAATGATAGGTTTCCACCGGGGCAAAAACTGATGCGCGAATTCGGGGAAGGAATTGACTGGATTAGATGTTGAATGTTGACTCGGTGGAGGACGGAAATGTGTTCAACGTATCAATGAGAGAAAAACACATGCACTTAGTTTAAAAAATAAGTTTTTTTTTAATTTTCTGGATACTAAAAATAATACACCATTTAGCCCAGGCTCGACCCGATCGAACGGACGGCGAGGGCGGCGCGTGCATGCACGTGTGTGGTGGTTGATTTGTGTGCGTTTCCACCCCTTCACAAAATTGGGTACCCCTAACGGCACACCCCAATTGGTATACCTCCACCTTATAAACACTACTAGTGTGTGTTGTCCCTCCTATGTGGGACTGCCTTATCTTTTCAATTCACACCAACTAGCTCTTATTGCTCCAATCATCATTTCCATTAATCCCCCACTTGAATTTAAAAAAATGTTTCTAAAGTAGCATCAAACGCTTCTATAAGATTGTGCATAAGCAGATGTGTCTTTCGACTTGAACCTTTGCATAACAAGTAAGATTTAGATTCAACAAGAGTGACTCGTAGTCTTGACCTCTATCTCAGACATCAAACCCACACACAACCTTTTCATATGGTGTATTCTCAAAAACTCGTGCATTTATGTCCCTGCACGTATATCCCAGTATGGTGAACGCTTTAGCAATTCTTCCTTATAATTCCATAGAAAGCGACCCCACTTCCACATTCGTATAGGTGACTCTGTCAAGAGCACTCTTATAGCTAGGTACTCCATTCCACATAGAGTATAGATCTCATTAAGAGTTTCTATTATCTCATTTTTTTTCATCGCTTCAGGAATCATGCTTCTTTGATATATGCATGTTCATCTCATATCATTATGACAAATTATTACCAATTGAACTAATTATTGGGATCTGCAATCTTTTAGGTCGGGTTACCATCATGACTGACTCATTGATCTATAGGCAATAGTCTCATCATTTTGGATGTATTTAGGACGTTCTCTCTAGTTAATCCTTTCATAAAAGGATCTGCTAAATTCTTATTAGTGCATACATGATCCACTATAATAGCTCTTTTAGAAAGTAACTATCTAATAGTGATGTGCTTACGACGTATTTGTCATCTCTCACTGTTGTAATAACGATTCTCAATCTTTGCGATAGCTGTGGTACTATGACAGTGGAGCAACACGTTTGGCATAGGTTTTTCCCATAAAGGGATCTCAACTAGCAAGCATCTCAACCAGCTCGCTTCTTCACTAGCAGTAGCTAGTGTTATCATTTCAGACACCATAGTGGATTGATTCAGTATCGTTTGTTTCATTAATTTCCAATATACAACACCACCAGCTATACTACAAATTTAGCCACTGGTTGCTTTGGAGTCATCTGATAAGGTATTCCAATCAACATCACTATATCTTTTAAGGACGACAGAAAATCTTTGATAATGTAATCCGAAACTTAAGGTCCTTTTCAGGTATCTCATGACTCTTTCGATGGCGTGTCAATCCTCCATACTAGGTCTACTGGAAAACCTGCATAATAGTCCCACGACGTAGGCAATGTCGGGTCTAGTACACTCAGTGGCATACCTGAGGCTGCCAATGATGCTCACATATTCAGTTTGTCTAACACTTTCACTAGTGTTGTTTAAAAGTTTGACACTTGGATCATATGGTGTACAAGCCGGTTTACAGTCGAAGTATTTGTATTTCTTAAGGATCTTTTCCACATAGTGAAACTTATCCAAAGAAATTTCCTTTTTCTAACCTAGTAATCTTGATTCCAACGATTACACTTGTTTTTCCAAGGTCTTTCATATCGAAGTTGTTACACAACAATGATTTCACAATATTTACAACATGAATGTTTGAACCGAATTTGAGTAGGTTGTCTACATAGAGACATATGATAGTGCAAATTCCATTTTCATATTTGTAATAAATACATTTGTGAGACTAATCCAAAGAAATTTCCCTTTTCTGACCTAGTAACTGTAACACCCCGATTTTTAAAAGCGTGAGTCTATTTTTTTTTTTTCAAAATAAAGTTATAGAAATCCCAAGTTAAATCCATAAATAAAGAAAATACTCTTGGAACGACAAAGGTTATCATTAATTACAACAGCGGAAATGATTTTGAACAAAAATCCAAAGTATCCAAGTAAAATATACACCGACTAAAATACTTTGTTTCGAATACACAAGTTCCCTTTTTAGAACAACAACTTTGAAATAGGAAAGGGAAAAATAAATAAAATTCTTGATTACAACCCTAAGCTGATCATTAATCTATCTGAGGGTGATTGGGTATTGAGAATCCACGAGATGCATCAAGCCCCACTGTTTTCGATCACAAACCAACACATCGCCACGTCACGCCTTAGAACGAACCTGGTTCTCATCTGAGGGCAAAGCCCAGATTTCCACAAATTGTAAAGGCTCACCAATCCGAAATTAACAAATACTACATAGCATTCACTTTTAAATGCACAAAATCACCTTTCAACTTAGCATGCATCTAGAAAGGGTTTGCATATGTTTAACATGCATAAACAAGGTTGAAAAATGAAGTTTTGGACCAAACAGCACTGTTGTATTCGAATACACCATATGTGTAGTCGAACACACTTGCGAAAACAGCTGAAAAAAAGCAAAAACAGCACTGACAGCACTACTGTATTCGAATACAACCTATCTGTATTCGAATACAACATTCCATTCAACTGTATTCGAATACAGCACCTTGTGTAGTCGAATACACTTCAAAAAAATCAAGTCATTAGCTAATTTAATCATCTGTATTCGACTACAACACATGTGTAGTCAAATACACCTGTCAAAACAGCAGAAAATCAGTTTTTAACCCTTTCAAAAACATTCCAACACTTCCAAATTCATTCCAACACTTTCAACACCAATTCAATCAATCACAACCACCAACACAACACAAATCACTCATCACAATCAAGTACGCATATACAAACATCATAACATGTCAAACATGACTCGCGTGCCAAGCACCCTAATGCAATGCGTATATGCCAATGCACATGATTCCGGAATATCAACAAAACCCTCCTCGAATGGGCGTAAATCATAATTGTATAGCCTCTCACAGACTAGTACTAATTACCAAGGTGCAGTCTCTCACAGGCTAGCACGATTTACTAATGTGCAACCTCTCACAGGTTAGCACGACGCGATAATCCATGTAAGGGTAAGATGAACCATCCAATCACGTGGAATCATCCCCTATACGGATAAGATGAACTATCCAATCACGTGGAATCATCCCGTGGCCCATCTAGTCACCACTATCACCGACGCGATAATCCCCGTAAGGATAAGATGAACCATCCAATCACGTGGAATCATCTCGTGGCCCATCCGGTCACCACTATCACTACTATGAAATGTATGAGCATACTCTGACTCTCGGCACCACAATCATTAAGTAAATGCAGCTATTAAAAGATTCCCCATTTTTAATTCTCATTTAACACTAATGATTCTCAAATTTAACACAGAGCATACTCAATGCATACAATCCTCAAATCACATGAAATTGAATTCACAAATCATATTGAATTCAAATCACCACACACACAATCTCATCAGTTCATACCAAATCAAAATACACACATAATTTGCATTTATTCAAATTCCCACATCTTGAAACATAAAGCAAATATCCACATTCATAAAGTTACCCATAAATACATCAACCATACCAAGTAAAAATCACCATCACCCACACCTCAAAACTCATTAAATTCAATTTCACCATTTACCCACAAAATGCATTAACTTCATTTCTCACAACAATACACCTTAACCCATCAAATTTATTTTCCAAAATTTTCAATCATAACACTCCAAATCAAAACGCAAAATTGTTAAACATAAACCACCAAATTTCTTTTCCACAACTCGCATAAATCCCATTAAATTCCTTTTCCCCAAATTCACACATAACCTCCATCAAAACAAACCCCACAAATACACATATAGAGTCCTATATGCAAGTTAAAAATTGGAAGGAGCCCTTACCTCGACGGTAGCTCGAACGGCCGATTACGGCACCGCGATAAAATTCCGGTAAAATTCCCGCTTCGCACAGAACTGCGAAAATTAGTTCCCAAGCACCGCAACGTGATCACGATCAACTTTCTCTTCAGTCGCGTCGCGAGATAAAGCTTGGATCTAGGTGATATGTGAGGTTTTGTGTGTGGGGTTTTTGAAAAACAAAGAAGAAAAGAGGAAGATGTAGTAGGCACGCGAACAGAGGAAATTGTTTGCTTCTTTATGCCTTTTTCCTTCCTTTTCTTTCATATATATATATATATATATATATATATATATATATATATATATATATACTACTCATAATATATATATAGATATATAAATATCCCAAACCAACCAATTTCAAACACTCTCACACACACCCCAACAATTTTGATAAAAATATCTATTCTCATTGTAACTTAATTGACAGGTAAAATTTTTAGCAACTATAGATACTTTTAACAAAACAGTTCGGTAATAAATCCTCCGCAACGTAAATAAATTATTCTTCGACGAATAATTTCAACCGGATCTAAAAATATAGATATAAAAATCTTTATATAGTAAACATATAACAAACTCTAATAAAATATGCTTTTGGTATTTAATTCACAAAATGAATTAAAATTGGGCTAAATGCCTCAGCAATTTAACACCAAATATACTAAAATGGCATAAATTAGAGTTTTAAAATTAAGGGTCTTACATTACTACCCTCCAAAAAGAAGTTTCGTCCTCGAAACTTAAAGTAAGAGTAGTAGCCACACTAGGTCTGCACTCAAACCCACCATACATGCTAGAACTCGTTTCGTCTGGCCTACTCGAAGAAAGTACCGTCGATCCTTTCTCATAGGGTACTTAATAACTTTTTGCACTATCATAGCCGGTAAGACTCGCCCGTTCCATTCAACACGATTTTGTCTACTATCAACAAGAGATTAAGGATGATCAGTTCCTCAATTTGTCAATAGGTAGCCAACGACCATGATGATGGATTAGACCATCTTAACCCAACTGTAATAATGCTCCCTTCGACTTGGACTTAAAGCTATCCCGAGGCACCAGGGGTCTAACAATCTTCTCAAGGTCCACTGAGTTTCCCTTAATTTCCTATCGATGAAGTACAATCGTCCAAAACTATGCCACATAGCCTCATATACGTCCACTTGGTACGAAATATCCATTAGGTTCCAAACTGAAATTCTAAGTATGACACCGACACCCTGAGCACAAAACAATCATTGCTGCCAAGAACTCCCTAATTCTCCATTGCCCACAAATCCTCGATTTTCTTTAGTCGCACCACTACACCAAACCATAGTGTTCTTATTAGAATAATGGTTTAATTATAACTTTAATAATCACATCCCAACATCCGAGTGGTGATCAAGGTTTCCTCAAATATTTTCGACGACATGTCCAAACTATACCACCTACGACACGCAAACTTCCTTCTAGTTTAGTACTTCATTTTTAAGAGTCACGTCTCCAACAAAATCCAACTTGAATTTCATTCACTGGTTAAGACCTACATTCGTCTCATTCCTAACACCTCAAATTCATGTTTCACTAGTCAATTTCCTTCATACTTCGCAATTCTAGATAACTCCAGAAATAATTTTCCTACATCTGCTGCCAACATTCATTCTGATACTTCTCAATTCCACCGCGTCCTTTATTTGCAGCTTGATGATTATCTTTTCATTATGACAGGTCAAACACATTGTATTCACTCCATCACTTTTCCATTTATACAAACCTTAAATTTCCACCTCGAACCTTGATACATCTTCATTATTTTCGAAATCATTACCTAGCTTACTCTTCTATGTCTTCTTCCACAAATTGCTCTCTCCTGTAACAGCCACAATTGGTACACACCATTGTGCGTCATATTCCAAAATATCATCCAACTTAACTTGATTCCCTTTTTGTCTTTCCTCTTACTATTAAACTTTTTTTCCTTCAGATAAGCTTGTCATCCTGGTCATTACGAATTCCTCAACAAAATCTTAATTCCTCTAAAGTTTCACATTTTCTATGAAATATTCTACATCTGAAATATATCTCAAAACACTTTTCATCTCTACCGTCATTCAACCATCCATGTGGTCAACACCTAGAGTCCTTTATTTTTCTTAGCTCATCTGCCATCATACTTCGTCTTGCTTCATTATAGTGAGGTTAATAAATCAAGCCTTACTAGTTCCCACCAAACTTTTTCATTCCATACTCAATTCTTCCCTATCAAACAAACATTTAACTCTTTTGATTGACGAACACAATAACGTACCCCTATGACATGCATTCAAGTAGTGCCTTTGAATTCTTTGGCGTACTCTTCTAATAACAATGTCTGATTTACAGGTGGGATAATTCATTTCATGAATCCTTAATTGACATAAGCCACATACCCATGTGCTGCTCCAACAAGTTTTCATGGTACGTTTTCCAAAATTTGGTTCACTTGCTAGGTCTTCTTATTCATTCTCAACTTTCACCAAGGTACCAACTAAAAGAATCTCGGCAATTGAACAACCTAAAGGATCACTTCTCATACATTTCCAATAAGTATCTCCTAAAGAATAATTATCTTTAAACCTCATCCTCATAACTTAGCAGTAAAACATTTCCAAGACCCACATACCTTCCTCGTCCATCTAGTAACTGAAACACACTTTTCAAATCTTAACGCTGGGCTTCCCAAGAACAACAACTAAACCATAAATCATTTGTTACATTTCTTCCTATTCACTTTATGTCATTGAATAAAATTATAAATTCTGATCCTTGAAATCTTCGAATACTCATTACACTGCCCAAATTTATCGATTTCATCTTAAGATACAACACAAGGTCTTATTCATCATTGACTCTAACCGCCTTAGTAATCTTACTAATGAAAACTCTTCTAATCATAACACAACATTATTAGTAACTCTTCAAACACTTCCATCCATAACATGAATCATTTATCACTTGCCTACCTCAACCCCTCTCGATCATACTAGTTTAAGGTGTCACTTGGTCCTCCATCCAACCTTGTGGATTTTGAATCGTTGACTTAAAGATTAACCATCACAGGGTCTTAAATCAAATCTTGATTAATCCCTTTAAATTATCAAAATATTCACACTCTCCTAGTGTTTACCATCCTTTAATAGACACTCCAAGCTTACATTGCAACAATCTCTAAGTATTCCTATACTCTGTACTTCCAATGCCACTTAATAGCAACATGTGGTTCAATACATCAAGTCTTAACTCCTTATGTTTACCCAAACACCACTCAAAATTCACACTTACGCGTCATTAGTTTCATCTACAATCACTATTCATACTTATTATCTCCTAAACCACACAGAGATTGGTTACTTACCAACAAAATATATAGTCTCACTCCCATGATCGTCATGAGGTTCATACTTAACAATCTAAGTCACGAATCTAGTTTAACTCGAATGCTCAACCTTACCCCTCAAGGTATCGACTATTCCTCAACGCGTCCTTTGCCTAACCAAGGTAATATTCACCCCTAATGTGTAGCGCACCTTAACTTCATTACAAGCCTCTTTAGCTAACACCTGAGCACCAGATGCTATTCCAAATGGAAGCCTCGTCTTCTCAACAATTCCATGGTGTTCACATCTCTTTGACAGTTATAAAACTTCATCCAGTCTCGTCATGAAATCAACCAGGGAAACATCTAATACTTTTCTTAAAAATAAATTCTCCACTTATATTCTTACTTGAAATCCCATGACAGTCTAACGTTAATCCATCCATACCCATCATCTTCGAGTTAACACCAATAACATAGCCTCTATATCCTTGGAACCACTTTATAAATCCCATGCCGTCATGATTCGCTTCAACCTTGTCTTTTCCAACCGATACGTTTCAGGAATTCAGAGACACTCATCGACCAAAGTCGACTAATGTTCTATGGTTTAACTACTCTTCCAACTAAAGGGCCACAAGGCACCCTGTTTCGTATAAGAAACAATAAACTAATTAAGCACATCATGCTTGACCAAAGAAACCAAAACACAACGTACGAGTGGACTCCAGTCACTTGATACCCCTAACCTCGACTCTTGATCAGCTTAGGACACCCAACTCACAGCCCCAAAGACATTTAAACCAAAGCTCTGATACCACAATGTAACACCCCGATTTTTAAAAGCGCGAGTGTATTTTTTTTTTCAAAATAAAGTGATAGAAATCCCAAGTTAAATCCATAAATAAAGAAAATACTCTTGGATAAAATATTTGAGTCGTAACACCACGACAAAGGTTATCATTAATTACAACAGCATAAATGGTTTTGAACAAAAATCCAAAGTATCCAAGTAAAATATACACCGACTAAAATACTTTGTTTCGAATACACAAGTTCCCTTTTTAGAACAACAACTTTGAAATAGGAAAGGAAAAAATAAATAAAATTCTTGATTACAACCATAAGCTGGTCATTAATCTATCTGAGGGTGATTGGGTATTGAGAATCCACGAGCTGCATCAAGCCCCACTACTTTCGATCACAAACCAACCCATCGCCACGTCACGCCTTAGAACGATCCTGGTTCTCATCTGAGGGCAAAACCCAGATTTCCACAAATTGTAAAGGGTCACCAATCCGAAATTAACAAATATCACATAGCATTCACTTTTAAATGCACAAAATCACCTTTCAACTTAGCATGCATCTAGAAAGGGTTTGCATATGTTTAACATGCATAAACAAGGTTGAAAAATGAAGTTTTGGACCAAACAGCACTGTTGTATTCGAATACACCCTATGTGTAGTCGAATACACTTGCGAAAACAGCTGAAAAATAGCAAAAACAGCACTGACAGCACTACTGTATTCGAATACAACCTATCTGTATTCGAATACAGCATTCCATTCAACTGTATTCGAATACAGCACCTTGTGTAGTCGAATACACTTCAAAAAAATCAAGTCATTAGCTAATTTAATCATCTGTATTCGACTACAACACAGGTGTAGTCGAATACACCTGTCAAAACAGTAGAAAATCAGTTTTTAACCCTTTCAAAAACATTCCAACACTTTCAAATTCATTCCAACACTTTCAACACCAATTCAATCAATCACAAACACCAACACAACACAAATCACTCATCACAATCAAGTACAGATATACAAACATCATAACATGTCAAACATGACTCGTGTGCCAAGCACCCTAATGCAATGCGTATATGCCAATGCACATGATTCCAGAATATCAAAAAAACCCTCCTCAAAGGGGCGTAAATCATAATTGTACAGCCTCTCACAGACTAGTACTAATTACCAAGGTGCAGTCTCTCACAGGCTAGCACGATTTACTAATGTGCAACCTCTCACAGGTTAGCACGACGCGATAATCCATGTAAGGGTAAGATGAACCATCCAATCACGTGGAATCATCCCCTATACGGATAAGATGAACCATCCAATCACGTGGAATCATCCCGTGGCCCATCTAGTCACCACTATCACCGACGCGATAATCCCCGTAAGGATAAGATGAACCATCCAATCACGTGGAATCATTCAACCATACCAAGTTACCCATAAAGCAAATATCCACATTCATAAAGTTACCCATAAATACATCAACCATACCAAGTAAAAATCACCATCACCCACACCTCAAAACTCATTAAATTCAATTTCACCATTTACCCACAAAATGCATTAACTTCATTTCTCACAACAATACACCTTAACCCATCAAATTTATTTTCCAAAACTTTCAATCATAACACTCCAAATCAAAACTCAAAATTGTTAAACATAAACCACCAAATTTCTTTTCCAAAACTCGCATAAATCCCATTAAATTCCTTTTCCCCAAATTCACACATAACCTCCATCAAAACAAACCCCACAAATACACATATAGAGTCCTATATGCAAGCTAAAAATTAGAAGGAGCCCTTACCTCGACGGTAGCTCGAACGGCCGATTACGGCACCGCGATAAAATTCCGGTAAAATTCCCGCTTCGCACAGAGCTGCGAAAATTAGTTCCCAAGCACCGCAACGTGATCACGATCAACTTTCTCTTCAGTCGCGTCGCGAGATAAAGCTTGGATCTAGGTGATATGTGAGGTTTTGTGTGTGGGGTTTTTGAAAAACAAAGAAGAAAAGAGGAAGATGTAGTAGGCACGCGAACAGAGGAAAATGTTTGCTTCTTTATGCCTTTTTCCTTCCTTCTCTTTCATATATATATATATATATATACTACTCATAATATATATATAGATACATAAATATCCCAAACCAACCAATTTCAAACACTCTCACACACACCCCAACAATTTTGATAAAAATATCTATTCTCATTGCAACTCAATTGACATGTAAATTTTTTAGCAACTATAGATACTTTTAACAAAACAGTTCGGTAATAAATCCTCCGCAACGTAAATAAATTATTCTTCGACGAATAATTTCAACCGGATCTAAAAATATATATATATATATATATAAATATATATATAGTAAACATATAACAAACTCTAATAAAATATGCTTTTGGTATTTAATTCACAAAATGAATTAAAATTGGGCTAAATGCCTCAGCAGTTTAACACCAAATATACTAAAATGGCATAAATTAGAGTTTTAAAATTAAGGGTCTTACAGTAATCTTGATTCCAAGGATTACACTCGCTTCTTCGAGGTCTTTCATATCAAAGTTGTTACACAATATTTACAACATAAATGTTTGAACCAAATCTGAGTAGGTTGTCAACATAGAGACATATGATAGTGCAAATGCCATTTTCATATTTGTAATAAATACATTTGTCACTTTCATTCACTTTAAACTCATTTGATATAATCAAGTTATCAAACTTTTCATGAAATTGCTTAGGAGCTTATTTAAGACCGTACATAGATTTATCTAACTTACAGACCTTGTTTTTTTGTCCATGAAACACAAAACCTTCAGGTAGTTCCATATAGATTTCTTCTTCCATGTCACCATTTAAAAAAGTTGTTTTGACATCCATTTGGTGTATCACCAGGTTATGAATAACAGCTAGTGAAATGATTACCCTAATGGATGTAATTCTAGTGACCGGTGAAAAACTTTCGAAGAAATCCATATTTTCTCTTTGACTAAAACCTTTGGCTACAAGGCGAGCCTTGTATTTATCAACAGTTCCATCGGGTTTTAGTTTCTTTTTCAAAATGCATTTATAATCTATCGATTATCAACCAGGAGGCAAATCTACTAAATATCAGGTCCTGTTAGACTCTAGGGAATCCATCTCATCGTTTATAGCTTCTTGCCATAGATCTGTTTCCAAAGATGGCAAAGCTTCATTAAGATTTACAGCATCCTCTTCTAATATATAAGTCGTATAATCAGGTATGTAATCTTTAGCAACTCTAATTCTCTTACTTCTTCGGGCTTCTGTTTCGCCTTGTTTGCTGCTTTCAGTGCTCCTCGTCCCAAGAATGTGACTTGGTTCACTGTCCCACTGGATTTGAAAGGGAATTTATTTTCGTAGAAGTCAACATCACTTGACTCTATGATCACATGCTCATTTAGGTAAAAAAAAACGTACATGCTATGATGTTTACTGCATACCCAATGAATAAACATTCATAGGTTCTATTGGCGAGTTTAACTCTCTTGGGATCGGGAATTCTGACATAAGCCAAACAACCCAAAGTTCGAAAAATAAGACAAGTTTGGTTGTCTTTTCTTCAAAATCTCATAAGGAGAAGTTTTGTTTTTAGGTTTATGAACTCTAATCAAAACATAGCAAATAGTCAATATAATTTCCCCCCATCAATGAGATGCAGCACCAGAGTTAAGCATAATAACAACAGCTAGTTCAGTAAGAGTTCTATTCTTTATTTCAGCCTTTCCATTCATTTCAGGCGAATATGGTACAGTAGTTTCATGTATAATTTCTTGCAATTTATAAAACTCATTAAATAAACTAGAATCATATTTTGTTCATTAGATATACAAAAGTATAGTCAGAACAATCGTCAATAAAAGTGATAAAATAACATTTTTCATTTCTTGTTAATGTCCCTCTAACTACAGATTTATGTGAACTCTTTGTTATTTTAACTTGACTACAAAAATCACATTTTTCAAAATCATTTAAACACTTTTAGTGTGTGTTATCTCTCCTATGTGAGACTTTCTTATTTTTTCAATTCACACCAATAAACTCTTATTGTTTTCATAATCATTTCCAACAAAAATGCATTGAAATTAGAACATCGTCTTCCTCTTATTATGAACACTAATATTTCTCAACATTTATGAATGAACTAGAATTCTTGTCCCAGGCTAAAACAAAATGAAGTTTCGTCAATTAGTGAGGAATGCTCACTTTGCAAAAGAACCCCAAAAGGGTGAACCCTAAACCATATTATATTCCAATTCTTATTTTCTTTTAGTTTTCCCTCCTCTTCTTTCTACACATGGAACAAGAACTTTTCTTTTAGGTTGTGACTGGGTGTTTGGGTCAATGGAAAGCAAAATTAGTGAAATGGGTTGTGGTTCAGTAATGGAGGAGAGATTGGAAAAAATTGTTGTCGTGTGGGAGTGTGAAAAAGGAATAGCTGCAGTCCAAGAAACGGTTCATTCTAAGGTAGCCGTCAATCATAGCAGTTCAAGAAACATAATCTCTTTCAGGCATTTGATCAAAATACTTTCCCGCTAAATCAATCCGACCACTATTTGCAAACCCAGAAATTCCACTCTTGGAATAGTTTATTCTAGAATACCCTTTGATCATAGTATTCCAAATGAACACGCTTGGTTGAGGAATTGTGTCAAACACCTTACCTGCATAAAAAACATCCCCTGATTCCTTTGTAACACAGAAGATTATAACTTTAGTTACAACCACATGGTTTGAAGAGTGACCCATTTTGATTGTGTGTGAGTGAATTTGGTTTAATTGATACATGGAATTGCAAGTTTCAAGCATAGCGATTGGAGTGTTGGAAATCATTCTCTTGATGAACAAGGAAAGTGAAAGTAACAATTTTGGAAATGAAGGAGACTTAAACATGAAGAACATGTCACCTAACATAAACTAGCATAGCAATGTGTAATTAATAATGTAAGATTGCATCTATGTTACAATGAAACATTTGTGATTTTATTAAGCTCATTCATTAGTTTCAAGTCCAACACAAACAGGAGAGTGGAGGGAGGAAATGTGACTCACAACTTGATTTCTTATACGGTCTTTATTGTATTTTGTTTAATCCAGATGAAATAGTAAGAAATTTAAGAGATTTGGAGTTCAAATCCAATATATGATAATTAGTTTAAAAATAATTATATTTGTCAATTGAACTAGTTATTGTAATATTTTTTTATGTTTACTTTGAGAAAAGATAATTAATTTTGAAGATAATATAGTATTTATTGTTAGTCATAGAAAAATATGTAAATGAATTAATTAAACATATATTAATAAAAAAAAAGTAATTAATTTAGTTCAAAGTTCAAAGTGATTATAAAAAAGAAAAAAAATTTAATTTTGTAATTAGAGAGAAGTAATATCTAATTTTTTGAAAGGATAAAGATTTTTGTTTATAAAAAGATAAATATCTTTTATTAAATAATTTCTTTGTGTTGTCAAAGTATTTTACTAAGTAAAAAAATTATCTTTTAAAATATGAAACGGAAGACTAACATAAATGATGATAAATATTACTCTATGTGTTCTTAATCTTTGGTTATTTTAACCTTA
The DNA here is from genome assembly GCA_037974755.1 of Cicer yamashitae. Lineage (NCBI taxonomy): Eukaryota > Viridiplantae > Streptophyta > Magnoliopsida > Fabales > Fabaceae > Cicer > Cicer yamashitae. The sequence continues at coordinate 14,929,328 of JBBPBQ010020323.1, forward strand.
AACGCATTAAAAAATAAAAAATTTGGGTATATTTAGTTTTTTTTACTCTTCATTCATTAAATAAAAATAAAATTCATTTAATATGTGTTTTTGAATTTGTAAAAATACACAGAAAAGATATTATTAATTGTAACTTGATTTTCAAAAAGAACAAAAGTTCAGATAAAAATAAAATACTTAAAAGACCAAAAATCAGATACAGAGGGGGGAGTAGTAACTTTAAAATAAAATGAAAAGAATTTAAAAAACCAAAGGTTTTATATATCAAATAGACTTAATATATTTTTGTTCCCCGTCATATACTCTTTGTAAGTATCCCAGACAGTAAGCAGACTAATTTAAAACATAGACTAAATATTTGTAACTCTCACACTCCAAAAAAACCACAGCCACTAAATTGTAACCCAAAGTATATCTCATTTATTTGATTATGAGTGTTCCCACCACTCCTAAAAGAGATGAACAAAACATATTTTGGAGACTTGTTCAGCCATCTAATACACTCTGACTCGTTTTCTTTACTTGTTAACTCAGTTTGAATGATGGGTTCAACAGGGTAAACACAAGTGGTAGGAAAAGTGTTATGCTTCTTCTTGCATAGATGTTATTGCATCAGGTGCCAAATCCTTGAAGGTATTCATTATGACACCAATAAACCAAAGAGAGTTTTTGACAGAAATGGTTTTTATGTTTCACTTGATCTTCCAAAAAGAACCAGGTCTGAAAAATCTTTGCCTTAAAAAGAACCATGAATGTAAAAAAAATTGTTCTGTCCAAGTACTCATAGGATTGAGCACAAACTGAATAACTTAAAAACTTTGCACACTTGTGCCCAATATACACATTCTCTTCCTCTAAGTACACCCATCAAATTAGTAGAGAATAATTATAATGTGGAAGATATAATAATAATAATAATAATAATTTTTTCATTTTTTCATTGAATGTTGAAACTATGAATCTTTCTGGTTTCCAATTCAAACCATGAAAAGTATGAATGCAATTGTTGTGTTACACAGATGAGTTACTTTTTGCCAAAAGATGAAGTTCGAATAGAATCAATATCTATCTATTCTATAAAAACATGTATTGACAATTATCACACAAATTAATTGACCTGAACAATTGTTTCAAAATTTGAACGAATACCTAATAGTTACTTGAGATTCTATCACTTCCTTCTAAAGTTTCATTTTCTCAAGTGTATTTGAAACAATTTTAGGTATAGATTTATACCGGAGCCAGTCCTTGGCACAAATAAGGGCTTCAAGAGTACGAGAGTCTAACGAACTACGGTAGTTATCCATTTTTCTAATTTCTGTGTCAAAAACAGAATCTGCAGACACAGTGGATATCGACATTGACAAAATATCAGATGCGAGTCTAGACAGTGTTGGATACTTCGGTTGATTTACCCTCCACCAACTCAGAATATCAAATTCTTTTACATCGGACAGAAGAGGTTCTTCCAAATATTCATCCAATTCCGACTTGAATTGCTGCATACAAGTAAAATCAGATATAAAAAACTCAAAGTCGGAAATTCCACCTTCATCAACAAAAAGAGAACCATCAACTGGCCCTTCATATGGCTCTGTCCTCGACATAATATCATCCCCTTCATCGCCAATTGATGCCGTAAAATGAAGCATATCAGTGTTGTAATCAATAAATAGTTCATGAAGGCCATCCTCAACTATTCTTATCCATGGCTCAGCATTCTCTCCAAATATCTTAGCGAAGGTGGATTCCACAAGTTTCATTTTATGCCTCGGGTCCACGGCTACAGAAACTGCCAACATGAGACAGCTTTCTGTCCAATACTGATCAAAATTCTTGTGCAAAGGCAAAATCAAACTACTGAGAAAAGGATCATGACCAAAGGCTGCATTAGTCAACTCCACATGAAGTTTTGAGACTTCATGAAAATATAAGTTCGCAGTTGGGTGCGGTCTGGCAGTTAAAACGTGAGCTGCATCATACAAATACTTCAAATATGTGCGGAGAGTTTCAACCTGCTTCCAGTCGTCCATAGTTAGAGTCATTGTGAAATCGGGACAGGTGGTATCAAAGCAAGCGAAGACTTCCTTTAATTCACAGAAAGCTACGAGCATATGGTATGTTGTATCCCATTTATATCGGTCATCAATCAAAAGGTTCACCAAACTAGGTACTTGAAGTTGTTGTTTAAGCTCAATAAACTTCTCTTCATGAGATTCAGAAAATTTCACAAATTTCACACACTTACGAACTTTGCTAATAGTTTCTCCCATTGCTTGTAGTGCATCTAGTGCAAGGCGACTGAGAACACGGGCATAACAATTCTGGTTTAATAACTGACCACTGAGAATCACATGGTTATTAACAGAGAGATGGCGTTGCAAATTTACCTTCACAGTCTCGCTTGCGAAAGATTTATCGACTGCAAGGGTAAGTACCCGACCCTCCAAATGCCAATCCGATAAGCAGGTCATTATGGCTTGGTTTAGGGAATCATCTGAATCGCAAAAAGGAACTGTAACAACATTGAGAATAGGATGATGTAAGTTGCAATCGCTATCAACGAAGTGTCCTCGAATAAAAACATACCCTGTTGACTGGTTTGAAGTCCACAAGTCCAACGTCAGGTTGAGTCGTCCAGGAATCCCATTAATGAGATCTAACAGATTTTGCTTCTCTCTGAGGTACATAGAAACACAAAACCCTTCAACGGAATTCAAAATTGATGGATTGAACTGGGGACAAAGAGTCTGCACGAAATCAATGAAGCCCTGGTGTTTCAAAATATCAAGAGAATAATCATGTAGAATTGTCATTTTAGCAATGTCATGGTTGCAACGCTCCTGATCAAATAAGATACCATTAGCTCTTTGCCGTTTCTTGGATGGTTTGGCAGCATCTTGCAGACAACCATTTTGGGGAGATGAGTTTTGTTCGCTTTTCTGCTGCATTACTTGACAGATTCCAAAAGAAGTGCGTCTTAACAAATGATTTGTTCCAGCCAGTTTTAAATCGGTTATATAAGAAAATGACTTTTTGCACTGTTTACAGTAAGCTTTTGTACATCCAGCTCCAACAGTTTCCACACTGAAGTATTCCCACACGATAGATTTTTCTCTTCAGCTTATTGGCTTGTGTTCCTGAATCAGATTACTCATTGTTAATAATAGGGATAATAATATGAGTTTGAAACTCCATTAAAGTAGGTGTATTCCTAAAAAACAAAAAAAATGGAACATTAAAAGGGCATTAAAAAGTGGAAGAAATCACATATTAACAAGCCGGCTAAAAATAAAAACTTATACAAAAGATTAATAACAAATCAACCAAGCAAGAGTGAGTTTAAATTTGAATGGTATACGTATTATAATGAATATAAGAGTAATACTCACTAACTCTTTAGTTTTTCTATTATAAAAATAAGCCATGTTTGGCACTCGTGCAAAATCTTCAGTTTTTTATTTTTAAAAACCCTAAAATTCTCCTTTTTTGTGCTATTGCCGCTATTTCCGCAACCAGAAATTGGAATAGCGGCAGCTATTGTCCTAATAGAAAAACTAGGATAGCGTTGCGGTTTTCATAGCTGATTCATCAAAATCCGTTATGCTATAGCGCCGATATTGCTGCTATTTGACAACATTGGTTTAAAAAGCTACAAAAGTTCAGCTGCTAAGGACAAACTTCTACAAACAATTTGAAAGTGAAAAGGTCTCCTAAACTTTTTAGGCAATCTTCGATCTCAGGGGAAGCTTCAACCTCATATATAAAAACAAAGAGCTCGTGTGAGGGAGTATTATTTGCCTCATTGCATAGCAAAGGAGTATCGAACAGTCGCCACTAGGTTCTACAGAGTTGTTCTCTTTCTCTCACCAGAGTTAAGCATTCAAAGATAATGTTGTCAATCATGGATCGCAGAAAACCGGTTCATTCAAATTCCACTGCACTACAGTGTAATAATGCCGCTTTAGCCACTATTTAATAACATTTTGTACTAAATTGTGTATCACAACACAATAGCAGTTTGTTAATATTCCGCTACACAATGACGCCGCTATTTGACATCATGTTAGGTCATTTTTGCGGGTCATTGTCGATCAAGGAACTAAGCCACTCGCAACCAAGACATTCACAGTTGTTCGACCTTCATCTCTCATCCACTCCTTCAAATAAATCTTCAAACACCAAACCCTAAAATTTTCTACCTCATTCCTTCCATCAACCCTATCTTTCCACCATCCCCTTCCACCTTCCTGGCCACTGTTTGACAACATTTTGTACTAAATCATGACAACAGCAGTTTATTAATATTCTGCAACTCAATGGGGCTGCTATTTGACAATATTATGAAAGAACATTGCCAGTCAAGGAACGGTGCCACTCGCAACCTTCCTCTCCCATTCACTGCTTCTTCAAATGAATCTCGAAACCGCAAACTCTAACCCTAAATTTTCTTCATCATTCCTTCTCTCCACCCCATCGTCTACAACTACAACAACTCCAATCAATTTCTCAATAATCTCTCATAGAAATGAAACATTACACACCAAATACACTCCAATCAATTACAATTTACATGTAATAACATAATGAATTTCACCAATTAATCTTTTCCATACATTTTATACATATAAATAGGGTTTGATACTTAATTTCTAGGTTTTTCAATAAACAAATATTTTCTTTGAGACATCATCAAACATATACTGATTATAAAAAAAAAAACAGTAAATAGAAGAAAACAGAGAGCGAGTAGAACGAAAAAATAAATAATAATAAAAAACAAAGAACAAAGAGAGAGAGAGAGAGAGATAGTTATTAGTAAAATGTATCTAAGAGCGCAATAGAAAGGATAACAGTAACACATACAGGGCGGCGGAAGAGGAAAACGACGTCGTTGAGTGATTGAGTGAGTGAAAAACAAACAAGTGAATCTCTTCTTATATATATGCTAATATGTGTAAGTGTGTGGAGAGAGAGAGAGAGAGAGAGAGAGAGAGAGAGGCTGTAAGTGGCGATGGGTTTTAAGGGAATCGACGTTGAAACGGCTGAACCCAGTAAAGAAGGCAACCAAGGGTTTAAACAAATATATGTAAGGGTTTTAGTATTTACTTTTTTATATTTAATAATAATCAAGGGTTCTTACCTATATATATTTCAATTTCAACTATAAACAAAAATAAATCGTATAAAATTAATGATTAAATATATTAATTTTTTTATTCACTTTTACTTATATTTGAAATAAAGAGATATATATTGAGCGCCTTGCTTAAACTTTCTTTTTTTTTTGGGTACATACTTAAACTTGTTTTATCATAGAGAATTTTCTTAATTATTTCCATAAGATTGTTTTTGAACACATTTTCGAACTTGCATACTTAGGAGTATTTAATTAGTTCGTAGTATTTCTTATTGGCTTTCGCGCTCTTTCTGTATTTTTCAACCTAAAACTAATATATATTATTATGAAAAATATATCTATTCGGTTAATTTCTTTTAAATATATATTTATATATTTGATACTTTATGTAAATAAAATTAGTTTAATATTTATAATTTTAATTGTAGGAAATAAAAGGACAAACCTCAAACAAAGAAAAACGCTAAAAACATCGAAAAAATTACCACTATGAGGTTAGGAGCTATAACTAGAGATAGATGGGGAGAGACTTCAAAGACTTTATCATGATCTAAATTAATCAAACTCATCATAATCTAAATTAATCAAACTCATCATTATTGCTAAACAATAAGCAATTTGATTAACCTTTAAGATAAACATGTGTAATAATATGAATGGTAAAACGACGAAGATGATATTTAATTTGTTTATTCAGATAAAAAATTGATGACATTGGTGCATCCATTAGCGATGATAGAAACGGCGGTTAAGGAATTAGATTTCATGCAAAAACGTTTGAGTATTACATAGTAAAATAAAAAAATATAATAAGAAAATATTTTTTTCAAATTTGACCTATTTTTATTAACTTATTTTCCCAAAAATAATAAGTTAATAAGGGATATTCTAGAACCAAAAAAATATAATAGGGGATGTTTCCAACAATAAATTTAAAATATAATTTTTTAATATATTTTTAAGTAAAGAGAGTTATTACATGTATTTATTTTATCTTATTTGATGTTATATAGTTCTTGAGTAAAAAAAAATAGTTATATGGTTCTTAATGATAAATAAAATGGAGTACTTCCTTATGCTTAAGTTGGTATCGTGTTGCAGACAAAATTGTAAATAATAATAATAATAATAATAATAATAATAATAATAATAATAATGGATAAAATAAAATACATTGTATTTCTTCCTATTTTAAAAAGATTTGACGATAAAACTACCCCAATTCATTTAATCATCAATTGTTGATATTACTTATTGTATTCTTTGAAGTGAATTGTTTACTTTAGATTAGCCAAATCCATAGTTGTTTAATATCGGTGAAAGTTTCTTTATTTGCGTGGAGACTATTTATTAACAGATTACCTACAAAGGATAATTTAGTTTGTTTAGGTCAAAATCTCTGATATTGTTCTAGTAATTATGGTCATAATGAGTCTTTTCAACGTCATTTTTTTTTAGTGTCATTTCTATACAAAAGTGTGGAGTGAAATTTTGGCTTGGTTGGGTATACACAATGTTTTTCCTCGTAATACCCTTGATCGTGTTTGTCTAATCAAAAGTTTGATTACATACAGTAAGAGTGTGCATCATTGTTTGCATTGTGTTTGATTGGCGTGTCTTTGGTCTATTTGAAAGTCGCTTAATAATAGGATTTTTACCTAAACATTGGAAGAGATAAGATCTCCTCATGAGACAACTTTCTTCTCTCTAATTCATCAGGAGTCAAAAAATTGTTAGGATCCAGAGCTTCTTTTTCTAGCTCTTGTAACTCTTGCCTTGTGTCATTATTTTTATGTTCATTCAGGGATATTTTGGGAGCAATATTGATCTGCAAAATTGCAAAGCAAAATAAAATTAATAGATAAAAACAATGTTAATATGCTCCTGCAACTAATCCCCTGATATGCTCCTGCAATGTTAAGAAAAATGAGAGATTAGAATTTTTAAGGTTTGGATCCAGATATGATAATTTGTGATTTGAAGATGAAGAAATTAGGGTTGAATATGAAGGTTGTTGAGTTTTTATTAAAAAAATGGGGTTTGAAGATGAAGATTATTGAGTTTTTATTATTTAATTGATTAATTAATTAATTAATTAATTTTAAGTTTTTTATTAAATAAGTTAATAAAATGACTTTTAATTTAAATATTAAATATTGTCTAGTCAACAACAATTAGACATTTACCATGTGTTACTTCATCCAAAATTAGTTATGTCACCATGTTTTTTACTTAAAAAGATTCATAAATGACTTTTTTAAAACATGTTAGAATTTGCAAGAGTATAAATCAAACAAAAAAAATTACAGGGACTAAAATCAAAACGAAGTATAGTTGCAAGGACCAAATACATATTTAAACCTATTTAATTTATACATCTGCATCAAAAAAATTCAATCCTTTGCTAACCATATATTCCATGTAGGGATACCAAATTTTAAGATGCAACCCTTTTAGTTATATACAATATTTTAATAACCGGCTTGGACATCGATTTGGCAATGTCATAGAGTTAGGGGTCATTTATCAAATCGCGGAGTCATTAGTCAAACCACATGATTGAATCGGATTAAATTGGATGACTCAATTGTACGATTCGAACTCTTGACATTTATAAATATAAAAAAAAATCATTAGAGAAACATAATTTTAATCAAAATATATCAAAATTATAAATTTTATTAAGTTATATACGTATGTCTAATACAATATTATCACAAGTGGTTGATGGTCATAGTGGTAAAGGATCCTTCCTCCATATTTTTTTCTTTGTCTTAGAAATCACTTATGTAAAATGTTCTTCTTTTGTAGTAGAACAATTATGCATATTAATAGTCTTCGCATTCTCTCCATTCTTACGAGTTGTTTTATTAGCATCTCTATTTTTAAAAACCTCATGCAATATCTACAAACCATAAGCAAATCCTATGTTGATATAATATCTTTATATATAAAAGTTGTTAAGTCTATACATGAAACATTTTCCTCCCAAATTGATGGTATTGTTGTAAATTTTTAGACTTTATTATTCTAACTATTTATTAATTTATGCTTTTATTACTTCCAACGATACTAAATTATTTATTTGCCTTTTGGTTTCAAATTTTTCTTCACAATTTTTTTATACTCTATCATTCTAAATATTTGCATTAATTTCTGGTTTAATATATTTCACACAATACTAAAATATTAATTTTCCTCTTTGTTTCTATTTTTTCTTTAGTACAATTACAATACATTTATTTGTCTCTTTTTTACTATTTTTTCTTTAGCACAATTTCAACACATTTATTCAATTAGAGCATTGTCAGAAAACCTTTGAGAAAAAAGATCCATGGATATATATTGTTCTCTTAATCATCCTTCTTAAACTCTACATCATATTTTTGTTGCTTGGAATTCACTCCGATAGATCATTTAAATCTAAAGTTTGAATAATTGACTTGACTACGTTACAAGACCTTTGAATATCCTTTGCAAGTGCAAACTTTTTTTTTGTGTGTTCCTACTTGTTATAACATTTTCAAAGTTAACACGAAAAGAAATGGCAAAGACGGAAGTTTATCCTTTCTTTTTTTAATACTAATTTCTCCTTTATGTTTTTGTTATTTTTGTTACTCTCATTCTTTTTTGTTACATTTCTCTAAACTATTTTTATTATAAAACTATCATTTGATAAATTCAAAGTTTCAGAAAATCATTCTCCTTAGTTTGCATTAACATTATTTGTACACTTTTTATTTTTATCTTTATATATAAAAGTTGATTAGCAACTAAAGAAAATATTTCCCTCTCAAATCATGGATAAATTAATAGATTAAGTATCTTTATTAAAATTTGTAAATTAATTATATTTATTAAAAGATTTTAATTGATTTTTTAATTATAACATGTTTTTAATATTTCAATTTTTTACTTATTCACATCCTTTAATTTGTTTAGATTTTATTGACCCTTTACGTCATTACCCCAAAGAAAGAAGTAATTTCAGATACTTTATATAATAACATATAAAGTAAAATTGTCATATAGTTAGTTTTCCTCCTAAGTTAGGT
>JBBPBQ010020323.1:14939073-14966387 GCA_037974755.1 Cicer yamashitae
AAAAAAACTGTAACAATTATTATTTTATTGCAAAATAAGTTTTTATTACACATGTTTTTCAATTTTTTACATACCACAAGTTTTTTTTACAAGTGTTTGTAAGAAATTAATTACAAGTCACATTTACTGATTGCACTGTTTAATTTCCTTTTTATAAATTTCATTTTTTTTCATAAACACTTCAACCTATTTGTAGTTTGTTTAAAATATCGGTATCTTAGTGCTATATAAAATAATAGATATAGACCTTTTTGACGTAATAATTTTTATGTATTTTAAAATTTAATATAAAAAAAGTTATCAAAACTAATTATTAAATTTAATTTCAATATTTTTTATTTTAAAAACTATTTATCTCTTAAAATGATAATAAAATATATTAACTAATAGTGTTCTTACTATGCATGTATGAGTGTACGATCTAATGCATGTATGAGTGTACGATCTAATAAGTCTAAATATGGGTCGGAGGCTAAAGAATTAATTTGATCAAATATTTGAAAATAGATTAGAGTCTGAGTATATCTTATTTCAATTTGTCTTTTAATCGTTATTGTTAATTATATTTTTTTTATAAAGCTTTTGTAAATAAAATATTTAAATTCAAATTCATGTTACTTTTAATACTTTAACTAGTAGCATATATATCCTCAATTATAAGTATTGTCCCTATATAAATTACTATTTTTTTTTCAATTGAATTTATTAAAACGGCTATAGGAAATTTTTTCAAATTACTACTTTCAAGTTAAGGCAAGAGGAAGAATTTGCCAATTGATATATTAATTCATTATTTTTTTTAATATACGTAAAAAAATAACAAAAACTTGTAATATAATAAAAAAAAAAGTCACGTTTAAATGTGAATACATGATAAAATATTTAATCTTTCACTTTAAACTTTTAGTCCTAATTTAGTATTAGTTCTTTATAATTTTATTTTAATTGACGTTTTAGTAAATTTAACATTATCTTAGATTTTTGTTAAAAAAAAATGGTCTTAAACATTAATTTGACTAGCAATTAATAACTTGCTTGAATATATAAACAGATTATTAAGTTTTTAAAAAAAGTTTAAAGATATTGTACCGACAATGTAAATTGTTGTCTCATGATAGTTTTTCAATCTGTAATATCATATTAATACAATTTTTTAAATCGAAGACACTTATTTTACTGCACTGGCCAACTATTATTAGTTCTTCTTAGTATAAAATGAATTTACTTTAAATCATTTAAACAATAAATCCCATCAAAATTTAGGATTATATTTGGAGAGCATAACTTCTCTATTTTCTTTTTTGACAATTATTTGTCTTTTGGTCCCCATAATTTACAAATTCTATTTATTTCAATGAAAATCATGTGTTTCTTAAACTTGTCTTATTTAAATTTTCAAATACTCCTATCTCCTTTATTAACTTTCCAATTAAGACTATATTATCCACAAATAAAACATCCCCTATCTTCAATAACATCATTCTAAAAAATGTTTGATTAGCTGATAATCACGCTTAAATGTAGGATGACAATATAATCCGCATCCGCGGATACCTACTCAAACCCGTTTAATTTGGACGGGAAAACCTGCTTTGATTAGGTGCGGGTGCGAATTTTCTCCGAAATTAAATTTCGGGAGCGGAAACGGGTTTGAGAGTGATGATATCCCCCGCAAGTAATATTATAGTAATTTTTGAATTTTCTATACATATACATATTAAATATACTTAATATTTTTTAAAATATTAAAAATTATAATCTATCTTTATAGAAAATAATTTTTTATTTTATTATTATCTAATAATAATTATTTTATTATATTAATTATAATAGATATGATTTTTAAATTTATAATTTTATATATATAAATGGGTGCAGGTGTGAGCGGGGAAACCCGAACTCCGTCGTGAGTGGGAATAAGGGAATAAATTTCACACCCGCTAAACGAGTGCGAGTACGAATTTTTCCGATTAGTTAAGTGCGGGATGGAGAAAGCAAAATCCGTCCCCGACCCGTCCCGTCGCCATACCTACTTAAATGTAAGGAATGGTGCATGGTTCATTAACCAAACTAAATTGGACAAAATTTATGGTTCGATTTTCAAAAACATTTTTGTAAAAATTGGTTCTTTTTTCAAATTTCAATTCGGTTTAAAACTAATTTAAAATCGATTTAAAAAATAAATTATTTCAATATGAATGAATTGAATTTAAATATTATAAAATAATTTATTTATTAATATTTTTTGTAAATGTTGGAAGTTGCGGCGGTCCGGTGCCGGTTGGCAGTGGGAGGTGGTCTAGCAGTGGGAGGTTGTCCAACAATGGATGGTGGTTTGGCGGCAACCAATAGAGGTCCAATGATAAAAAAAAAATGTCTTAAATTTTGATTACCATTATAAGTCAAAAACAGTAGTTAAATATTTGATATTAAAAAACAATTTAATAAATTTAATTTATGTTTTACATAAAATTTAAAAAATTAATTGCATTTATCTATATTTTTTAATATTCGTAAAAGTAGTTTTTTTATTTATTTATAATAGTGACAAGAGAGGGTACATATTGAATTTAATTTCATAATCACAAAATCTAAATAGATATTAAATATAAAAACTGAAAGCAAATAAAAAATTAAAATTAAAGATTGTTTTCATAAGAGATAAGAATTTGGAAGAGATTTTCAAATCATTTTGAATTGTAGCCGATTTTTTTATAATAAAAGAACAAATTCATTAAGGAAAGACCATATCCAACTCAATCAACGTCTTCGGTACATTAAGAGATGTTTGTCTTTCAAAACATTCTTTATTCCTAGCATACCATAAATTAATCCATATATATTAGATACCACATTACTATTGAGCATCTAGAAAATTCACTCTTTAAACTTAATTATTGGTCGGTTTTCCTTTAAAATAATTTGGGATTTTAAAATTGATTCACCAGTTTTTTTAAAATGGTTGTGGTTAACCAGTTTTTTTTCACACCCCTACTTTAAAAAAAAAATATATGGACTCAAATTTAACTCTTGGTGTACACCTATAATCACAAACCAAAATTATATGCATTTCCAACAACTGAGTTCTATATTTGTCTATTTTTTGGCATCAATTTGGGATGCCTTAGTCAAAATAGAAATCTGAAGAAGTTTACAAATAGGTCTTTTTTTATTAAAAAAATGGTTTAAGAGAAATTGTTATTAATAACCGTGACATTAATTATTATTATTATTATTATTATTATTATTATTATTATTATTATTATTATTATTATTATTATTGTTTTTTATCTTAACTATTGATTATTATTTTGCACTTATTACAGAATTGTTTTGAACCATATCTTTTAAAATTACAATATCAAACTAAAAAAGAATTCGAATTCTTTGTTGGATCATAATCCAATGGTTACAACAGTCAATTAAAAACATAAACATAGAAGCAAATTTAAAGTAATTTTTCCTTATTTAATTCTATCATTCTCAAAATATCCTACAATTAATTAAAAAAAATTGACAAGTACTCATAGAAAATTAAATGAAAATAAAGGTTAATTTAGAGAATGCATTTAGTTTCTTAGTTACATAAAAAAATTAGCTGAAATGAATTATCATTCTTAATCAATGTATAATTAGTTATTTTTATTTAGTGTATAGTTAATTATTTTTGTTTATATTTGTTTGGAGGGAGTATTTTTTTGGATGTAAATTGAGTATCCTCTGCACATAACTATAGAGACTAATCCCACAAATTAGATCAAATCACGGTGGATAGTAAAACTCTCTCAAGAATTTTAACACTGCTGCATTTCCAACTAAATTCGAATTCTGTACCTCTAATTAGGCGGGAAGATACTCGAACAACCGCATCCAAATTGGAAGAGTATAACGTAGCTAACGTGATTACGACATTGCATTATCCATGAATTGTAAACACAAACCTTCTGTCAATATGAACCTCCTCCTCCTTTTGCAATATATGGAGAGAGGTACAGTGTATAATTAATTTTTAATGTTACACTGATCAAGAAAATTTCTGATTCACAACAAATTCTTTGACTGTATCTTAAGACTAATAAATATACAACAGAAATAGGGACAAAAATATAGTTTTACACAAAAAGAAAAAAGCCAAGGTAATGAACTATTGCACCCATTGAGATTTCTGCAGCTAGCAGAAATGATGAATCTAACTCTTATAAAGGCATAAGAGTAAGTCATCATAAACAAACCTCAGCTCAAATGCCCTTAAGAATCTAGTTATCGCCGCCACCGCCAAACATTCCCATCATGTCCTTAGTAGATCCCATTTGTTTCATCAAGCTTTGTAACCCACCCATACCTCCAATTTGCTTTAGCATCTGCGGAGGGAGGATTTTGCTCATGTGCTGGGCATTCATATTTCGGGATAAGGCACTCATGTCTCCCTTCTTTGGTATTTTTAGTCCTTTCATTTTGCTCCATATCTTTGCAAGACGTTTGTACTCTTCCATCATCTCCATTACTTCCCTAACTTGCCGACCGGAACCTCTAGCTATTCGCATCATTCGTGACTCATTCATCAGCTTTGGGTTTGAACTATCCAACTCTGAAACGCGCAAGCAATTAAAGGTTAGTATGTGAAAGTGTACTATTTCAATGACAACAATTAATTTAGTGCACATAAAGTTTATCTTCCCAAATAATGCAAAAAATAAAATTCAATGCTTGCCTTCATTTGTCATTGAGTCCATCATTGTCATGTAACGCTTAATTTTTGCCTGGCTTTCCTTCTCACGGCCTTTTGGCATTAATTCATTGCTAAATCCTGGCAGCATAGAAAAAACCTACATAAATCAACAATTAATTAGTTCCCCAACAAAAATTGGAGAGCAGCCCATCACTACACAAGAACCATCCAGTTTAGTGCATAAAATCAAATGAGAATTTATGTAATCAACAACAACCGAAGCCTTTTTCCACTAAGTGGGGGTCAAATGTAAACTCATGTTTATAATAAATTCTATCAAACATAATAGGTAGGTTACCTGGCCGATGGGACCCATTTTAAGAATATTCTGAAATTGCTCGTACATGATCCTCAACGTAAAGTTTCCTTCTGACAGCTTTTGAAGCAGTTCAGGCTGTTGATCCATAGGAACAACTTCTTGGATTTTGTCCATGAACCCAGACAAGTCTCCCATGCCTAATTCATAACACGGCTAATGGTTAATATTAAGGGAACTGGCACATCCATATACATGCTTGAAAAAGTGAGGCATGTCCTAAAACTCATGTCAGGACAAAAACCAAAAAGTACAACCTAATAGACGACTGACAAATGGTTTAACATCAAAAACTTCAAATTCATCCATGTGTTCTCCGGTTCCGATGAATATGACAGGACTCTTTGTAGCCGCAACACTGAACATACCAAATGAATTAAGATCAGATTTACAAATGATGAGGATGATAACAAAAATGGGATTATCCCGGTAAACACAGCAAACACAAATGTGTGCAGTGTGCATGCTTCATATTTATAGAAGTTGGTATTAAATGATATAAATATAATAACAGGATTATCCCGGTAACACTTACGCACTAAGCGCTCCACCACCCTTTGCATGACCATCCATTTTGGTGATAATGACAGCTCCAACTGCAACACTCTGTTTAAATGCTTGAGCTTGATCAAATGCAGCCTGACCAATACTGCTATCCATAACAAAGATAACAAGATCTGGTTTCTGAAGCAATGCAAACAAAAGATATTAGAGATTACTGGCTTTTGGAAACAAACATTGATGCATACTGTATGAACAGAAAATACCGTTGCTTCTGAAACTTGGCGCATTTCTTCAAAAAGAGACTCTTCCTGTTTGTGCCGTCCACTGGTATCAACAATAATTAGATCGCAGTTTTCTTTCTTGAATCTTTCCACACCTTCCACAGCAATTTTCACAGGATCTGATTCCATATAGCTGCAAAGTAATAGGGCATGGCACCACAAATTATTCGAGCAGTAAAATCATAGCAAATGAAATGAAATTTATACAGAAACAAAGAGTGGTAAGAACAACATAAATGATGAAATATGGATTCCTCCCCTCACCGCAAAACAAAAGGAGAAACGGAAATCATAAGAGAAGTCCAAATAGATCCTTGGGAGAAAGAAAAAAGAATGACTTCTATTTTTTGGTTTTATACAGCATCTTCCAACAGAACAACAACATAGCATGGCTACCAATTTCCATATTCCTTAGTCTTCTTTCCCATTTTTGCAAGAAAGAGCATAAGAAAATGAAAAGGCCAGAAAATTTGAGGGGAGGGGGGAGCCAAATATAAGCCTTGGACTCGGACAATTGTTAAAGGTGATTGGACATCATCAATCTCATTTTCACCGATGTTCTTGATAATTAATTATCTCAAATAAAGCACGGAATATCATTATCCCTAGAAAGCCAAAATGCCAAATTTTTCCTAAAAAGTAGTTGCCTAATTCTAAGACAATGTAAACTTGTAGACTACAAAACAAATAATTTCTAACAACTACATGATTCTTCCAGAAACAACTCTTCGTATCATATTATCTTTCCAAAATGAATCAGCCAGTTCTCACGGAATATTATTCGTCTCATAGTTGCAAAATCTACTTAAAGAATATAACTGTATTTGTGCTCATCAACATCTACAACCTTGACTTTGTTATCAAAAGCAACATATGAAGCATGTCTAGTAAAATAATATTAATCTAGAGTTGAATTCAACTACCTCCATCATTGCAATTCCCCCAACACGAGTCATGAATAAGGTAAAAGTACTAGTTGAAGGTTTTGAGTTTACATACAATATTAAATTAAAATATAATATAAATTTACAAATGCCAAGAGTACCTTCCATAGAAAGGGATCTTAGCTTTAGTTGCATTTTGCTTCAACTGATCAAATGCACCAGCTCTGAATGTATCTGCACATACTAGAGCCGGCTTCCAGCCTTTCTTTTGATGATAAAATGCATATTTTGTACAAGTAGTGGTTTTCCCAGACCCTAAGTTCATTCAAGAAACATATAAGCACTCATCAAAAAGTGTAAATGTATTTTTTCTTAGAAAATAAATGATCAAATAATAGTTGTAACTTAAACCACATACTATTAAGCAAAATGCATAAATCTTGAGTATGAGTAATAAATATTAGAATACATGCTTTTTTGTTTCCTCACAGCATATATGCTTTGGATTGATTTTTAAATTAAAATGCCAATATTATTATTTTGTTTTTTTGGATTCAATACATCCCAATATTATTTGCATCAATTGAACTTTAAAGCATAACATGAACAAAAAGCAGGTAAACATATTTAATCAGCAACACACCTTGTAAACCAACAAACATGACAACACTTGCTTTTCCTTTTTTGGGAGTGAAGGCCGGCTTCCCAGGATCCAAAATTTTGCAGAGTTCATTGAACACAGCCTAGAATCAAAGGAGTCCATAAAATATTACAGGTGAGATAGCATAAGAAGAAGTCACAATAAATATCAACTACATTCCACCCCAACAGCCCAACTAGACTTCACATTAAATCACCAAAAAAATACACAGCAACAGAAAATTAAAGGTTGAATATTTTTCAGTAAAACCTGATTTTAAGCATTCATGAGAAGAAGAGAGGAAAATGCTATACTATAATTTTTACTTCAACAACTCAAATTGAATTAGCTTCCAGTTTATGGAGTTTCTCAAACGAGACAAGTATTTAGTTCCTAACTTACTAAAACACACTTATGAAGTTATCGGAACTTAGGGTGTGTTTGGTTGGAGGGATTTGGAGGGGAGGGAAGATTGGTAAGTTTTTGTGTTTGGTTCAAATTTTTGGAGGGGAGGGGAGGGGCGCAATATAACTAAAAACTCATTAAAAATCCCTCCCCTTGGTTGAACCAAACACACCCTTAAGGAAAAGCTAAAGCTTAATGAGAGACCTCCTGAAAAAGTTTACAAGCAAAACTGATTCTAACTAATATTATAACTTAAGGCTCATAATCATGATAAGATGATTTCAACTTTTCTTTGCACTAAGTGCTTGGTAAAAAGTTTATCCAAACAAACTCTAAGGAATAAGGATACATTTGAAAGAGCTTATGTACAGCTTAATTGAGTTTATCTTATGACATAAGCACTTGTGTAAGTGTTTAAGAGAGCTTATGGCAAGTTTATTAGTTGTTTCCAACTTATTTTAATAAACACCCCACGGCAGCTTACAACTTATATAAAACACAGTTTAATGACATTTCCTCTTTGATCATTGAAATAACTTATATACATACACGCTAATATGGCAAACACTTATTCAATAAGCGCTCAATTAAGCAGTTGATCCAAAATAACTCTAAAATCAAACATCTCAAGCCAGGGATCATGAATCAAAACACACAGTAAACCCATCAAGCTGCAATGAGCATTCCCATCCATAGAAAGCAATATTTAGAACTTTTCACCAAAAACCTCATCCTAAGATCCAGTATACATATAGGGACATATAAAACTTACCAACTTGGTCCTTGAAATTTTATAACAATATCAACCTAGTCCTCTACAATAACAATATTATAAAATGATACTGAATTTGTAAAATGTTAATCACATTCGTCCTTCAATTCATATTTGCAGGAACTATAATGAAATTAAATTGGTAAACTAAGTTGATGTGATCCAAAAATTTTCCTATGTTTGGTTCTACTTTTAAAGCATACAAAATTGATTCTAGAGGTCTAGAATTGATTTTGATATGTTTGATTGTTATTTAGTAGAATTAATTTTGCCTCCAGAATTGATTCCGACTTAAAGCTAGAATTTGTAAATTTTTACTCTAAAATTGATTTTTTAGCTTCAGATTTATCGCTCAACTCACTTTCACATGAATATATCCATACATAAATCACTTTACCTTCCACTCACTTATAGTCAAAATAAATTTTACACAATCAATTAATTCAAAATCAATTTTTGTCACCACATAACCAAACACACTAAAAATCAAATTGAATATTTACTCAAAAGAATTTAGTCAAAATTAATTCATTCAAAATCGATTTTTGCCACGGCACAGCCAAAGAATCAAATTGAATATTTACTGAATTTTTTTAATCAAAATCAAAAGCAATTTTTGCCACCACAGAATCAAACACACATTAAGAATCAAATTGAATATTCACTCAAAAAAAAAGACATAAGGAGAGAGAGATACTTGCTGAATGATCCTGCGTTTGTTATGACCAGCAGCTAGATCATCAAGGTTAACGATCTTCTTAATATTGGTCTGCATATCACGGACGAGCTTGAATTGAACATCGGATTGAAGAAGAGCGCGAGTGATTTCATTGAGACAATCATTGAGAACTTTCTCGTCGATGATTGTCGCATTGCTCATCTGCTGAAGAGCACGCGAAATGCTCCCACCTAACTGTGCGAGAACCATCTTTCCTCTTCGATAATTTTCCGATTCGGAGAATTAGGGTTTTTGATTGAACCGCCGATCGGAGAATCGTTTCTTCGCCGCTGGTGGAAGAAACAGCTTAGTTATTGAATTATTATTATTATTATTTTGTTTTTGTTTCAATATTAAATTAATTAGATCCTTGACAGGGATTTACTAGTATTAATGTTTTTTAAATAAGGAGTCATTTTATTTTATTTTTTTATTATAGATCTCTTTTTTTCGGCCCAATCCGGCATATTATAAGCATACTCCATCTCTAAAATATAATCTCCTTTTATCAGATCACTAAAATTAAAAAGTGGATAGTAGTCAAAAATGATATCTACTTTATAATTAATACAAAAAAATGTGCTATAAAAATTGTAATTGTTTATCTAAAATTTGATTTTTTTTATTTATTTAAAGATTATATGTTAATGTACTTTAATAGTAAACTGCAAAAAAAAATTGCATGTAAAACACTGCTAAAAAAATGCAATATTGTTCATAAAATTATAATAAAAAAGTGCAACTTAAAACACAATCGGCATGATCTCTCAAATAAAATAACTAATAGATTAATAAGACAACAATGTAATTACACAAAAAATTTATATTTTCAATAAAATTATATAAGTGATAAAATAAAAAGTAACTAGATAAATATGAGACAAATATTTATCAATAATAAATTAAAATAAATTGTAGTTATACTAAAATTACATAAGTGATAAATAAAAAATATAATGAGATTATGAGTTTATTTGATGAATCTGATGTTGTTGGAGATGAAAATACGAGTTTATTTAAATATTTGAGTTATGCATTTGATGAAATTTACATTATATTGAAGATAATAATTAATTTTATGGGTTTTGTTTGAAAATTATGATGAATTTTTGTAAAAAAAAAAGAATAACATTGTTGACATTTTAAAACATAAAAGATCAAATTGTCATTTAAAATTAAAATAAAGGACCAAATCAGAAAGAAAAAAAAGATAAAGGACTAAAACGTTAACTGAAATTAAGTTAAGTGACTGCGAGTGCTATTTAACCTATTTATTGGTCTTTTATTTATTTTTTTTCTTTTTTCTTTCTTTAAACTTCAAACACTATTAAAAAAATATGAAACAACTATTTATCAATGATAAATATAAAAAATTACACGAGACAAATATTGTGAGTGATAAATATAAAAATTATAGAACAAGTATTTTCCGCTAATATATAAATAAACATGGGATAAATATTTATCATCGATAAATATTAAAAAAAAAACACATGACATATCTTTGTCATTGATAAATATAAGCAAAATATTGGATAAATATTTTTCTCTAATACACAAAAAAAAAAATATTTTCGGTGATAAATATAAAAATTACATAACAAATATTTATCACTAATACATTAAAAAATATGTGAAAAATATTTATTATTGATGAATACTAAAAAAAGTACGGGATAATTATTTGACATTGATAAATATAAAAAATATTGAATAAATATTTGTAATTGATAAATAAAATAATAATTTTTGTTTAAAATCTACACGAGTTCGCATTTTAATCTACACCAGAGTTTGAATATTGGTCATTTAACCCTTGCTCCTTTAATCTTTTATAATGGGTCCATTTGTTTAAGATTTTTAAAAATTAATTTTGACTTTATCTTTAAAAAAAAATGATATGTTATGATAATTTACTTAAAAATAATAAAAGTTGTTTTAGACTCATTTGTCATCGATTAAAAAATGCAAATTTGACATTTAATAACTTAAAGATTCATTATTAAAATTTTTAACATAATAAAATTTATATTTGTTTAAAAAAATTATCTTTTAAGAGTGATTTTTAAGAATATAGCTTCTCTAAACAACTTTTCATTTTAATTATTTTTTAAAAATTTATTATCCAAAAAAAGTTGTAGCATATAGATGAAATACTTAAAATAATATTTTAAGATAAATTATTTAAACTAATTTTGTATTTGAAACTTTTTTTTAACTTTTTTTAAATATCATAACAAAAAAATAAAATACTATAAATATGTTGCCACCACTCTAATCCTTGCCGCCATCACTCTGAATCTGTTGACCATCACTCAAACTATAATCGGCCACCATTTTGGGTTCGTTGGCCATAATTGTAGTCCTCATTGGACATCACTTCGTCCTCCTCCGACCACCACAACTACTACCGATCATCAATCACCACTTTGACATTTGTCGGCCGTCACCTTTAGCAACCACCACTTTTAACCACTATTATTAAAATTATTATTATTAAATTATAAATTTATAATATTTAAATCATTTTATTTAAAAAATATATTATTTTTGATCATACATTATACATATATTTAAATATAAAAAATAATGCATGCATTCATTTAATTGATCGTACTATATTTCTTTTGTACATATAATACGTGCCATTTCTATATTTTTAGAAAATTATAATTCTATCAACTAATTTGTTTTAATTTATTTTTGAAACAACATATGCTAATTTATTATATATTATTGGTTTAGTTAAATACAAAATTTATATTCTTATTAAAAAATATGATTGAAATTTTGTACCATTAATATTTTGTAAAATTTTAATATACACCAAGTCAACAGTCATACGGTTTAACTAGTGATCTAATGATCTGACTAGTGACCTAGTGGTTTGATCAGGTCGATCACTGGTCTGAGATTTAAAACATAATTTATAATAGACAACAATATTGTTTCATAAAATTAATGGTTGAATTAACTGATAAATGTAAAAGGGCTTAAAAGAAAGTTTATAATAATAATTTTTAATTATTATTACTTTTATGAAAAAATAATTATAAATAATTATTGAGATAAATTTATATCAATTAAACTTTAATATCTAAATTGTTTTAATTACTATATATCTATTATTAATAAATCCTCTTTAAGTTCTCCAAACGCTAATCTCTACACAACTTTTTTCAACAAAACATAACAACAATCCTTTCGAAATGTAATTAATTAGTGTAATTGACGGGCACACTTGCCTTTTGCTCATTGCATGCAAAAATGCGCTCTTTTACACGTTTTTTTTACTATTTTAAACTATTTTTAGGGTTTGTTTAATGGACAAGATAAGAGTTATCATATTCCGAATCCAATATTTGATGAATCAACGAAATATGATATGCTAATATAGAATTTTATCCTACCGTATCTCTCTAGTTAAAATTTCTATCTTGAATATGAATGAATTGGGTTAGAAACCAACATTATAAGATAAGAACATTAATTTACTCAATTACCTCTATAAAATATAATTTAAAATATAAAAAATATAAATATAAAAACAATTTATAAAATATAAAAAATGTAAATCTAATCAAATATAAATATAAAAATAATTAATAGAATTTGATCTTAAACTTAAAAATTAAATATTAATAATTAATTTAAAAAACGTTTATGATTTTATCACAAGGGTAGTTTTATCTTTTTATATAATTTAGTAAATTATTATTCAAAATTATAAAAATATGAAAATTAATTGAAATTTTAACATAAATATAATTTTTTACAAGGGAATTTTTGCTATTTACGTATAATATGTATAATATCTTTATTTATATTTTAAAAAATAAAATAAAATTATTTGATTACTCATGTTTTTTTAAAAAATTATATTATTTATTTAGTAGTGTCAATGGATAGTTTTAAATATAAAATTATTACATTATTTATTTAATTTTTTAGTAAATTTTTGTTAATTTATTATATTTAAAATATAATAAATTAATTTTAAAATAAACTAATATGTAACTGTTCACAATGATAATTTTGTTATTTAAATATAATACATATTATATTATGTCATAATGAAATGTATATCAAATACATGACAAAATAAAATATTGTTATCCTATTGGTTATCATGTATGTATCGATACACACATGATATGATAATGTTTATTATGTCATTATCATATCTTATCTTCATCCAATTTTATATCTTATCATGCACATCAAACGGACCATAAGAGTCAAAGGGTCAACACAAAAAAATTGATTTAATTTCCTAATAAAGGCTTTTAAAACCATATATAATTTATCCATTTGACTATGAAATTAGTATCATTTGTCAACTGTTTTAATTTCCAAAAGTTGCCTTTTAAATTATTGCTAAAGTAATTTGCTTTGTTGTTTTTGAGTTTCAAAAAATTGATTCACAATAAATTTTAGCCACCAAAGATATTACTGATTGAGTCGTGGACTATGTCGCTCTCTTTAAGATGTTTCGCGGTACTGCCCAAATTGTGCAAGGCAGACTATCAACCATGAAATGCCAAAGATAAAACAGCCCAGACAAGTTGTACAGGAATTATACTGCATTGTAGAAAACCGTTCTAGAATTACACCCTCAATATGGCAGTTAAAACCACTCGTAATATGGTACTATGACCACTCATAAATCGAAAGGACTACGACACAGAAACCTCTCTAAAAGGATAGTGGTATTATGACCACTCAAAAATCGACAGGACTACAACATAAAAACCGCTCTAAAAGGATAGTGGTATTAGTACCACTAAAAAATCGAAGGGACATAAAAAAAAATCTAAATATCTAATGCATCCAACTTTCGTGTTTTTTCACAAGAGTTTGACACTCTTTATATAGTGATGAAAACAAACACACATATGTTAAATATCTAATGTAGGACTTTAGTATTTATAAAGTTGAAAACTACTCAATATATGAGAGTTTTCCAATGTGGGACTTCCACAATTTTTAAATTCACATACTAACATATCTTTATGTTCCAACAATCCCTCATTTGAATTAAAAAAAAAAATGTTTTTGAAGTAGCGCTAAACACTTCTATAAAATTGTGCATAAGTAAAGGTATCTTCCGATGCCCGACTTGAACCTTTGCATAGTAAGTAAGATTTAGATTCAACAAGAGTGACTCATAGTCTTGAACTCTATCTTTGACATCAAACTCACACACAACTTTTTCATAGGGTGTATTATTAAAACCCCGTTCATTAATGGCTCGGCACGTCTATCCCAATATAGCGAACACTCAAGGATTTCTGCATCAAATTTCCATAAGAAGCGGTCCTACTTCCACATTCACATAGGTGAGTATATCAAGAGTACTCATGTAGCTAGGTACTCCACTCCACATAGAGTATCGATCTCATTAAGAGTTTCCATTACCTCATTTTATCATCGCTTCAAGAATCATGCTTCCCTGATTTATAATAGCATGTTCATCTCATATCACTTCACGACTTGTTATTACCCATTGAACATAATTCTTGGCATCTCCAGTCTTTTAGATCGATTTACTATCAAGAGTGACTCTATAGAAAATAGTCTTATCCTTTTTGATGTATTTAGGATTTTCTCTTTATCTATTCCTTTCGTCAAAGGATATGCTAAATCTTCATCAATACGTACATGATCCACTATAACAACTCATTTAGAAAGTAAATCTGTAACGGTGTTGTGCTTACGACGTATTTGTCGTCTCTTACCGTTGTAATAACAATTCTCAATATTTGCAATAGCCGAGGTACTATCGTAGTAGATCAACACAGCTGACATGGGTTTTTCCCATAAAGGGATCTCAACTAGCATGCATCTCAACCATCTCGCTTCTTCACTAGTAGTAGCTAGTACTATCATTTCAAACTCCATAGTGGACTGAGCCAATATCATCTGTTTCTTCGATTTCCAAGATACAACACCACCAGCTATACTAAAAATATAACCATTAATTTCCTTGGAGTCATCTGATAAAGTATTCCAATCAGCATCACGATATTCTTCAAGGACGATAGGAAATATTTGATAATGTAATTCGAGACTCATGGTCCTTTTAAAGTATCTCATGACTCTTTTGATAGAGTGTCAATGTTCCATACTAGTTCTACTAGTAAACCTGCACAATATTCCCACGACGTAGCCAATGTCGGATCTAGTACAGTCAGTGGCATACCTGAGGCTGCCAATCATACTCACGTATTCAGTTTGTCTAACATATTCACCCGTGTTTTTGAAAAGTTTCACACTTGGATGACATGGTGTGGAAGCAAGTTTACAGTCAAAGTGTTTATATTTCTTTAGGATCTTTTCAACGTAGTGAGACTGATCTAAAGAAATTCCCTTTTCTGACCTATTAATATTGATTCCAAGGAATAAATTCGCTTATCTGAGGTCTTTCATAGCAAAGTAGTTACACAACAATGATTTCACAACATTTACAGCATGAATGTTTGAACCAAATATGAGTAGGTTGTCTACATAGAGTCATATGATAGTACAAATACCATTTTCATATTCGTAATAAATATATTTGTCATTTTCATTCACTTTAAATTCATTTGATATAATCAAGTTATCAAACTTTTCATGCCATTGCCTAGGAGCTTGTTTAATACCATACAAAGATTTATCTAACTTACAGACCTTGTTTTCTTGTCCATGAATCAAAAAATCTTCAGGTTGTTCCATATACATTTCTTTTTTCAAGTCACCATTTAAAAAAGTTATTTTGACATCCATTTGGTGTATCACCAAATTATCAATAGCAGCTAGTGAAAAGAGTATCCTAATGGATGTAATTCTAGTGACCGATGAAAAAGTGTCGAAGAAATCTATATTTTCTCTTTGTTTAAAACCTTTGGCTACAATCTGTTGGAACCAAGTTGGTTTTACATTTAGAGTTTTGATGTTAATTTTATGAAAACAATATATTTGACTTCAAAGAGTATGAAAGAAGATTCATGTTTTTGAAGAAAATATAAAATAACATTTAATTCAAATTTATAATTGAAGAAAATCTAAAATAAGATTTGATTCAAAATTATAATTGATGAAAATCTAATATAAGATTTGATTCAAATTTATAATTGAAGAAAATCTTTGACCAAGTTGAAAAGAAAATATGGTGATGATTTGAAGAAGATTTGATCAAGATTTGAAGAAGATTTAATTAAGATTTGAAGAAGATTTGATCAAAATTTGAAGAATATTTGTAGAAGATTTGATCAACATTTATCTACAAAAAAATATGAACAGAATCAAATTTGAAGAGTTTACAAACGCAATCTGAACAAAAATAAAACAGAGTCAATCTGAACAGTTTACAAACTCAATCTAAACAAAATAGAAATAGAATCAATTTGAAGAATTTACAAACTCAATCTGAATAAGATACAATTCAGAATTAAACAAGGACTAAATTGAACCCCAAACTTTTACTATAAATAGACACTCAAGGCTGAAGGAGAAAAATATCGAAAATCATAAAAGAGTAGAAGAACTCACAATCAAAATTACAAATTCATCTTGGAGTTCAAAGAGAGAATTACTTGTTCAAGTTAGAGATATTTTACTAGTGTTCTTTTCTTAGAGTGTGAGAGTTATTATTATTATTATCAGCTTTGTTAGAAGCAACTACTCAAGTTCCAATCTTTTGTATCCAACCCGATAGTGGTTTAGTTCCTTCTTTAATTTGGGGTTATCAGGTTGTTAGGAGAAGACTTGGCTTGCAGGGCCAAGCTGGTTAGTTCCTTCTTCAATCTGGGGTTGTCAGGTTGTTAGGAGAAGACTTGGCTTGTAGGGTCAAGGTGATTAGTTCCTCAAAAGTTTGGGATGTCAGGCAATTTGGGAAGACTAACTTGGAGGGTCAGGTGCTTTGTAATTCAAGGTATTTGAATTAGTGGATTAAAGCCTTCAGAACGAGGGGACTGGATGTATCCAAAGTTAATGGTGAAATAAGATAAAGCTATGTGTCAAATTATTTATGCTTTCGTTGTTTGCTGCCTCTGAATTCGTTTGCTTCTACTCCAAGTAATTAACAAAAACCAACCAGCCTTCATCAAATTAGCAAAAAGATATCAACTTTGTCAAACACAATTCAACCCCCTTGTCGTGTTTGCACCTTCACAATGCACTAGGAGACAAGTGTAGTAAATTTCAGGTCATGTTAGACTCTAGAGAAACCATCTAATCGTTCATAGCTTATTGCCATAAATCTGCATCCAAAGATGATAAAGCATCTTGAAGATTTGCAGGATCCTCTTATAAGGTATAAGTTGTATAATGGGGTCCTTAATCTTTAGCAACTCTGGCTCTCTTACTTCCTCGATGTTCTGTTTCACCCTATTTGTTGCTTTCAGTGCTCCTCATCACATGACATGACTTGGTTCGCTGCCCCTACTATTTCTCGATTTGAAAGGGGATCTATTTTAATAGAAGTCAACATCATTTAACTTTATGATCACTTTCGCATTTAGGTAATAAAACTTTACGCTTTACTGTTTACTGCATACTCAATGAATACACTTTCATAGGCTCTACTAGCGAGTTTAACTTGCTTGGGATCGGGGATTCTGACATAAGCCAAATAACCCCAAGTTCGAAAATAAGACAACTTCGGTTGTCTTTTCTTCAAAATCTCATAACTAGATGTTTTGTTTTTAGATTTAGGAACTCTATTCAAAACATAGAAAACAATCAATATAATTTTCCCCCACCAATGAGATGCAGCACCAGAGTTAAGCATAATAGCAATAACTAGTTCAATAAGAGTTTTATTCTTTCTTTCAGCTTTTCCATTCATTTCAGGCGAATATGGTGCAGTAGTTTCATGTATAATTCCTTGCAATTTATAAAACTCATACTCGATTATTCTATCACTACGAAACCTCTTAATCTTTCTACTAAATTGATTTTCAATTTCAGTTACAAAGATCCTACACATGTCAAACATTTCACTTTTATTTTTCATTGGATAGACAAAAGTATAGTAAGAACAATCGTCAATAATAGTGATAAAATAACGTTTTCCATTTCTAGTTAAAGTCTCATCAAGTTCACATATATTAGAGCGTATTAAATCTAAAGACTTATATTCTCTAATTACTGATTTATGTGAACTCTTTTTATTTTAGCTTGACTATAAAAATCATATTTTTCAAAATCATTTAAAGATAATTTTAGAATTAAACCTAAGTTACTTAAGTTTGAAATCACACGTCTCTTCACATGACAAGGTCTAACTTCCAAATATTAAAATCATACAACATGTAAATAAAAGAAGATTTTTTCTTTATTTAATTTAAACATGCCATCAATGGTGTACCATTTGCCAACAAAAATATCATATTTAGAAATAGTGTACAAATCAGTCCCTATAGACTGAGTAATCCTTCCTTATTCATAAGAAAATTTGAAACAAAATACTTTTTTTATCTCTGGAGGCGGGTTATTAGACTTTCTAGAGATAATTATTTTGTTTTATGCCTAAGAGAATTTTTGAAATCCTTCCAAGCAGAGGATTTGTCAATAATAACAACAATTTGAAATTGTTCATTCATCTAAAGTCATACCTTCATAGATGATCTCATGAGCTATCTTCTGAATTCCACGGGAGTGAGCCTCCACGGATCTATCATCGGTCATATGATATTATGATACTTGAGGTAGTGACTCACAACATTCTTTTTAGCCTCAACTTTCTCAGTATCATATTTGTTCTTTAGAGCATCTCAAACATCTCTAGCAGTATTGTTGGAACTGTTGTAGTCATACAGATCAACAACAAGTCCATTAAGAATATAATTTTAATCCTTTTGTTCTACTGCACCATAGAACACCGTTCTAGGTTAAAGGCACTCATAATATGGTACTATGACCACTCATAAATCAAAAGGACTACGACACACAAACCGTTCTGAAGTGCATCGAGCAGAAGAGGGAGAAATGCATTCAATTTTGGTGTGTTTTTCACAAGAGTTTGACACTCTTTATATAGTGATGGAAACAAACACACATATGTTAAATAATCAATGTGGGACTTTAGTATTTATAGAGTTAAAAACTACTCAATATATGAGAATTTTCCAATGTGGGACTTTCACAATTTATAAATTCACATACTAACATATCTCTATGTTCCAAAAGTTTATATTGGTTACTTTCTAATATAGGCAATCCTCTTTCTGGATTGACTCTTATGCACTGCGATAACAAGACTTCTATTCAAATTGGTCCTAAATCGGTTTTCTATGAACGCACAAAATACATTGAGATTGATTGTGACCTCACTCGTCATCATCTTCAACATCGAACTATTACCTTACCATTTGTTTCTTCCTCCTAATTGATTTGTTCACGAAAACACATTCCATCAAACGTTTTCATTTTTTGATCGACAAACTCTTAATAATTTATGTTAATGCATCGTGAGTTCGAGGCAATATATTAAATAATCGTGAATATAGGCTATGTAAACCTTGTAATCATTATTCTATTTCGATCATTCTTACTTGTTGTACCCCATGCCATTTGATCATTTTATGTCTTCCAAGCAATTTGATCAATAAAAAACATACTACTAGTTGCAACTCATGAGATTTTTTGTAGGATGAGCAAAAACAAGATTATCTAAGATGGATTGTGTACCAAACTTTGTGTAACCGCGTTTAGCGATTATAAGATGTCACATTGTTAATTAATTAACCTGTGATATGTAGGTGAATTTTATGTAGATAGGGACATATTTGGAATTTTATTGGCAGAAAAGAACTCGCGTAAATGGACCTCGTGTTGTCTTACATTAACAATTTTACAAAATCATACTCAAATTGTAAAATGTAAATCAGATTCATCCTACAATTGATATTCGTAGGAATAATAATGAAATTAAGTTGGTAAAATAAGTCGATCCGATCCTAAAAGAGAGAGGGAGGTGAGAGACTTTTAATGGTTGTGTTTGGTTCAAAGAGAGTAGAGGTATTTAAAATGATTTTGAAGTTGTTTTGTTCTCTTATTCTCCTCAAATCAACATGGAATATGAAGTCTTCCCTATGAAAATTATGGATCATTGAGTAAAGGAATTACGCAGAAAGAAAATGTTGTTGGTTAGGGTTGTATGCGACGGAGTTACATGTGACATCATTTGGGAACGAGAGGAAGATATGAGACAATTGTACCATCATCTCTTCTAAGAACGTTAAATTTCAAAGACGACATTTCTTCGAGAGTTAGTAATGTAACATCCCAAAATTCTATAATTAAGTTATGTGAGTATTAAATAAATAACATTTAAAAGCTAATTTATGAATATTAGTTTTCGTACCCCCATTTATTGTTGTACCCCCACATTTTAAAATTTTTTGAGTGAAATTAGCTAAATAACCCTAAAAATTTAGTAAAATTCACAAAAATTCCTCGTACCCCCTCATTCTGAAATTTCCGGAAAAAGTGAGTTCGGAGATTTTAAGTTTTTTCCCGGAAATTTCAAATTCATTGAAATTTCCGGTACACAAAATACGTACCGGAAATTTCATTTTTGAAATTTCCGGGAATTGGTTCGGAAATTTGAAAAATCCGGTAGTTTACTTTCAATACCGGAAATTTCAAATTTCCGGGAACAACTTCCGGAAATTTCAATTTGAAATTTCCGGTATGTATTTTGTGTACCGGAAATTTGAAATTTCCGGGTTTTTCACCGGAAATTTCAAATGTCACTGAAATTTCCGGTAGTTGGTTTTTCTTTTTATTTTATATTTTGTTATTTTTTATTTATTCTTTGATTAATTTTTTTCATTCTATTGTTCACAGTGAGGACCAGAGGAGCTAAAACCAGCGGTGAATATTCTAGAGTTCGGCCTACTACGCAGTCAAATAGGAGAGCGGCAATGGAGAAACGTAGAAGGAGAAATGAAGAAATAGATGTTCACCAGCAGGATCAGCAGGAGGATCAACAGCAGCAGGATCAGCAGGAGGATCAGGAGTAGCAGGATCATCATCAGCATGATTATATTGATGATCAGCATCAGGATGATTATATTGATAATCAGCAGCAGGATCAGGAGCTGCCTGATGCTCCATTATTTCCTGGTGGTCCGTACGATTTATCTGTCCTGAAGAATTATGAAGACCACATAGCTGTAAAAATCTGGAATGGGGAGGTTAGTTAATAATATTTATTATTTTAATTATTTATTATTATAATTATTTATTATTTTATTTATTTATTTTAATATATTTGTAGTATAATTTGTTATATTTAAATTTTATATTCATTATTTAAATTTTAATTTATTGTGTGTTTGTTATTTATTGTAATTAAACAGGATAGGCGCGCCCTTAAAGTGGTCTCAAATGGCAAGAAGCAGGCCAAATTTATTGACATTAGAGCTGTATTACATGCGGAGATTGATCATTGGATTACCGTATCTGGACTACGTCCTCTGCAGCGATGTAGTCTGAATATGATTGACAGTAATCTAATATCAGCTTTTACCTAGAGATGGCACGCAGAGACGAGCTCATTTTACCTGCCATTTGGTGAGATGACTATCACTCTAGACGATGTCAGGGGTCTACTCAGCATCCAATGTTGTGGTGAGTTCTTCACTCCTCCAGCTAATTTCACTGAAGACCTGGCGATTACTGCTGCCGTTGAATTACTAGGAGTTACTGTTGATGAAGCAGTGGCAGAGACCAGGACTAACAGAGGTCCATCGTACAGTTTCGAGTGGTTGAAATCAGTATTTTTTACACAGTTGCGTGATGGACGATACGATTGTGCAGTCAGGGCATACCTACTATATTTAGTAGGGTGTACGATATTAGCAGATAAAAATTTTACACTAGTATCTACTGAATATTTGTTTCTGTTTCAAGATCTTGATACATGTGGCAGATGGGCTTGGGGACCAGCAGCACTTGTTGTGTTATATGACTATCTTAGAGATAGTACTCTGCCGGCAAAGAAGCAGACCAGTGGATATTTATCTCTCTTTCAGGTACTATTATATTATTTTTCATACTTATTATATTGTTATTTGATAATATGGTTAATTAATTATTTGTATGTTTTTATTATTTACAGACCTGGATATATGAGCACTTCCCTGATATCTGTAAAAGGGATCTGAATGAGCCAATTTCTTTCATGCCACGGATGTATCGGTGGACTCCTAAACAAGCATTCGGGAGAGTGTCATACTACAGAGCAAAATTGGATGCTTTGAGGGAGTCTGAGGTTATATGGGCAGTAAATTACGACGAGGACTCTACCACACGGTTTCAGTCTGTTTCGTTGTTTACTGGTCATATTCGTTGGTGTTCCACTATGGTACCTTATTTACCAGAGAGGTGCATCCGACAGTTCGGATATACTCAGCATATCCCTCCTACACCACCGATGCTTGTAGTACGTGATGTGGATGTTGAATGGAGTATGTACCGAAACTCTGTTCGAGCCCTTCGTGCAGTGTTGCATCGGGCTACATATCCACACCAGACTGTTGAGGGGTACATCCAGTGGTACTATAGGATATCTCATCCTAGGATGACCCCTCACGTTGCTTTAGATGCTGCTTCTAGTTATGCTGGAGGTCATACTGATGTTGCTGGTCCTAGTCATGCTGGAGATCATACTGATGCTGGAGGTCCTACTGATGCTGCCGGTCCTAGTGATAGTCGTGGGGAGTGGTATACCCAGTGTCAACATATCGGTGGTTTGATACAAGAGAGTTTAGATTTAGATAGACTACCGGGTGATGATGACATGTGTGTTTTATTAGAGAGGGCTTTATACATTTCTAGAGGAGGGAGTTATCAGTAGTATTTATGTTGTATTTGTAATATTTAGACTTACTTGCTTAGACTTATTTTTATTTACTTAGTATTCAGACTTTTTTGTTTATACTTATTTTTATTGTGTTATTTTATTATTCAGACTTATTTATCTTGTTCAATGTGGTGAATGTAAACTAACTAATTGAAAACAACATATAATATGTATTGAATAAAACTCGTTATAAAAGTGTCAATCATCTGCTAAAGACATATAATCTGATATACCCTCTAAATCTAATGAACCCCAATATTGTAGACGTCCTGCATACGCTATAGCCAAAGATGTAGACTCATCACTACGGTGCTCCTTCCAATGCCATGCTAGTGGAGGTAATGGACATGTTGCTTTCAATTTAACTTGAACCCAATGACTTTCATTAACAAAACCAATGTTGATAATACGATCACGTGATAGGTCTCCACTGTGTGCACCCGTCAATGGAAAAAAAGTCAAACAAAACTTTTTGCCAATGTAACAAGAACGAGATTATATTTTGTTGCTATCACGTAACCCATATCTGGAATGCTCAGCCACTTTTCCATTGGTTGGTTTCCCAGTTCATATACAAGTAAAGAGTCAGTCCTTGAATAACGCAAGATATAAATCAGGTTTGGACTTAATCTCTATATACAACTGTCGACGCACAATGCTCCAAGATTATTCACTATGGCCAAGTAAAGCAGCAATAGCACGATATCCACAATTTCCATCTGCTTTAACATTAACTACGTCTACAATATATGGATGAATTAGAGGAGGAAACTCGTTCAAATATTTTCTAACCTGACTCGTCATATGTGCTTGCTGAGAGACTTGTTTGGATGCTTGGGAGACTTGTTTGGATGCTTGCTGGGAGACTTGTTGGGATGCATCAACATGCTCAAAAAATGAAGGGTCGCGATATACATCAAATCCATTCGGCTTATTGCCTTTTTTCTTCTTCACACCACCTTTTGTTTTGATCTTATCTGGTGTGGCACACATTGATGTTGTTTCTGGATATGCAACTTCACGCAACTTGCTCTTCAATGCCCTTCTTCCAACAACATTAAGTGTTTTCCATATTTTCCAAATAACATTCATCTCACATGTAATGTCCAACTCTGAATCCTTTTCCAACTGTTCTTCCTCTTGATCAGTATTCACTATTAATTTCCTCCATTGTATATGAATAGACTCCAATGGAATTGGAACACCTTTCAACTTGTATCGTGCCAACTCACATGCACACGGTAATCCATGAGTGTTTCTAAGTGTACAACAACATGCAGCTTTGTCGTTATCGACATACCTGACTCTCTTGTACTCATGATCAATACCAGCTAAAGCGTTCTTGGATACAACCCAATTCAAATTCTCATAGAATGGATTGTTGTGTATATGCTCTCTGCGACCCTTACTTGTCTCAGATGAACCTTTGATCTTAATAATTTGGTACTTCAACATGTCATGCATACCAGACCATGCCTTACAGAAATCTCCTTTACTGTGTTCCCAAAATTTCTTCAACGACCAATGAGCAGACTCAACCCTAATATTCAAACATAAACAAAATTTGATATTATTTAATCATATATAAGTATAAAAATTCTATCATACATGTTTAATCATATATAGACAAAATTAATCATATATAAGTATAAATATAAAAAAAAAGTAAAGTTTTAATGACGTACCTATTAGTTGTAGTATTTCCTAGATGCAATACTCGATTGGTCCATGCTTGAACAAATCTTTCCTTATGAGGATTCAACCATGTGTCTTTGACGTAGTCAAAGAAAATAATATTATCGACACATGCTTGCTCAAACATTTGCAATATTTCCTCATACTCCTTCTTTTCAGAACAATAAACAATTTTCTTCCACAACTCAAGAATGGGTTCCTGCATATCTTTCTTCAATATATATTGTTTGCATTTGGCTCCAACATTTTTGTTGATATGAAGTTGATAAAGTAAATTTGTTGAAGATGGAAATACAACTTCAATTGCATTCATCAAAGCAAGTTCTCTATCAGTGACAATCACCTGAGGAAATGGAGTGTTTGCAAGAAACAACTCTTTTAACTTCTCCAATGCCCAACAGAAGTTTTCTTGACGCTCACTATCCATATAAGCAAATGCAACATTGAATGTCAACCTAGTTGAAGTTACACCAACAATTTCAAACAATGGTAACCTATACTTGTTGGTTTTGTAGGTGATATCCATGATCAATACAAAATGGAACATGTTCAACAAAGTTATGGAATCTGGGTGCATCCAAAACATGTCCCTCACAACGTTGGAGTCTCCATGAGTCCTAGTCCAACATGCATACTTCTCAGCTTCAAGTACCTTCAATAGATGTTGCATATCAGTTCTAGGTCCTTTCAAATTCTTTTTGTATGTGCTTCATCGGTTATAAATTTGAGAGATACTAGTCACATTCTCCTTATCTCGATCCCTCAAAGATGACAAGATATGCCTCGGTGCAACGTGTGATACTTTGTCAGCTCGTCAACATGATTCTTATCTTCATCGTTTAAGCGCCCCACAAATGCATTATTCTCAAAAGTAGCCACTAACTCATGGTTGTGAAGTCCACACACTAAACTAATAATCCATCCCTCAGCCTCAACATTTTTCAATGGTCTCGATCGAATTTTAAACGGACAACCACACCTTTTTGTTGAAGTACCCGAGTCACTTTTATTTGACTGATATTTTCCACCTCTATCACAACCAATAATTAATTTAGATTTCATTCCTCTCTTTCCGGTCTCTACGTCGGATCGAGTTATGATAACAGTTACTCGATTTTGACGGCCAACCTCTCTTGCCCATGATATGACAGCTTCCCGTGATTCAAAAATTTGATCAGTTATGAATGCTTCAGTCAAATCTATACACACTGGTTGTCTTTTTTCCATACGTATGTCAACAAAAATCAAAAATTAACAAAAAAAAAAATTACTACCAGAAATTAACTACCGGATTTTTTAACTACCAGAAATTTCACAAGTTTTGAAATTTTCGGTAGTTACATTTTAACTACCGGATTTTTTGAGGAAAAAAATACGTACCGGAAATTTTAGGAGTGGGTGAAATTTTGAGAGTAATTTTTTTTACCTTTTACTGAATGGTGAATTGTGTGGCAAATTTTGGATTTTTAACTATTTGGGGGGTACAACCACAAATGGGAGGTACAAAAACCAATTGTCCTAATTTATAATGAAATAAGTGTAAGAGTTGTGTCACGTCCGGTTTGTCTGCGAAAAAGGAGTCGCCACCAATTTTATTTTTATTCGAAGGAAAAATTGGATAAAACCTAAAATAATGATTTTTGAACCAAAAATTTGGATTCGGGAGTCGATTACGAGTAGGGAAAGTATTACCACCCTACAACGTCCGTTAAAACGGTTACCCTATTTATTCATTTATTTTTAAACCAAAAAGAATACTAAAAAATAAATAAATTATTTACATTAATAAAAGAAGGAAAAATATTTTTTTTATTAATTTGGTTTGACAAGGAAAAAACCTTGCTCCTACGTATCCCCAGGTGCAATGGGGAAATCAAAATACACGTAGTTCTTGGGTAGAAAATATTTATGTGTTGACTGATTTTATTATTAATTTTACTTTATATATATACATATCAAAATAAATTAACAACATAATAGTGATAATAATAATAATAGTAATAATGATAATAGTGATAATAATAATAATAATAATAATAATAATAATAATAATAATAATAATAATAATAATAATAATAACGAAAAAAGAGGTGAGATGTTTGTACACGGATTGTATCTTTTTATTTTTGTTTTAAAGAAAAATTAATTTTTGTTAAAATAAAAAACAACGTAACGAAAATATAATAATAACGAAAAAAGAGTTGAGATGTGGCGCGGCGAGCGAGGATGAATTTCATCCGGCGACAACGACCATTAATTATAATCCTAAGGAAAAACTATTCATTTGTTGTTATGATTGTTTTTGTTATTTTGATAAAGACGTGATATGAGCTATAAATTCAATATTACGATATGGTGAAATTTGTTTCTTGGTGATTGGTTTATAAACATCAATTAGTTGTATTTTTCTAGCATTTTGTGTTGCAAAGAAAACAATTTTAAGAACAGACAACCTTAGAAAAATGAAAGCTTAACACATGAATTTATTTTTGTATAAATAAAAAAAAAAAAAAAA
>JBBPBQ010020323.1:14967648-15024515 GCA_037974755.1 Cicer yamashitae
CAACATGCGGGTCGTTTTCTCGGCTTCGGGTGCGAGTCGTTTTCCCGGCTTCAACATGCGGGTCATTTTCTCGGCTTTAAATTTATGTAATGTCATGAATCAATGAATGAATAAATGAATGAATGAATATGTTGCTTTTTATTAATATTTTTATTAGACACGACCATTAAAATCATGGATGAAAAAGGCACTTATACATTTTTCTTGAACTTGATATCTTTGATCTCTCTTTTGTTCTTTTCTTTTTTTTCCCTTTTTTTTTGTTTTTGTTTTTGTTTTTTTTTGTTGTTTTTTGTTTTTTTTTGAAGAATAATTAATGTTGTAATCTTTAGTTGGATCTCATATTGTCGTCTGCCTTGCACTCTAAACAACCTCTAATATATCCGACTTTATCGCAATTCATTATATCGAGGTATGGTATATGTTTTACTTTGCAGTACACGATAATCATAAAATGCATTCGAGAAAGAAGGTTAAATTATAAAGATGATAAAAGTATATCAATATATTGAGGTTCAATATTCGTCATAAAAAAAAAAAGAATATACATAAGATAAAACAAAAGGAATGGGTGGAAGACCCGACTTGGTTACTGGTAATTCACAGGTAGACTGTACTAACTTCTCGTGCCATAATCTGATCGATATTGTTGGTCTTGCCCTTTTGAGTATATATTCTTTGTTTTTGTTGTTGTTGATGTTGTTTTTCTTCTTCTCTTAGGTTGTCCTTTCAAGTTTTCAACCCAGTAGGTATTTATTATATTTGTTTGTACCCTAAATTTTGCCTAGGTCGTCATTTTAGGTTTTCGATCGAGCAGGTATTTATTATATTTTTTGTACCCTAATTTTTGCCTACGTCGTCTTTTCAGGTTTTCAACCTAGCGGGTATTTTTTTGTTTTTTGTTTTTTTTTTGTGTACCCTAATTTTTGCCTAGGTCGCCCTTTCAGGTTTTCAACCTAGCGGGTATTCATTATTATTTTTTGTACCCTAATTTTTGTATAGGTCGCCCTTTTAGGTTTTCAACCTAGCGGGTATTTTTTTTGGTACCCTAATTTTTTCCTAGGTCGCCTTTTTAGGTTTTCAACCTAGCGGGTATTCATTATTTAAGTATGATACTTTTTTACGGCATCTGAGTTTACAGAGAGGACTAAATCTTTTCCATCCATATTCGTGAGGATCAAAGCTCCACCTGAAAAAGCTTTCTTCACAACGTATGGGCCCTCATAGTTAGGGGTCCATTTCCCACGATAATCCTTTTGAATGGGTAGGATCTTTTTTAGCACCAAGTCTCCCTCTCAGAATTCTCGAGGACGTATTTTTTTCTCGTACGCTCTTTTCAATCTTTTCTGATATAATTGCCCATGGCATAAGACTGCCAACCTTTTTCTTCAATTAAATTTAATTGATCGAAACGGGTTTGTACCCATTCCGACTCCTCTAGTTTGGCCTCCATTAATACTCTTAGTGAGGGGATTTCAACTTCAATGGGTAGCACAACCTCCATCCCATATACTAGTGCAAACGGTAACATCTCATGCCAATCTTTGTATGTTACAACCATTTTCTAAATAATTTTTTTTGATATTTTTATTTGCTGCTTCAACTGCACCATTCATTTTTGGTCTGTACGGGGACGAGTTGTGGTGTTGAATTTTAAAGGTGGCACACAATTCATCCATCATTTTGTTATTTAGATTTGTGGCATTGTCGGTAATGATCTTGCTTGGTAGGCCATAACGACAAATTAACTCCCTTTTTATGAATTTGACTACCACATTTCTGGTTACATTGGCGTACGAAGCGGCCTCTACCAATTTGGTAAAGTAATCGATTGCCACCAAGATGAAGCGATGTCCATTTGATGCTTTCGGTTCAATCATTCCGATGACGTCTATGCCCCACATTGAGAACGGCCAGGGCGCTGAAATGGTGTTTAGAGGCATTGGTGGGACGTGGATATTATCAGCATATATTTGACACTTATGGCATTTCTTTACATAATTAAAACAATCTTTTTCTAGGGTGAGCCAGTAATACCCGGCCTGAAGAATCTTTCTAGACATGGCGTGTCCGTTCATATGGATCCCATAAGAGCCATCGTGGACATCTTGTAGAATTTCTTTCGCCTCATTGACATCAACGCATCTAAGGAGTACCATATAATGATTCCTCTTATACAAAATATTTTCGTTCACGAAAAAGCTCGCGGCTAGCCGTCTTAGAGTTCTTTTCTCATTCTCCAATATTCCGAGAGGATATTCTCTATTAATAAGATAATGTTTGATGTCGTGATACCACAGTTTCCTATCAATTTCTTCTTCCATTAAGTGGCAGTAGGCAGGATGATCTCGACTCTCCAATTTAATGGATGGGATTTCATCGCTTCGACTTATTTGGAACATCGAGGATAAAGTAGCCAAAGCATCAGCCAATTGATTGTTTTCTCGAGGGACATCGTGAAAGGTGATTTTTTCAAATTGTAAAGACAATTCTTTTATGTAGGTAAAATAAGGTATTAACTTCTTATCTCGAGTTTCCCATTCTTGGTTAAGCTGATTAATGACCAGAGTTGATCTCCATACACTTCCAGCACTTTCGCTTTGGATTCCAAAGCTGCCAAAATTCCCATGGCACAAGCTTCATATTCTGCCATATTATTGGTACAATCAAAACACAAGCACGCTGTGATAGGTATGAACTGTTTTTTTGGGAGATATTAAGACAACCCCAATCCCATGTCGCATTATGTTTGAGGCCCCGTCGAACAACAAGGTCCATTTTCCATTATCACATTCTTCAAACATAACCATGATGCTTTCGTATGGGAATTCACATTGCATTGACTTATAATCATCCACAGGTTGATTAGCTAGATAATATGCTAAGGCCCTCCCTTTGATGGCTTTCTAAGTAACATAGGCAATGTCATATTCTGATAACATCACCTGCCAGCGAGCAATTCGCCCTGTGAGAGCAGGCTTTTCAAAAATGTACTTGATTGGATCCATTTTGGATATCAAGTAAGTCGTGTGGCAAAGCATGTATTGTCTCAAGCGATGGGCCGCCCAGGCTAAGGCACAACAAGTACGTTCTAACATTTTATATCTTGTTTCAACCTCTGTAAATTTTTTACTTAGATAGTAAATGGCATGCTCCTTTTTTCCTGTTTCATCGTGTTGCCCCAGCACGCATCCCATGGCCCCGTCGAGAACTGTAAGATACATAATCAAGGGTCGGCCCAGAACTGGGGGGACTAGAATTGGAGGCTTTTGCAAATACTGTCGGATTTTTTCAAATGCGTTTTGACATTCTTCGTTCCACACAACTGTTTGATTTTTCCGTAAAAGTTTAAAGATCGGTTCACAAGTCGCAGTTAGTTGTGATATAAATCTTGAAATATAATTTAGTCTCCCAAGAAAACCGCGAACTTCTCTTTCGGTATTCGGGGGAGACATTTCTGAAATGGCCCGAATCTTATCGGGGTCAACCTCTATTCCCTTCTGACTAACCACAAATCCCAATAATTTGCCCGACCTCACGCCGAAAGCACACTTGGAAGGATTAAGCTTTAGCTTAAACTTTCTAAGTCTTTCGAAGAGTTTCTTTAGATCAATAATATGTTTTCCTTCTGTTTGTGACTTAGCAATCATGTCGTCTACATAAACTTCTACCTCTTTATGTATCATGTCATGGAATAGGGTTACCATAGCTCTTTGATAGGTCGCCCCAGCATTTTTCAGACCAAAAGGCATTACTTTGTAACAAAATGTTCCCCAAGGGGTGATGAAAGTCGTTTTTTCCATATCTTCAGCTGCCATCTTAATTTGATTATACCCAGAGAAACCATCCATAGAAGAAAAGAGTGAATGGCGAGTCGTATTGTCAACCAGAATATCGATGTGAGGTAACGGAAAATCATCTTTAGGACTGGCTTTGTTAAGGTCCTTATAGTCGATACACATTCGAACTTTGCCATCCTTTTTTGGCACCGGTATGATATTGGCTATCCATTGGGGATAATTTGCCACAGCCAAGAATCCTGCGTCAAATTGTATTTTTACTTCTTCCTAATTTTTAATGACATATCGGGCTTCATTCGCCTTAATTTTTGTTTGACCGGAGAAAAATCGGGTTTTAAGGGCAATTTATGCTCCACTATGCTAGTATCCAATCCAGGCATATCCTGATATGACCAGGCAAAAACATCTTTGTATTCATGTAGGAGTTGGATTAGTTCGTGATACACTTCTTTCTTTAAGATGGTGTTGACTTTAATTTCTTTCTTTATTTCTTCTGTCCCTAGATTAATCATTTTCGTCGGTTCCTTATAGGGCATGATACCCTTGCTTCCCGTTCTACCGCTCTTAACAACTCTAGAGGAGGTTCATATTCTTCTTCGTTATCTTTTTCTGTTTGACTAACAAGATTGTCAAAATTATGCGACGAGATCTTAGTACAGTCATCTGTGAATGGACTATTCTCAAATCTGCAGGATTCAAGGCTAGGATAAGGGGAAGGAAAAAAAAGAAAGAAAGAAAAAAGAACAATTTTGGCGAATGAATGTTAAAATACGAGAACGGTAAGAAAGAACAATAAGAAAATAAAATGAGAATGCATTTATTGAAATTCAAAGTACTGGGAAAACAAAATTGTGTTCATCCTAAATATAATGAAGTATCTTAAGATCTTAGTAAGAGTAATAATGCTTTTAGAATTACATGGGAATTGCGTTAAATATTATAGGTGACTTGACTAATTTCCAATTCTTGATTTCTGCTCCTGCGCCACACGGACGAATCCAATCAGCTTCATCAATGGAAATGTCATCTCCAGCTGCTGCAATATAGATCTCACTTGTTGGTCTTGCACTTTGGAAACTCTGTTGGATGTCACAGATGGGAATCCTTTCAGTTCTAGGCTCTCGATTTTCGATCCGACCTAATCTCTTTTCTTTTTTTTCATTGACCAATCTTCGTTTGTCAGCCTGGGTGGGTTTGTAGCCTAAACCCCACTTATCCATATTCTCAGGAAGTTCCACCAGTTCTTTGAGCCCTTCTTCATCTTTCCCCAACCCGTGCCATGGATGGTGTCCTCTGCTCAACATGAACTTAGCCACCATAATAGCAGTGTTTGACATATGTGGTTCTATAGGTGTCGTCTCGACGTAAGCGGTGTCCACAATTTCTAGTGTTTGGAAGGCAGTCTCTAGAGCTTCTTCTGTCGTCTCAACATGAGGTGTGGTGGACAACTTACTCACCAACAAGTCTTCTTCTCCTGACACGATTACAAATTGATCATTTACCATATACTTCAGCTTTTGATGTAAGGTTGATGGCACTACGCCGGCAGAATGGATCCATGGCCTTCCCAACAAGCAACTATAGGCGGGTACAATGTCCATCACGTGAAACGTGATTTCAAATATGACCGGGCCTATTTGAACAGGGAGTTCGATTTCTCCCATTACTTCTCTGTGACTCCCATCGAAAGCTCTAACAACCATGGGGATTGGTCTCATATATGTACCATCACAAGGTAGTTTTGCTAATGTCGATTTTGATATGACATTCAGCGAGGAGCCATTGTCAATGAGGACTCTCGATATTATATGGTCGAGACACATCACTGATATGTGTAGTGCTTTATTATGCCCTCTTCCTTCGGTCGGAAGCTCATCATCTGTGAAGGTTAGGTGGTTGTTGGCAGTGATGTTATTTATGATGCCTCCAAATTTGTCCAAGGTGATGTCGTGAGTGACATGGGCCTCGTTTAGTATTTTCATCAATAGCTTCCGGTGGGACTCAGAATTCATCAATAGGGACAACAATGAAATCCTTGCAGGAGTATGGTTGAGCTGGTCGACTATTTTGTATTCACTCTGTTGGATGATTTTGAGAAACTCACGAGCTTCATCATTTGAAACCCCTTTCTCATTTTCTACTTTCTCCTTTTCAACTTCTGTTACAATTACTTTCTTTTTCCCTTTATCTCTATATGTCTTCTCATACGCCACTATTATTTCTCTCCGTGATGTTTTCGGAGAGTATATCCGACCACTTCTAGTCATCCCTCCTAT
Organism: Cicer yamashitae; assembly: GCA_037974755.1. Lineage (NCBI taxonomy): Eukaryota > Viridiplantae > Streptophyta > Magnoliopsida > Fabales > Fabaceae > Cicer > Cicer yamashitae. Next base: position 14,973,725 of record JBBPBQ010020323.1, read on the forward strand.
CCCTGAAACGTTCGTGGCAGCGGTTGTTTTTGAGCTAGAAGTATCTTCATTCTTCTGTTCAGCCAGATGTACCTCTACATTATAGTTCCAAGGTACCGCTTTATTGTCTTTATATGGAAAAGGGCTTGGTATCCGAACTATTAAAGTCCTCAGGTCATTGGGGGCATTCATAGTTTCCTCCTTAGTCAAGTGAATGACTAATGGCTTTGGGATGGTTATGCCAAGTTTTTCTTCTGATTGGGTTGCGATCATATCATCATCCTTTTCCCAACGACCTATTTGAATGACGCCTGTGTTTATCAATTTTTGAAGTTCTTTTTTGAACTCATTGCATTCTTCCATGGAATGATCTTCATTGAGGTGGAAATTGCATCTTGCTTTCCCATCGGCGTTTCCTTGGATTAACCCAAATTTGCATAACTCAGAGAAAATTAGTCCCATCGGGGTCTTAATTCTCTCGACCTCCCTTATTAATTGGTGATTTTCTTCAATAGCATTCACTATTGGTCCACCATGGACTGGTAGGGGATTGTTTTTCACGCTAGGCTCGTTTTCTTTGAAATTCAACCATCCAGCTTTAAGCAAATCGTGCACCTTAAATTTTAAAGCTAGGCAATTTTCAGTAGAGTGTCCTACAGCCCCAGAGTGGTAATCGCATGCAGCGTTCGAGTCATATCCTTTGGGGTAGGGCGGTTTTATAGGTTTCCCTGGACATAGTGCAACCATAGAATTGCTAACCAGATGCGGTAATAATTCTGCATAAGTCATAGGGATTGGGTCGAAATGTACGAACTTTCTCCCACGATAGTTTCTTCCCCGACTTTCATAGGAATCTTGATTCCCTTGTAAGTTTTGACTTATGGTACTTGAGGTTTGTGAGGTTGCAGCGGCGTAGGGGCGATGCACGAAAGAAGGATTAGTTGGGTTTGACGCCACAAAATGGCTTTCTCCCTCATTTTTCTTATTCGCACCTACGGGCGGCTTCTTTGTGTTATTCAATCCGGGATAGCCAGAAGTAATCTTTCCGCTTTTCAATTCCATTTCTACTCTTTCGCCTATGATGACGAGATTTGAAAAATTTGGCGAGACGCATCCTATCATTTTGTCATAAAACGGAGGTTGAAGAGTGTTTATGAACATGGTCACCATTTCTTTTTCTGATAGGGGGTTCAACCTGGGAAGCTAGCTCTCTCCATCGTTGGGGCATATTCCTTGAATGTTTCATTGTCTCGTTTTGTCATATTTTGCAACTGCATTCTGTCAAGAGCCATGTCAAGATTATATTTGTATTGTTTCAAAAAGGCATCCACCAAATCTAAGAGCCGATATGAGCTCGCTCAAGGTGCATATACCAACTAAGGGAAGCTCCTGTCAAACTATCTTGAAAGAAGTGGATTAGCAGTTTTTTGTCATGGGCGCAAAAACCCATTTTTCGACAATACATAATAAGATGGTTCTTGGGGCATGTAGTTCCCTTGTATTTGTCGAATTCAGGCAACTTGAATTTCGGAGGTATTATATTATCAGAAACGAGGCATAGGTCTGAAGCATCAAATCCATAATTGTTTCCCCCTTCGATGACTCTTAAGCGCTCTTCTAAGGCTTGCCATTTTTCTTGGGATTAATTGCTCTCGAGCGGTCGAGGTTCATGAGGTATGTTAAACATCACCGGCGTAGCTTCGGTAGCTTTTCCATGCGACGAAGAGCTAGGAAATCTCAAAGTAAGGGGTGAAGGTTGCACTTGAGGGAACTCGCCAGTACTATGTTGCGGATTTGTAGCCACGACCAGCGGATTGTCGTTGGGGGGATGAGTGTCTATGGGTGGGGTATAACCTGGCGGCAGACTATAAGGTGGAAATTGTTGTGTCTTCCCTTCTTGATAATTAGTGTGAAGGTGTGAAGCGACGCCCGTTGGGTGAACAAGAGTGTTTTGGGGCATCCCCTCATCTACCAAAGGATTCCCATCATTTCTATTTCCAAGTGCTTGTAGAATCTCCAAGATCTTGGTCATTTGCCCCATGAGTTGGTTCATGTCTTCTCTTATTTCTGTTTGCTCTAGCTCATCCATGATTTTTGACTGGGATCGTGTCCGATAACGGTGTCGTAGCACCAGTTTTTTTATTTGTTGTGTTATTTTTTCTGTGAAAGAATATGGCATGAGTATGCAATGTGATGTATGAAAATGTAATGATGCATGAATGTTAAAGACCTATTTATTGCTTGTTTGTGAATATCTTAACCAATAATAAAGAGAGAACCATGAGATCAAAAGTGGAGCCAAATTTAATTCATTGAAAAAAAAACAAAATACAAGTTTTACCACAAATGAGAGAACAAACAAAACTTAACAAAACGAAAGTAGTAACATAAACACGAAATTAATGAGCAATCATTTTTTTCATTTGCTCAATTAAACTTTTACAATGCTCAATAAAAATGGAGATCTCTTGAGGGGTAGAGAGAGGATTAACCATCCCATCTGCATCTCTTAATAACGGTGGAATATCTCCGATAGCCGAATTGGTTAAATAAACTAGTTTGGAGAAGCGGTCCATCCAAAACATTCCTTCTTGAACAAGTCTCTCGATAGTGTCTTTTTGTGTATGCATCTCGTCTTCTTTTCTTGCAAGTTCAACTCAGTATGCCTCAACGATCTCTTCTTGACATTGCCTTTCTACCATTATCTTGCTTTCACATTCCGCTTTTACCATCTCTATTTGTTGCTTTAGATTTACTTCTTGTCGACGGATGACTTCATGTTTTTCCCCATATTTTTTTAGCAACTCCTTAAGCCTGAGACCTTCAATCACTGAATCATCCCTTTCTTGACGTCTGAGTCTCAACTCTTCATTCGCACCCCGCAAACAGATCCGAGTTCTATTCTTGCTTTCTTCTTCCTCTCTTGCTCTTTTCTGTACTTTCTCAAGGATAAGGGATTGTTGAGTATTCTTATACTCCATATCTCTATAAGCCTGGTGAGCCCTCTCCAATTCTTGTTGTAATTTCTCAATTTCTTGTCTTTTTAAAGCTAAGTCAACCTCTAAATCTTCAGTATTGAAAAAGGATTCTGTTGTTACTACTTCGGGAGCAACTGTGTTGCAATGAAAAGGCAACTTGATCTCTAATGCCCCCCTTTTCACCCAATTATGATATTCCTCTCCTATACCACAACTTCTAGGCCCTAATTCTTGACCTCTTCTAACGACATCTCCCCAAGACTTACGTATTCTTCTCAGCAGGCTAGCATCATAAACGTCTCGTCCACGAATGACAAAAGATTTTGTTACATCCATCATCGGAGGCTTCGTCATAGGATAACCCAGTTGTCTCAATGCAACATAGGGACTATAATTTATACACCCTTTAGTTCCCATGAGGGGAACATCGACAAAGACACCGCATCTACAAATCACTTCATTTATATCTTGACTCCGGGAATACCACTGGACAGTTCTTTCGTTGAGATATGCTAGAATGTTGGCCCATTCCTTTTTGCTCTTAGTTCTTAACTGATGTGTGTCTTGGAAAATATGTTTGACAAACCAAAGATATAGTATTGGCGAGCAGCAATGGATTATGCCCCCTTCTTTCTCATGACGGAAGTCGAGTGTGCAGTAAATGTCAGCCAAAACCCCCGGTACTGGGTTCTCCCCTCTATGCTTGTAGGCCAAAAAAACATCTACCGCCGTAAAATCCACAAAGTCCTTAACACTTGGAAATAAAACAATCCCATATATAATTAAGGCGAGCACATCCATGAAAGTGTCCCATTTTCCATCTCTCGCTAAGTTTACTGCTTTCTCTTCAAGATATTTTACTGGGAATCCGATCAAATTGTCTTTGTTGGTTCTATTGTCTTCTATTTCCTTTATAGGAATATCAAGTGTTTCAGCAATTGTTTTCAGTGAAGGGTAGTGTTCCATGTACTGGTAAGGTTTGCTCCCCTTCATCGGATATCCCATTATTCGTTCGAACTCTTCCAACGTTGGGGCCAACTGAAAGTCCTTAAAGGTGAAACACCTGAAAGGAGGGTCATAGAACTGGGCCAACGCTGTAAGGGCATCCACTTGCACATTAACTTCAAGTATATCCAGAATTTTGCCAAATTTCCCCATAAAGATTACACGTTGTACCTTTTTCAACTTCCGGACGAGATTCTTAAGGTTGCTTACATCTGGTTTGAGAACTCTAAATGGCAAGGTCTTTCTTAATGGAGTAATGTTTGAGCCACCATTTGATCCCATGTTTCCTGTGGTTAAAGTTATTCACAACAAGCCTTAATTTTTATGGTTTTTGAAGATGATGTGATAATGATATTTTTTCAAAAGTGACCATGATGAAGAATATGATGCAAAAAAAAAAAAAAAACTTGGGTATACTAGAAGGTAAAAGTGAACAGGAAATAGAGTAGGTTTTTCGTATGTACATGAGATTTACACGATTCTTTTTTTCTTATGTTTTTTTTTTTATGTGAACCTTTACCATGGGTAGCTCTATGGTTCTAAATTGGTTCCTAGAGCACACAACTCAATTCTAAAATATTAAACCAATTAATAGGTAAACTATTAAAATGGCAATATTATAGAAAAGGTCAACTCTAGGTGAGACTTTCATGACAACCAAACAGGATGTACATCCAGAAGATTATCATTACACAGTCTCTAACTTATCTTAGGTTGCACTTAGCCTGGGTATAGAGCCCACTCATAAGTGTGTGAATCGTGTTAGAGTAGTGTATAGAAAAATAAATAAAGTAAAATAAAAAAAATCACAATGAAAATAAATTAACAAGACACATATAATTATATTCACAATAACACAAAACAAATAAAACAATATGGGTAATATAAATAAAACAATAAATAAGAAATAATTATAAACAATTAATTAGATTGGGCTTGACTCTCAAAAATCCTCAGTGGAGTCGCCAGCTGTCGCGTCCAGTTTGTCTGCGAAAAAGGAGTCGCCACCAATTTTATTTTTATTCAAAAGAAAAATTGGATAAAACCTAAAATAATGATTTTTGAACCAAAAATTTGGATTCGGGAGTCAATTACGAGTAGGGAAAGTATTACCACCCTACAACGTCCGTTAAAACGGTTACCCTATAATTAATTGTATACAAACTATTTATTTATTTATTCATTTATTTTTAAACCAAAAAGAATACTAAAAAATAAATAAATTATTTACATTAATAAAAGAAGGAAAAATATTTTTTTTATTAATTTGGTTTGACAAGGAAAAAACCTTGCTCCTACGTATCCCCAGGTGCAATGGGGAAATCAAAATACACGTAGTTCTTGGGTAGAAAATATTTATGTGTTGACTGATTTTATTATTAATTTTACTTTATATATATACATATCAAAATAAATTAACAACATAATAGTGATAATAATAATAATAGTAATAATGATAATAGTGATAATAATAATAATAATAATAATAATAATAATAATAATAATAATAATAACGAAAAAAGAGGTGAGATGTTTGTTCACGGATTGTATCTTTTTATTTTTGTTTTAAAGAAAAATTAATTTTTGTTAAAATAAAAAACAACGTAACGAAAATATAATAATAACGAAAAAAGAGTTGAGATGTGGCGCGGCGAGCGAGGATGAATTTCATTCGGCGGCAGCGACCATTAATTATAATCCTAAGGGAAAATTATTCATTTGTTGTTATGATTTTTTTTGTTATTTTGATAAAGACGTGATATGAGCTATAAATTCAATATTACGATATGGTGAAATTTGTTTCTTGGTGATTGGTTTATTAACATCAATTAGTTGTATTTTTCTAGCATTTTGTGTTGCAAAGAAAACAATTTTAAGAACAGACAACCTTAGAAAAATGAAAGCTTAACACATGAGTTTATTTTTGTATAAATAAAAAAAAAACATTTTTAAAGGGATGTAATACAAAGACTAACAAGAAGAAATTAGAGAAGTGATACCTTACTACTGAAGCGGTTTCTTGTTGGACTGATTTTCCCACTGAAGCGGTTTCTTGTTGGACTGATTTTCCCAAGACCAGATTCTCTACTCCTCTTTCGCCTGTTATTCTCTCTTCTTTCTTTTTTTTTTGTGCTCTCAAAATGTGCTCCCCTTCTACTCTTACTATCGATTATTTATAGGCCTTTCGGGTGTAGGTTACAAAAGACAAGGGAATAATTTCCAATTGATCACCATTTTATTATTATTAATCTCTTTCTTTTTGGTTTCTTTTTTTTCAATTGATTATCATTATACCGATTTTTATGACCATCAATCCATTCAATTGATCCTCATTATACCGATTTTTATGACCATCAATCCATTTCTTTTCAGTTTCTTTCATTCAATTATGTACCTTTATTTATTTTTTATTATTTTTTTATATATTTTTATATATTTTTTTTATTATTATTATTTTTTAGAAAAGAGTCTAAACAAGAATTAGAGGCAAACAAAAACTAGAAACATATGTGATTGTTTAAAGTTTAAAGCCCTAAGTATTTATTTTTATTTTTATATTTCTATACATTTATTATTATTATTTCCCTTTTTTTTAATAAAAAGTAAAAAATAAATAAATAGATAAATAAATAAAAATCGAACAAAATTAGGTGTCTAACAAGTTGAACAAGACATTTGCAATATTTTATGGATCAACATCTTCATTTAATTAATTTTATGTTTTTTATCAAGATTTGTTGCTAAGCACTTGGATAAATAGTTTCTGTTATATCATTTTTTAGAAGTCTTGTTGTCCTTCGTTACTCATTTATTTTCAACAAAGAGAATTGATTCCTTTTGCTTTTTCATTACACTAAATTAATACACGAAGTCATGTTTTATGAATAAGCCACAGTGACTTTATTTTGTGCTATAGTTTAAAAATATTACATTTTAAAGTTATACAAGCTTACCAAACAATTACATTTCCTCCTTGCTATATTAAGAACTTGGATGGTAAAAATGATGGCTACATTAAAACATATGCACTGCAATCCTCACACGAATCCTTGTCATGAAGAATTGTCACCTCCTACTTAAGAAAGAAAAGTGTGATGAGTGTCTTAACATAATGAATCAACAAAAATTTAAACCAAATTTATAATCGGTTCATAAATGAAATTTTGAATATTAATTATTTGAATAAACTTATTCAAAAATTTGATTTATTGTTTGTTTTTAGATACATATCTATATATATTATCTTCTGCATCTCTTACTCGACCCTAACATTAAACTGAGTCGATTTTTAGACCCAAACTGACCTTAGCCCAATTAATCTAATAAATTACAAATTCAACAAAAGACTATAAATAAAAGATCGATTTTATCATAAGATAAATCATCAAATAATAATACATAAATAACTAGAAAACTAAACAGCATAATTAAAAATAATAATTAAAATTTCATTAAAAATTGATAATGACATTGAATATAAAAACTAATGTATAAAAAATAACACCCCATACCCTTTACAACTTTTGGGACAAGACCCGGAGATAAACTCGAACCCAGTTCCAAGTTCAATTTGGTCCCTATCTTATCCTCTATTTATGTCTATTTTTTTCCTTTTCGAATTAGGATCAAACCTGACCCAAACCATACAGATCGAAACAGGTTAATACACCGGGTCAGATTTTACACACCTAATAAAAAATTTCAACAAACACAAACTAACAATCGATTTTTTTTACTTCAAAAAGTGATTCTTTTTCATGAAAAGAACTGTAACAAATGAGCTCTATATCACGGCAAATTTAAACTCTGCTCATATCAAACTTCCAATAGTCAACAGTGATAATATCAAACTGATATTTAACATTGTTTATACTCAGTAATGACAACAAATAAAAGCCTAAAATAGGCAGAATATGGGAATGATTTATGGATAAGAAGAATCTGTCAAGTTCTATATCGGGAAGATAGGATAGAAATAGAATCACTCTTGAACTATAGAAACAGGAACCATGCTTGCAACAGAAGCTCCGCAAACTATAACAACACTTGGCCTTTTCGGGATTAAAAACAGAGAGAGCATAATTAACTTGATGCAACTATTTGTCATCTTTATTATGACATTTCTACACATTGATTTAGTTAGAAGATATCTGGTGGGAAATGCCCTGAAAATGCGTTGCTCTGTTGAGCCTGCTTCAAATGCATTGCCAAAGCGTAGTTATTCACCTGTCGATAAAACATACGGAACTCATCAGCATGTATGAAATCAATACTTAATTTACAAGAGCACCTTGGAAGTTGTTTAAGTTTAGATTTTTCATCCACCACTTTTCTAATTTGTTTGTCTGAATAAAAATCAAGAAACCAAATTTATTTAACATGTGTAAAACTAATTTCTTATAATGCAATAATAATTGAGCATTTGCCTCTTCCCCGTTTTCAACGAAAGCAGAATTGGGTGTCCAACAAAAGGAAGAAGATTCAGAGAACACCAGCAAATGGAAACTTCCAACAGTCACTTTTAAACCTACACATTGTACTCAGCAGATTACTAAACTAACTCCCCACCCCAAAGGCAGAGAAATACATGACATCAATGCATTTTCAGCTACCGGTATGTTATCAAAATGTGCTTCATATTCAGGAAAACGATCATGAATCTCCGAAATTATCATCGTGAAGTAGTTTCTAAAACAGAAGCAGTCGCATCACTTCTTTCCCTTCTATCGCATTTTAAAAATAATAGTGTCAAAATATAATCCTATCTTTAAAAATATTTAACACTGAATTATGAGAAATATTAAATCCTCTAACTAAGGATGAAATGCTTGATAGTGAACAAAACAGGGATAAAGTTGAATCAGACCTCAAGAGTTCTGATCTGCTCCTGGTATTGAGACACCAACTGCTTCAAATTCTGCAATTCTTGATTCTTATTCTCATAATCAGAAAAACGTTCATGCTGGATCCTAAATGCATTTTTGAAAGAATTTTTCTCCTTAATCAGCACTTCAATCAGCTCCTTCAGCATCAAATTTTCCTGAAAATGAAAACATCTTGTGCCAATCAAGATACAAGCTCAACCAAGAAAAACAAGGAAAAAATACAATGAAGTTACTCCAGAACCATTCATAGGTTCTAAGATACACAAGGGTATCAGAGCACAGATGCACAGAGAGGTCAACTGTGCATCATAAAAATCATGGACCAGGACTGCCCCAAATCCTGGTACTCAAATGATAACAAAAACAATTCCTGAAAAGCTACCAACAAAGATGGTTCTGAAAATATAGTGCCAAGAGAATGCCGAAGAAAATATTGAAAGAAGATCCATAGAATAGATTGCCTAAGAAAGTTGATTCCACCCTCATTACACACAACAACAAAGTGAAGATATTGGTCGTAAAAATAGGGAAGATATTGGAAAAAACATTAGGGTTTAGCCACCGAATCTTAAGTCAAAACTCAATAGTACACTCTTCTTCAAACAAATGAATCTCAAAACAAAGATTGTTCAATAATTCTTGCTCCTCATAAAGGAGATTCACTTGTGACCTGCAAGACAACACAGTTTTACATGATTCTTAAATGATTATCCCATATATACCTTCTGAAGAGCATCTGTTGCCTCAGCCCTTGCCCGTTCACTGATTGATTTCTCTAGAACCTCCAACATTCTAGCAGCACGGGATCTAGCATCGTCAACACTGGTAGCAATCATCATTTCTCGAACAAAAAATTCAATCCATTCTGCTCCATCTGCAGGAAGGTTGTTCAAAGTAGTATGATTCTCAGAAGCAGAAGCATTCCCATCATCTTGCAATTTACCTGTACAGTTTCTCAAAGACATGTCAATATCTCATTTGATTTCGATGTTGATAGTCAATACTTGTTAACTTATTCAACTCAACTACCTATCCTTCAAATCCCTTGTCCAAGTCACCAAAGAGTAATACACTAGTAATGTGCTCAAGAGACAAAAATTGACACAGAAAAATTGAAAAGTAAAAAATGTGAGCGAAGAAGAGTGTATGTGCAATGTGCATATGAGAGAGAGGGAGAGACACTGTCACGACTGAAAGTCTGAAACAGCATAGAGAGAGAGGTCAGTGAGAAGATGACAGAAACGAAAAATAAAAGTAAAATGTCACTAGAATTGAAAACATGCAACTGGGTAAAGAATGAAAGCATTGCAAATGACTTTTTATTGTTTCCAACATTTCAAAAACTGAGATCCATGTTCCCCAAAATATGAAACAAAATGAAAATCACCAAATGGTCAAACCAAAGGCAACCTTAAATCACCAAACATTTACTTGCCAATGCCAACAATACCTGTATCCACATTAACATCAATCTGTGATTCTTTGGCAGTTCCAAAATTCCCACCTGCAGTTCCCAAGCAAAGCTCATTCAGGCTCTTGATGGCAGCATCTAGATCATTGTCACATTCTTGCAAAGCTCTCTCAAGAACCTGAAAAATAAAATATCAATACAGGGCTAAAATGTTCTTACATAAAATGTAGAGTTAAATTATACAATAGATTAGCATTTTCGCTCAAATTGCTCCATCTCGTCCTCTCATATAACGAGTAGGGTTATTTTCACTCCACCAAACCAAACTCAATATCTCATTCAATTTGAATCCTTCTCTCCCCTCCATTAAAATATCTCTCACGCCCTTCCCTTCATTTGAAACAAACAAACCCTTACAAAAAAACAACAATTTCTCATATTCAACGTCAACAAATACAATGGTAACTATCAAATAATCAGTTGCTCAATTCAACATAGATACATACATACAACAGTAAATATCAATCAATCAATTACTCAATTCAACACACATAGATAAAACTACAAAATTACAAATATAAAATAATCAATTGCTCAATTCACATTACCATATCTTCATTATTAAACAAACCCTTATATTAAAAATAAAAAAAACAATTATCCATCAAACCACTTCAACACTGGAACAACGGTAAATATTAAATAATCAGTTGCTCAATTCAAATCACCATCATCCTTCATTAGCAAAAGCCCCAATTCAAATAAGAAATAAACAAATCCAATCATTGAACTAAACACCCTGTAGAACCACATAAAGTTATATAAGATAAAACAAAATAAATTAAATTAAATAAAACGTTTTACTCTAAATAAATAAATGAAAGCGAAATGAAAAATGAAAAATAAAAAAGGAATGGAAGTATACCAAATGGTCCATGTGAGGGAAGAGATTACGAAGCTGATCGAAGAGAGAAGGAGTCGGAAAACGAATCGGAGAATTAGAAGAGGAACAACGAATCCTCTTTGAAAGTGGCGGAGAAGGAGGAAGTTCTTCAAAGAAAGATCTCTTACTTCCGCACACAGCAGCAGACATCGTTCGTTCGATGCTGACTACAAATTTCGATCCAATTTCCCCCTCTTCGTTTTTCCTTCCTCGATCTATATTCTATAATCAATTTCAAATTCAATTAAATTTCAGTTCAATTAGGGTTAGGGTTTAGAGAAAACGAAGAACAAAGAAGGTTTAATATGAATTTGATTTTTGATGTAAAATAATAAGAAAATGAGAAAGTGTGTTTTTCGTGAGGGTTAGGTTTCTGATGGTGGAGTTGAGAAGACAAGTGAAGAATATTGAGGAGAATTTGTATTTATATATGCTGCAATTCAGTGTGTAATGTGTAAATAAATAAAGGAGAAGGAATGGAGATTATATTTTTGGGGCGGTGCCACGTGCTTGCCAGCGCGTAATTGACGCTGGAAAAAAAAATTAACCGAAGTAAGAATAAAAGAACGGTGAAAATTATCTAATGAGGATTTTCTTTCGCTAAACCCCGTTCCATAAGCTGTGAGTTTTTTCTTTCGATTTCGAAACAAAAATTTATCCTGAGTAAAATGGAAATGTGTTAATTTTTAATTAAATTAGATTTATGTTTTTTAATTTCACTTTGAAATTAACATGTCATCACTAATAAGCTTAAATATAATTTCAATAATTATGGACTATTACTACAATCTTTTATCGCTACCATCGTCATCGACCATCCACCTAGTTCAGACCACCATCTTTGATCATTGTCACCACCAATCACTAATCTTCGACCACCATCTTTGATCATTGTCACCACCAATCACTAATCTTCGACCACCATCTCCCATCCATCACTCTGGTTACCATTTTTTAGTTTCGACTACCTCTTTTGACTGTTGTAGTCACGGTCGATAGTTAATCATCATTATGATACTTACCTTTCTGATAACCATTACTATAATTACTACAACTACCACTTTTAATTATAATTATTAAATTTTTGTATAATTAAATAGATTATAATAATTGAATCATTTTAAAATAATTAAAATTTACTATTATTTTAAATTATTTTTGTCAATATTTTAGGTAAAATGTTATTTTAGTATTTGAAAGTGTAGGCGTTGTCCCTAAAGATTATTGCAAAAAAAAATGATTCAAAAGTTCAAAGAATACACAAAAGTAAGTTTAAAATTAAGAGGAAAAAAATAACAAATTAGATAATTTAAAATTGACGAAAATTTTATAAGAACTAAAAACAAAATAGTAAAATTTTATATAAAATAAAAATTTATTTTACCGTACCAAATATTGAAAAAATGTCAAATAACTATTGTCAGAGAAGTTTTATTATTTTGTAAAATTTACGGACTTAAATTCTCTACAATAACCTCACAATATAACAACTATAAAACTAATAGATATAGAAAAATAAATATTCTCTCTAGATCATCTCTTTAGTTGATGGACCATACAACTATACAAACTAGGTGGGTCTAGTGTGTCAAGTGAGTCAACTCATATTTTACTATGAGTTAGAATGTAAAAAAATAGTTTGAAGACAATTGAATTATTTTAACCTAGTCCATTTAACCTAATTTGAAAAAGAGTCGAATTGGATCGATTTTTAGACTTCAAATGTATAGAAGAAAAGACTTCAATAATTTTTTTTAAAAGAAAAACGAATTATATTTCTTTATTGTGAAAAAACTATAATAAATGATAAGTCAAAAAAAGTCAACTATATCAACTGGGTCATACCTCCTCAGGAAGAGGACATGGCAGTGCAACAATCCTATTTAAGTATTTAATCCCTTCCTCAAAGAATCACATGACAAGTAAATTATAGACATGACATGGGAGTAATAACTTATGTCGGTATAATAACATGATCATTTGGTTATTTCGGTACTTCCAAACATGTAGAGTTTTAGTTGTTTGTTACAATTTTTTTTTTTAAATAATTATTTTAAAAAAAATTACTTTTAACAATTTTTATATGCTTATTATAATATTTTTTGAAAATTAGAATTTTAAATAATTCAAAATATGTTTCAAATAAAAAAACTATTTTTAGTAACTTTTAAAAAATTTATTTTTTATAGTTGATTTTTTTCAAAAAAAAATAATTTTTACTGCAACAAACACAATCATTTTTAATTTATTTAAAAAATAATATCTAAGTTATTAAATAAAAAAAAAATCACTTTCATCTTTTTAAAATATGTAACAAACAAATCTTAGTCTCCTGATATATCGACTCAATTTAGTAAAAAAAATATTCCTCAACTCAAGTCTAATATATGCCTATTGCATTTTAATCAACCACTTTTATATTTGCTTTTTCTATTTTCCAGATTTTAAAACTAAAGAATTATATCTTTTAAAGAGTTAAAACCTTGGATAGTAGGGTTGTTAACTAAATTGAAATAGATACGAAATTAAACTCTCAAAAAATCTAAACTATTAATTTACCAGTAATTACTAACAATTTACCATGCAAAAGTGGTCAACTTTTCCTTCAAGGACTAATATGTAAAAACAAAACTCTCAAAACATAAAACAACACGTGACATTGGCTCAAGAATCAAATTACATACTTACTCATTCATAAATATTGCATCAATACCCCCTCCAAACAAACCAAATGTTCTAATTGTTTCTTGACTTCTATCAAAATAATCTTAATACATGCATGTAAAGCTTGTTAGCCAAGTATAGTTCAAGCTTTATGAAGAAATATCTTTAGGAATTATTGACAATTTGTTTGTATGGCAAAGTTTTCACAAGCTCAATAGCTAGCATATAAATAAGGAAATAAAGATAAGACAAATTTACAAACCCCATGAAGTATCAGCATTGCTCCTTCTTTCTATTTTCCCCTGCATCATATCCCTTACATGCTCTCTTGCAAGTTGTAGTAATAATAACAATATCAAACCCAAATAATAGTTTAAAACATCAAACTAAATATATTGGTTTGATATTTTTGTGAATGATACACGGTGTTTCTTGGCGGTGAAGATTTCTTAACGTGACAGACATAAAATAAGTGAGGTCAAAAGCAAATTTTTAAAAAGTTTTTTAGTTTTAAGTGAAAGAATTTTTTTAGACAAACACAAAATTAGTCATTAATATTAAGTAATTATTTATTTAGAACAAAAACTCTTGTCTAAGTGACTTAAACCTCAGGCCCATTCTTTTGAAAGTAACATGAATCAAGAATAAAAAAAGAGTAGCATGTGCTAATAGGAAAAATGGTATTTAGATTATCTAAATTTCAAAATTCTTGAAGTTTATGCATTTCGGTATATTTCATTTGTGTTTTTGTCTTAACAACATCCAACAAATGTGGCTCCAAATCCTCTCTTATTGGATTTTTCCAAAATGAAAGAACTTCAAAAACTTCAGAATTTATATCTTTAATGCATAAACAGTTTAATTAAATATTTAAATCATTTATGTATATAAATTATTTTTAATAAGGTTAAATATATTTTTAGTCTCTATATATAAAATTTCAACATTTTAATTTTAGTGTATGTAAAATAAAAACACAATTTTTAGTACCAACAAAATTATCCAACACATAGTTTTAGTCCGTATTGAAACGAAATATATTTAATTGTTCTTTAATTTAAAATTTTTAGAATAATTTTTCACTAGCATGTTTAGAACATTATAAAATATTGATCCATAAAAATTTATAATTTTTTAACTTAAGATAAATTAAGTATAAATTTTTTAAATGTAAAAAACTAACGATAAAAGTGACAAAAAATGCCTAACAATCGAATTTTAAACTTATTTTTTGTGGAATTTTTTTTTATAATGTTGTTAATATGCTTGGAAAAAACCATTCAAAAATATATGTTAATTTAACCACAGAGACTAAAATTATATGCATGATAATTTTGCAAGAATTAAAAAAAAAAAACTTATATTTTACAAGACTAAATTCGAAAAGTTGAAATTTTATAAAAAAATAATAGTTTGTAGAAGAAAAAACAAAAACATAAAAGAACCAACGTTGTGAGATAAATTACTTTGACATTCACCTACAACAAATGATTTCCTTAAAATTCATAATTGACTTTTTAACCAACCATTTATAAGAAGACATATCATCATCCTTGCATTTCTTTAAAGAAATCATTAGTATCATCTAACATCACTCTTCTCATATACTAAAAAATATATTTAACCATTTCTAATAAAAATATAAAGTAAAGATAAATTGTTTTATATTATTAAATTATAAACTCTTTTTTCATAAATTATATTGAAGAACTTAAAAAAATAAAAATTAAAAACCAAACATTTCATAAATTATTTTCATAAAACTCTTTCAAAGTCTCACAAATTTTTATTTTAGTGAATGAGTTCAAATAAGTTCAAAATTTGAAAAAAAAAGTGAGGCTAGTATTCACACAATTCCCTCGATCGGCACACCCAATCGCGATATTCATCCGCGGATTCCAATGAAGAAGGAATTATGCTAGTACGTTGTCCATTTCTAATTGTATTATGAATCATGTTGAAATATCCAGTAACTTGAATAATTGTCTTCAATTGGAACTCTAATCAATTGATTCCTCTTGTATCTTTGTTATTAATTGTTATTCTTTATATATTTGTTGTTGTGAAGATTATGGATAAATTTTTTAAGAAGAGATTACCGTTGAATGAGCACAACAAACCGGTTCTCGATATAGTGACTTATATTGAGAGCGTTGTGTTTAACCACATGAAATCACGTGGAGGCAAATTAATAGAGCATAGTCATTTTTTTTTTTAGTATGTTACTTTTATAGATTTTATAATTATTATATTAACGTTTAATGTTTTACATCCCTAGACCAAGGTCCTAGATCCGTCATTGTTGGCAGGGACATTAAAAATAAACATGTTTATTAATAACTTTTATACTACATGATTATTTGAAAATAACAATAACTTTTATACTACATGATTATTTAAAAATAACGTTAAAAATAACTTTATTGTTTTTTATATGATGTTATTATATTTAAACTTCCGTAGCTCTCTTACGAACACGATAAATTTTTAAAATTCTATCTAAATGAAATTAACTTCAAATGAGTATTAATTATAAATCATTGTACACATAAAATTAAGAAAAAATTTAAATAAAAACATAAATACTTATGTGTTGAACACAAAAACCATGTTTTGGTGATTTTGAATTTCACCATTCAACAAATTCAAGTAGTATATTATCTCGGTCATGTGATTGGTGACAATCAAGACCCAATATCTACACCTACACTCAATGTTTAAATATTGAAGACTTATCTAAAATTTATTTTCAATATATTGTCATTGTAAATACCATTTTTAAAAGAAATCTCTTTCTATGTTATAACGTGTAAGTAACAGCTTTTATAACATTCACTCAAAGTTCAAATCACAAAATCAAAACTTTCAACTCTCCAAATATTGTTTTAAAGAAATTGAAACAAAATATAAAATTAGAAAAATACCTTTATCACCCTTTAAAGAATCACACTCACCCACTTCTTGATTTGCATCAAAAGAAGTACCAACTCTGTCTTCCAATTGTTCATTGTCATGATTTTCACTCACCTCCTCAACCACGTCATCATCACTATCATCATTTTCATTCTTATATCATCACCGACAAGACACAATTTCTCATTCCCAAACTATCACGCTTCTTCAATATTTCACCATTCGAAGCAATTTCACAACAACTTTAGGGTGCGAACCTTTCACTTTAGAAAACGGCGCCATACCAAAACCATATATAAATTTTTCTTAAATTCTTCTATTATAAGGTGTTGTTCGTTTCTAAGAGTTTAAAGACAATATGCTATCTAACAACAACAACAACATTAAACCATATTTTAAACCATCAATTGGAGACACCACTTTTTGTCTTAAACCTAATAATAATAATAGTTTTAAACCATAAGACATACACGTGAAAGAAACCTAAGATTGTCTAACAACATGAACAAATATAGGAGTAAACAAATGGAAAGAAAATAGAGATTGTGATAGTAGTGAGTTGTCCAGCAACACAAGCGATTGCTAATGATCGAGGCGCAGAGGTTGACAGACGCAAGTAGGTTGATAGTGGCGATCGACGTTGAATGTGAGAACGATGAAGGCAATCGAACTTGAATGTGAATGGTACAGAGGCAATCGAGTTTGAAACGGTGGAGGCAATCAAGCGTGAATGTGAACATACAGAGGCGATCGAGTTTGAAACAGTAGAGACAATTGAGTTTGGGTTGAAACAACAATCGAGTTTGAGAAATATTGAAAAATTACAACGTTTACTCAAAAAGCGGTATAAGATTTGTCCATGTAATATTTAATAGCGCTTATAATATAAACGTCATGTTATGTGCGCTATGAAAAATTAATTTTTGCGTAGTAATATTGGGTTTAATTCATCTATACAAAAGTGACTTATAAAATAAGATGTGACTCTTTTTATAAACGTATTTCAAATTCTATTCAATTCAATGTGAGATTTGAGTTTTCTCCGATAGTATCTTTTATCTAACTTATAGTGAAAGAAGCACACTGCAATTATTTCAAAAAAAAGTGATCATAAATCCAACTGTGTCACAACTCATACGAGCCTTTAAAATTTGCATTTAAGAAAATTCATAAGAATCATCCAGATTTTAAAACTATCTCTAAATAATCATTTTCTTTCTTTTCCCCCTAAAATAACACACCCAATCTTGAAGTCAAAATCATAATACACAAATATGATAATAAAAAAAACACCAACAATGAACAATTATTTTAACTACATATTCATGAACTATTGTCATACCAATCAAAAGCATTTTTTTTTTGCAACAAAACGGCTCCTAGAAAAATGAACAAAATTAAAATTGGAAATTGTTCCTAGAGGGATGATGAGATGCCATATGTAAAATATTTTTGATGTTGCAAGAGTTTGTAACAGTTAAGCTTTCTTATCCTTTGTCAAGAATCAAGATGTTTGAATCGTGTGACATTTTCAACAAAAGAAAAAACACACATTAAAATATTTATTAATACATTGATAAATGGAAATTCATGGCAAGTTGGTATATAGTATGTCTAATTGTTTTTTGTAACGAAGGGGACTCCCTCTTGTTTTCATCGATGAATTTAGAAAAGTTTTTTATTTTTATTTTTTTTTATAAAATTTGTCATCCTCTTAATGAAGGGGTCTTGATATTAGATCTTAGAGAGATATTAATAATGTTGCTATTATTAAATTTGTCTGGGACTTAATTACTTATAATCAACATTGGACTATTCCTCTTCGAGGTCGGGTCTTTAGAAGACATAAACATATTAAATATCACATTGATTCATCAATTTGGACTGCACTTAAAGTCAAGTTACCTACTATTTGTGAGAATAGCAAATGACAACTTGGTAAGAGTGTTAATATTAACTTTTGGGTTGACACTTGGTTGGAGGATTTTTTGGTTTCAATTTTTAGCATTGATGAGGACATGCAATCTCATCTTCATGCCATTGTCAATTGTTTCATTCAAGATGATCATTGGAAAATTCCTTATGTCATCTTAAATAATTACCCAGAGTTGGTTGCCTTGCTAGCCAATGTTACAATTTCTAATTTTGATTATGATGATCATCTTGTTCGGAGACTAAACAACATTGGTGTTTTAAGCTTTAAAGATGCTTATTTATTCATTAAACCTCTAGACTAGTAAATTCCTTAGGGATAATTCATTTGACATAATAGCATTCCTCCTTCCAAATCTCTTAGGTTTTGGAGACAACTACATCACAAGATGCCTATTAATGATAACTTAATATCTCGTGGTTGTCAAATTGTTTCAAGATGTGAGCTTTGTCACAGTGTAGCGGAAACCAACACTATCTTTTGTTGGAACCAAGTTGGTTTTACATATAGAGTTTTATGAGAACAATATATTTGACTTCAAAGAGTGTGAAAGAAGATTCATGTTTTTGAAGAAAATCTAAAATAAGATTTGATTCAAATTTACAGTTGAAGAAAATCTTAAATAAGATTTGATTCAAAATTATAATTGATGAAAATCTAAAATAAGATTTGATTCAAATTTATAATTGAAGAAAATCTTTGACCAAGTTGAAAAGAAAATATGGTCAAGATTTGAAGAAGATTTGAAGAAGATTTGAAGAATATTTGAGAAGAAGATTTGAAGAATATTTGATCAACATTTAATTGAAGATTTGAAGAATATTTGATCAACATTTAATGAAGATTTGAAGAATATTTTATCTACATTTAATGAAGATTTGAAGAAGATTTGAAGAATATTTGATCAACATTTTAATGAAGATTTGAAGAATATTTGATCAACATTTAAAGAAGATTTGAAGAATATTTGATATGAAGAATTTACAAATTCAATCTACACAAAATTGGAACAGAATCATTCTGAAGAATTTACAAAGTCAATCTACACAAAATAGGAACATAATCAATTTGAAGAATTTACAAACTCAATCTAAACAAGATACAATTCAGAATTAAATAAGGAGTAAATTTAAGCCCAAATTTTCACTATAAATAGACACTCAAGGCTGAAGGAGAAAAGCATCGAAAAGTAGAAAAGAGTAACTCTAGCTCAAAGTTCTCAATTCATCTTAGAGTTCAAAGAGATAAACACTTGTTCAAGTTAGAAATATCTTTTGAGTGTTCTTTTCTTAAAGTGTGAGAGTTATTGTTATTATCAGCTTTGTTAGAAGCAACTACTCAAGTTTCAATCTCTTGTATCCAACCCGATAGTGGTTTAGTTCCTTCTTCAATCTGGGGTCGTCAGGTTGTTAGGAGAAGACTTGGCTTGTAGGGTCAAGGTGGTTAGTTTCTCAAAAGTCTAGGGTTATCAGGCTATTTGGGAAGACTGGCTTGGAGGGTCAGGTGCTTTGTAATTCAAGGTTTTTGAATTAGTGGATTAAAGTCTTCTGAATGAAGGGACTGGATGTAGCCAAGTTAGTGGTGAACCAGGATAATTCTACGCGTCAAATTATTTATGTTTTCATTGCTTGCTGCCTCTAAATCTTATTGCTTCTAATCCAAGTAAGTCACCAAAACCAAACTAATTTTTAATTATTTATAAATTATCAAAAAGTTATCAACCTTGTGCAAACACAATTCAACCCCCCCCCCCTTTCTCGTGTTCGCACCTTCAATTGGCATCAGAGCTCGGTCTCAAAGCTGAGCACTTTACAGTGTTTGAGAAAAGATCCAAGGGTTTAACATGTCTGGATTCAGTGAAGAAGCTGCTGGAGGAAATATCAATAGACCACTTTTGTTTGATGGAGAACGTTTTGAGTATTGGAAAGACAGGCTGAGAAGTTTCTATATTTCACAAGATCCTAAACTTTGGGACTTGGTGGAAGATGGTTATATTGCTCCGAAGAATACAGATGGTATTGAAATTCCAAGAAAGGAGATGAATGCTGATTAGAAGAAGATGTACAAGATGCATCATAAGTCCAGAACATTCATGATAAATGCAATCACCTTCAAGGAGTTTGACAAGTGCACCAACAAAGAGACAGCAAAGAGTATTTATGATAGTTTGATTCTAACCTATGAAGGAAGAAAGCAAGTTCAAGAAGCAAATGTCAACCTCCTAGTCAAAAAGTATGAGTTGTTCAAGATGGAAGAAGATGAAGACATTGAAACAATGTTTTCCAGATTCCAGACCCTGGTATCAGGATTAAAGGTACTTGAGAAGAGTTATACTACTGCTGATCATGTGAAGAAAATTCTTAGGAGTCTGACAAGTAAGTGGAGACCTAAGATCACTGCCATTCAGGAAGCAAAAGATCTGAATACTCTAAAACTGGAAGAATTAATCAACTCTCTCAGATCACATGAAATTGAGCTTGAAGAAGATGAGCCCAAGAAGAAGAACAAGACTCTGGCCTTGAAATCTAAGCAGAAGAAGGTTCTAAAGGCAACATCAGATTCAGAGGATAGTGATTCAGATAATCAAAATCTGAACTCAGAGGAAGAGGAGATTGCTTTCATAACCAGAAAAGTTCGAAAGATGTGGCACAACAGAAAGAAGAAATTTCCTCAAAGATATTCCAAGCAATCCAACAGAGGAAATAATGATAAATATGACAAGAAAAGCATCATCTGCTATGGGTGCAATGAACCTGGACATATCAAGTCAGAATGTCCAAATATGGAGAAAGAGAAACACCAAAGGAAAGATTCCAGACCCAAGAAGAAGAGTATGATGGCTACATGGGATAACTCTGAGGAATCCTCTGACGATGAACAAGTAGATTTGGGTATGATGGCTCATACCAACTCTACCTCTGGATCCAACACAAATTCTGACTCTGGAAGTGAATCAACAGATGAAGAAACTGAGGTATTTTCTGAATTTACTCGATCTGATTTAATTATTGCTATAAACGATTTTTTAAATATTAATCACAAATTGTCTTTAAAACTGAAAACACTTAGGAAAGAAAATATTAATCTAATTGAAAATGTTAATGTTTTAAAGAATCAAAGTACTGAATTTAAAATAGAAAATACAAATTTGAAAACTGATATTACTGAACTTAATATAGAGAATGCAAATCTGAAAACTGATATTATGAACTTAAGACAAATAATGCAACTCTGAAAACGGATATTATTGAACCTAAAACAGAAAATGCAAATTTGAAAACTGATATTGCTAAACATAAGGCTGAAAATCTAACTCTAAAAAGTAATTATAGTTCAACAACAATTGAAAATACCACATGTAACTCTGATAAGCATGAAGAAGTATTTCAAGATTTTATTGATAATGGTATGGAAAGAAGCAAGTATGCATCTATGATTTATGGGGTTAGTAGGAATGGTAAAAGAGGAATAGGATTTCAAGAAAAAGTAATTGAATCTAAGTTTATTCCCTCTGATGATTTATGTATTATTTGCTATAAGAAAGGTCACACTGAAACATCTTGTCCTATGATAACCACATGGAAAGACAAGAAACCTTTAAGAACTAACAAACCATGACCCAACCAAATTTGGGTACCAAAAGATAAATTTTTTTATGATGCAGATGTTCTAAGCAATCAAATTGAAACACTAGTCATGGTGTCTGGTCAGTGGATGCTTGCAATATATGAAGGCAAAAAGGTCTATGTTCCAAGCTCTACCAATTAGAAGCCAACTGATTCTGTTGGAAAAAGGATTGGTCAACACAATACTTATCAGAACCAGAACCATATGATGAACCAAAAATATCAAAAATATCTGGAGTATCAATAGACTCAAAACTGGCAGAGAAATCACATATATCAACAGAACTGGAACTACCATAAGAATCAGAATTACCATCAGAGAAACCCGATACATCAGCAGAAACAGAAGTGGCAGATTAAAAGTCAAAATCAGGAGACTTCTTTGAACACTCCAATCAAATTCATGAAGACTACAAACCTGGATGGGAATTCAAATCCCTTCATCCAGACTCTCTAATCAGAGAATATGCAAACTCAGAATCTGAAAACCAGAAAAGAAGAACTAAGAGGGTTTTCATAGTGAAACTGAAATTGTTAACATATAGGTGATATCTGTTTTTTTTTTTAAATTTAATTATTGTCTGATATTATGTTTATTGTGATAACAAGAAGCTTGATTATAAAAATCAAAGCTAGATAAGTATTTTGCAGGTTCTCAAGAATTTAAGAGGAATGATGTTTGGGATCTAGTACCTAGACCAAAGAAGAACATTATTGGAACCAAGTGGGTTTTCAGAAACCAGTGAAGTGGTCAGAAACAAGGCAAAACTTGTCACACAAGGCTATAGTCAGATAAAGGGCATTGATTACACTGAGAGATTTGCTCCAGTTGCCAGTTTGAATTTCAAATGAGTATGATGGGAGAACTTAAGTTCTTCTTAGGGATACAAATTCAGCAAAGTCAAAAAGGTATATACATTCATCAAACCAAATATACAAAAGAGCTTCTTAGGAAGTTTAAGATGAGTAATTGCAAACCTATCGTTACACCAATGCACCCTACTTGTTCACTTGAAAAAGATGATTCAGGCGAAAAAGTTGACAAAAAAATCTATAGAGGAATGATAGGATCCATACTTTACCTTACCGCTTCCAAACCTGACATCATGTTTAGTGTATGTGTATGTGCAAGATTTCAAGCTGACCCTAGGGAATCACATTTAACTGCTGTTAAGAGAATCCTTATATACCTAAAAGGCACTACCAACCTTACCTTGTTCTACAAGAAATCTCATAAGTACAAACTTAGTGGATACTGTGATTCTGATTATGCTGGAGATAAACTTGAAAGAAAGAGCACCAGTGGCAACTGCACATTTTTAGGTGACAACTTAATATCTTGGTCAAGTAAGAGACAAAACACCATTGCAATGTCAACAGCAGAGGCTGAGTACATTTCAGCAGTTGGCTGCAGTTCTCAACTACTTTGGATGAAACATCAACTTGAAGACTACAACATCCTAGAATCCAACATTCCCATCTATTGCGATAACAGTTCTGCCATTTGTCTAGCCAAAAACCCTATCTTACATTCTAGAGCTAAAGACATAGAGATCAAACACCACTTCATTAGGGACTTTGTTCAAAAAGTGGTACTAAACATTCAATTTATAGACACTGAACACCAATGGGCTGACATATTCACCAAACCACTACCTGAAGATAGGTTTGACTTCATCAAGAAAAACCTAAACCTTACATTCATACCTGACTGATGTTGTGATCACTTCAAAGTAGTTTAGTTTTACAATAGTTATTATATTTTCTTATATTATGTTATATTTATTTTATTCAAAAAAAAACAAAAAAAAAAGAAAAAAAAAGAAGAGAAAAAAAAAAGGTAAAGAGGCAAAGTTTCACATTCAAGTCTTTTTGTCTGATGACAAAAGGGGGAGAAAGATATTTGATAAAGTAGAGAGAAAATGATACTAAGACTTAGGGGGAGCCCTAAGTTAGGGGGAGTCAAAGAAATATAAAGAAAAGTTGTTATAAAAAATACAAGTTTTGTCATCATCAAAAAGGGGGAGATTGTTGGAACCAAGTTGGTTTTACATATAGAGTTTTGATGTTAACAAAAGTATTTTATGAGAATAATATATTTGACTTCAAAGAGTATGAAAGAAGATTCATGATTTTGAAGAAAATCTAAAATAAGATTTTATTCAAATTTATAATTGAAGAAAATCTTAAATAAGATTTGATTCAAAATTATAATTGATGAAAATCTAAAATAAGATTTGATTCAAAATTATAATTGAAGAAAATCTTTGACCAAGTTGAAAAGAAAATATGGTCAAGATTTAAAGAAGATTTGAAGAATATTTGAAGAAGATTTGAAGAAGATTTGAAGAATATTTGATCAACATTTAATTGAAGATTTGAAGAATATTTGATCAACATTTAATGAAGATTTGAAGAATATTTGATCTACATTTAATGAAAATTTGAAGAAGATTTGAAGAATATTTGATCAACATTTTAATGAAGATTTGAAGAATATTTGATCAACATTTAAAGAAGATTTGAAGAATATTTGATATGAAGAATTTACAAAGTCAATCTACACAAAATTGGAACAGAATCATTCTGAAGAATTTACAAAGTCAATCTACACAAAATAGGAACAGAATCAATTTGAAGAATTTACAAACTCAATCTAAACAAGATACAATTCAGAATTAAATAAGGAGTAAATTTAAGCCCAAATTTTCACTATAAATAGACACTCAAGGCTGAAGGAGAAAAGCATCGAAAAGCAGAAAAGAGTAACTCTAGCTCAAAGTTCTCAATTCATCTTAGAGCTCAAAGAGAGAAACACTTGTTCAAGTTAGAAATATCTTTTGAGTGTTCTTTTCTTAAAGTGTGAGAGTTATTGTTATTATCAGCTTTGTTAGAAGCAACTACTCAAGTTTCAATCTCTTGTATTCAACCCGATAGTGGTTTATTTCCTTCTTCAATCTGGGGTCGTCAGGTTGTTAGTAGAAGACTTGGCTTGTAGGGTCAAGGTGGTTAGTTTCTCAAAAGTCTAGGGTTATCAGGCTGTTTGGGAAGACTGGCTTGGATGGTCAAGTGCTTTGTAATTCAAGGTTTTTGAATTAGTGGATTAAAGCCTTCTGAATGAAGGGACTGGATGTAGCCAAGTTAGTGGTGAACCAAGATAATTCTACGCGTCAAATTATTTATGCTTTCATTGCTGGCTGCCTCTAAATCTTATTGCTTCTAATCCAAGTAAGTCACCAAAACCAAACTAATTTTTAATTATTTATAAATTATCAAAAAGTTATCAACCTTGTGCAAACACAATTCAACCCCCCCTTCTCGTGTTTGCACCTTCATCTTTTTCTATCTCGTCCATTTGCTATATGGATTTGGTTTTGCTAAGCTTTATTTCAAATTGATATTAGTTCAGTTCAATAACTTCTTATCATTTGTGACAAAGGATGATCTCATCAATGCAGAGATGTTATTTTGGTTAGAATCATCTTTATTATTGACATTATTTGGTATTGCAATAATCAAGCCCGCTTTGATGGCAAGAGCCTTCATTTTCATATTGCCATGGACAAAATTGTTGCCAATATAACTTTATTTGGCAACCACACTTCTAGCACAATCCCCAATTCTATATGGAAATTTCAAATTGTAAGTCATTTTTTAGGTTAAAAATCATCCTTCTAAGCCTCATATCATCAAGAAAGTGATTTGGCATCCTCACAAAGATTATTGAATTAAATGTAATATTGATAGAGTTGCTTCTAGTTGTTCTGGTCCTGCTACTTATGGAGGTATATTTAGGGACAATTTCGCTGCTTCCCTAAGGTTGTTTTGTTGTAAATTTGGGAATTGCAATTGTGTTGCATACTGAGCTTAGAACGATTATGGTTACTGTTGAAACAACATACAAGAATGAGTGACACTTTCTATGGATTGAATTTGACTCTCAATTGGAAAATTTGACTTTCAAGAATCATAGTTTTGTTCATTGATCTATTAGAAATAGATTGCTTAATTGTCTTGTGATGATTAAAAGAATGAAATTTATTATCTCTCATATATTTAGAGAGGGTAGTCAATGTGCTGATAAAATTGCTAATTTTGGGACTTCATATTGTTAACACTAATTGATGGAACACTTTTACTTCTAATATTTCAAATGTTTCAATAGAAACATGATTGCTTTTCCTAGATATAGATTATATTAATTTTTGTAGATGTTTATTGTAGTCTTTTTTCCTTCACCATGGTTTTATCCCAATGGGTTTTTCTAATAAGATTTTTAACAAGGAAATAGTTTGTATCCACTAGAATTGTTTTTTTGGGTTTTGATATAGTCCCCTGAGAAATTTGTATTTTATTTTATTTTTAATAATATTTTAGGCTGCAAATGATATATGATTAACTTGGGGTGGCAACATAGTTGAATGTCAAGTTAATTATGTAATGCTTTTGGACTTTATTTTTGACAAAAAAAAAGGGAAAGTTCTTTTTTGTAATTGTCTCTTTTGGAGATTTGATAGAATAAATGTTGTAAATGATGATGAGAATAATAAGAGCTAGTTGGTGAATTGAAAAAAATAAGGAAGTCTTACATAAGAGGGATGACATTCACTAGTAGTGTTTATAAGGTGGAGGTATGTCAATTGGGATGTGCCATAAGGAGTACCTAAGGGGTGAAAAACACGCAAATAGACCACCACGCGTGGGCCGCCATCCAACTCGGCTTGACCGAATCGGGTCGGGTCTGGGCCTGGGCTAAGGAGTGTATTATTTCTTAGTATCCGAAAAAAAAAATTTAAAAATTTTATTTTAAAGAAAAACTAAGTGCCTGGTCAAAACCTAGCATTTTTCGCATTACAGTTTTATGTGGATTCGCACATCAATTTTTGTCCCGGTCAAAACCTACTAGTGAGACTTTCGAGCGAGACTTTTCTTTGCCCCGAATGTGAGACTTTTCTTTGCTTCTCCCTTTCTGTTTCATTTTCTTTCTTTTCTTTTGAGTGATCACAGTACCATATTACGAGTGACAACCATTAACTGTCATATTGAGGGTGCAATTCTAGAACAGTTTTTCTACGGTGTAATAGAACTCTGATACAATTTGTTTGGGTTGTTTCATCCCAAAGACTTTGTGGTTGATAGTCTGCCTTGCACAATTTAGACAGTACTGCGAAACGTCTTTAAGAGAGCGACCTAGTCCGCGACTCAACCCAGTTATATTTTCGGTGTCACTTATTTATTTTGATACAGTTTTTCAAAACTCAAAAACAACAATAATCATTTTTAATAAAGTTTACTTTTAATATTAATAAGTGGTAAAGATATTCAATAATATAGATGTTTGAAAGTGAGAGAAAACATGGTATAATATTTTTTTTTTTTATAGATGAGATGATATAATTACCACTAGAAAATCACACACAACTGTAAGGTTTAGGATTCGAACTCAGGACATGATGTATAACTTAACAATATAGACATTTGTCAGTTAAACTATGACTTAAGAACAATGAAATAACTCAAATGTAAAATAAGATAGACATATTTAATAAACAAGAAATAATTGAGTGAACTAGGATATAAAGACATATTGGAGAAGAGAAAACAAACCACCTATCTTTTTATGCGAAAAAACATTATTTACAAAAAAGTGTGTATATTATTATCAGCAAGGCAAATACTTACGTAGAAACTCCTTTTTGTATTGCTAAAGAGTGTATGTTATTATCATGCACTTCAAAAAAAATTCAACTATCAATGATGGGCTAAAAAATTATAAAGTAGTGAATGTGAGTATCAATATTATTCAATTTTTTTGTTAAGATCTACAATTGCACAATTGAGGAATTTGAGAGGCTAAAAGTGCATTTAAGTTTATATTCTTTTGTTCTAAACTTGTTATCTTCTTTAATTAATCTAAATTGTTGAATTTTTTATTGTTGATATCGAAATTAATAAAGAATTGATTTGATCCTCCAACATGGGCTTGTTTCGGGTGTGCATATTTAATTTTTTATATCTATGGGTTCATTATAAGTTGAAATATGGTTAGAGCTTTTACGTGTCTAGTCACAAAATACAAATACAAATAAAAATTAAAATATAATTTTTAAATTAAATATATTTTGACTTTTGTTTATATTTGTGACGAATAGGTTGAGTCGAGCTAAACTTTGCTATTGAGTATGCCAAACAAGACATAAACCTGCCTGTTGCTTGTTAGAAGCTTACTTTTTAAGCTTGAGTCTGATCTTGATAGAAGTCTGTATGGTCTGTTAGCCTACTTAAAAAATTATTTTATTTTAACATTTTTGAATAAGTAATCAACATATCTTTAAATAGATTAACGAGTTAATATATCAACGAAATTACATTTTATTTTTATATTTAACATGACATTTCGAAGAATATGACTTTATACACATCATATTTTAATTCTATTTTATAATAATACATTTAAATATGTTAATAACTAAAGAAAGTTAATATGCGTAAATTACTAAAAGTTGAATATATAACAAAAAGATCAAAAGTTTATATAATAATTATAGTAGTAAAAAATATTATTTATTTAAATAGGTCGGGCTAATAGGCCAAAAGACTTATACCTATAGACCGACTTTTTTAAGTAAATAAATTATTTAGAAGTCTTTGTTTTTTCTATTTAAAAGAAAAATTTGACTTGAGCTGACGTTCACATAGGCTAGACCGTAGTTCTCTGTCCGCTTGACCTATTCTCATCTTTATTTCTGACGGAAGAAAGTAGACTAAATGCACCTAATATAAATTTCATTAACTTTTAGTGATATTTTGACAATGACAAACACGGGTTAATGAAGTATTTTTTTCAATTTATTGTTAATGTTATAGCTATGGCACCGATAAAGCAGATATGAAACTGCTATTTTTTCTTCCATTAATTGCAACAGGAAGTCAACCTATATCAATCAATCAATTTTGTTGAATAAATAGCATTAATTATAAGTAATAAAAACGGTCGCTTTTACCAATACTATTTCAGGAAATTAAAGAACATACAATATTGTAAAAATGTGTTACATTAATGAAAATCCACTAATTTATTATATTATTTTACTGTTTTATGATTATTTTGAAATTAATCATATAAAATAAAATATGCTAATATTTTATTAAATATTATTATAAAATTGTTTTATGTCGAAAATATATAATTATTATATTTCTATTTTAATCAATTTGATTGATGTAACTAAATTAATTAAAAAAAACGAACAGTTCAGTGTATTTTAAATTCAAAATGTATCGATATATGGTTAAATTGAAAAAAATAAAGCTACAAGGTTGGAACATGTGTCATATAATTTAGTTAGAAATACATTTCCGTCAAAACTAAATTATTAGTTGTTTATGTTGTTCACAACTTTAATATATATTAAATTAATTCAATTTTTGTATTGCGAATAACTATAAAATATAGTAGTATATTTTAAAATTATATAATTTAAATATTTATTTTTATTTATACATATTATAATTATTATTAATTGAAGTTTAAAATTTGTACCTTCTACATTTGAGTTATGAATTTATCATTGCATTATGTAAAAATAGTTAACCATCTATAACTACGAAAAATAAAATTTAGAGAGAACAAATATAACATATAAATACGCAAATTCATTATGAATTAAATACAATAGATAACTTCATTTTAAAACACCATTAAAACAAAAAATAAAAAATATAGTTAGTCTAATTAGTTAATATTAAACTGTGGGATCATCAGAAGTAGAATTTCTAATTCATAGTTAATATAACTAATTTATATTGAACCGTTGGAGCATCAAAATAAAAAAAAATCTAAATTATCGTTATTCTAATTAGATAAGATTAAATTGCTAGATCGTCAAAAATTAAATTCTATAAGTCATTGTCTCCTTAATTAGTTAAGATTGGATCGTTGAAATTATAATTATAATTTATATGTCATATGTAACGAAATTAGTTAAGATTTAACCGTTAGATAATTGAAATAATAATTTATAAGTAATAGTATGTGTAATTAGGTTAGATTTAATTGTTGGATAATCAAATTTAGAATTTTTAAGTCATAATTAGTGTAATTAGGTTTGATTGAACTGTTGAATCATCGCAATTAGAATTTCTAAGTCATAGTTAGTCTAATTAAGTTAGATTATATCGTTAGATCATCTAAAAAGCTGTTTCCATATATTGTTTTCTAATTTTGATGTTTCAATTGTTCAATCTAACCATAATTAAACAAACTATAACATAAAAATTTATTTTCGATAATCCAACAATTTAACATTAACTAATTAAACTGACTACGAGTTATAAATTGTAATTTTGATGATCTAATAGTTAGAACTAACCTAATTACATTGACAACTTTTTAGGAATTCTTATTTAGATGAACCAACAATTTAATATTAACTAATTAGGCTGATTAAGACTTATAAATTATAATTTCGATCATCCAACGGTTCAATCAAACTTAATTACACAAACAAACACTTGCAAATTATAATTTTTGATGATCGAACGATTCAATCTGACCTAATTAAATTGAACTGTTGGATCATAAAAATTATAATTCTAAATCATAGTCAGACTATTTAGTTAAGATTGAGTTGCTAGATAATCAAAATTGGGATTTCTAATTCATTCTTTATGTAATTAATTTAGAGTGAATAGTTTGATTGTTGAAATTAAAATTTCTATGTTGTATTTGGTTTATTTACTTCAGAAATTCTAATTTTAATGATCGAACGATTCAATCTTAACTAATTATACTTACTACGACTTAGAAATTTAAATTTTTATGATTCAACGGTTCAATCTAAGCTAATTAGACTAACTATAATTTAAACTTTTTAATTTTTATGATTTAATGTTGCAATCAAACCTAATCCTAGACTCAAATTCAGAAACACAAAATTTAAACTTTAATTAATAATAATTATAATATGTATAAATAAAAATAACTTTCAAATTTATAATTTTAATATATACTACTGTATATTATAGTTTATTTCCAACAAAAAAATTAATATATATATATATATATATACAAACAACCTACACATTAAATAATTTAGTTTGAAAGTAAAATATTTGTAAATTAAAACTCAAGACAAGATACTGGTTTAAACCTTGTAGACTCCAATTTTTTTGATTTTAAATTTGATTATTTTCAAAAATGAAAGAAACTAAAAAAAACCATATTAATTCTATGTGTATAAATACAAGACAAAATCCTAAACTAGGAACCAAAGCCCAACATTCAACAATAGTGGAACGAGATATCCATCTAACTCCATCTTCTACGAAAACCTTAGGATCACATAGCTGCAATCAAGTTCAAGAATGCAATCTAAGCAATTGGTTTCTCTACAAAAATTAAGACCCATCAAAGCTCCTCAAGCTTTAGCAACCAAAGGATTAGGAGGGCATTCATATTTCCAACAAGTCGCACCAATCAATTCACCCTTGTTGTCTCCAACAAAATATCCAAAACCCGAAAAAAAGTTGAATCATTTAAAACGACATCAACATTAATCTCGAGAGAACTATAAGGAGGAGGAATCCAACGAGTAACACAATTGATTATAAAAGTAGGGATTTTGTTCAAGGAAGACTCACCGCATCTGTAGGTGGACATTAACATCCTTTTTGAAGCCATGCAAACAACTAATCGCTTTACAGACAAACAAAACTCAGGTGCATTTTCTTATGTGCTTTTCATATGGTTCTTAACTTAAAATATTCATAACTACCATGATTTCCTCAAATCCATAATTTTCTCAAAATTTATTATAACTACAAAAAGTGTATTTTAAGTTAAGAACCATACAAAATTACTCAAGAAAATACTCCTAAGTTTTGTCCTTTTTGGACTGACAGAACCACATTTATCTTTGTCTTCTCAAAACACTCTTGATTCCCAACTCATCATATACTTCAAATAATTGTCACAATTGTCTCTCTGGAATAAAAAGAAGCTTCAAAAACGAATTCTTCTAGATAGAAAACAAAATCAATATTCAACTCTTCAAAGTTGTGCCCTAATGTGGACATCAACCAAATATGGTTAACCTACTCACACTCCTTAAAAGTGGGATATAGGGTTTTAATCTTACCATTACATATAGGACATAATATAGGGCAATCAATTCATCGTTTGTGAAGGTTGTCATTGATAGCGATAACATAGTTACAAACTCTCAATCATAAGTACTTTGTTTGATTCAAAATTTAGACCCAATATATTCGCTTTCTTTGACTCCATATGTTTTAACTTGCAAAAATCAGAATCAATATACACAAGTGAGTCCCTGAAATTGCTCAGTTACTAACAATTTAGTCCCTATAGTCATCTTAAAATTGACAATACAGTCATTGAGTTATCATTTATTTTTTCTAGTTCCTAATGCATTTCTTTGGACAAGTACCTCTTGGGACAACACTTGGTCTTCATGAGTGTTTCCAAACTATGAAAATGGTATTTCAGTTTAGCTTTGTCCTTATTGTGCTTCAGTGGGGGAGAAAATTAAAGAAATTGGATGAATTAGTGAGCAAGCTTTGAGATAACTGAAGAGAAAATGGGAGACAAAATTCAGAAAGAAACAAAAAAGGGGGAAAAGAGGAAATGAATATGGAGAAATTATCTTTGACAAGGTGCATGGAAAAAATTCTCGTCCAAAGTTATTTTTGTTGCAACAATTCTTACAAGAAACTTTTCTTTCACCATGACATTTGAGAATCTCTGAGTGCAACCTTTTACCCATGGAGGAAGAAGAATAAGTGGTTTTTGATTTTTATTTTTTTATTTTCTACGATTCGAACACCATGAAATAGGAAGAATAATGAATTATATAAATGAAGATTCTTGAAAGAAGAAAATATGAAATCATAAAAGAAGAATTATATAGATGGAGATTCTACTGTTGCAATGATGGCAAGAGTTTTAGTTTTTTTTTTTAAAAAAAATTAAATTTCAATTTCGTTATCAAAGTCGAACATATTAACCCCTATCTTACGTAACAATGCGTTGACTAACAACTCGACTATTAGTAAAACAAAAAAGCAAATGAACTATATTATATTGTCTAACGTCTTTCAATTTTAAAATATTATTTACTTATTTTTAAAATTCAAACAGGTAAATGTTGGACTTTTACTATCTCAAAAACAATTTTATGATTACTAAAAATAATAATAATTGAATTTCCCATGAGTTGAATGTGTACTACTGAATTTATACTTGTTAAATTAAATTGATGCCAAAAATATTGTCAAAACGCAATTCCTTCCTTCAATTCTTTAATACCTTCCTTCAATTCTTTAATACCTTTTCCCAATGCATATAAATTACTAACTCATATCCACATCACATCACCGACCACATAACTCAAACTGTCATTAAATCATGCCCACCCAACATCACCCGTGACAATATTTTTTATTTCGAAACTTTCCTTTCCAAAATTAACATTAAAAAGTCTAAACATGAACATAACCTCGGAAACTCCGTCCACATTACAACCTCAAATTTTCCAATTTATATTTATATAATTCACATATCACAACCACCACTCTCATGCCTTTAACAATACCAACAACATTCTCCAATCATCATGAACGGCGGCGCCGCCTCTTCCTCCGGTGACGCCTCCGTTATCAAACGTAGACGCAACAATCAAACGGTTCAATCTAACGGCGTTAACGTGTCAAATTCAATGGCGAAGAATTCTTCGTTTTATTCCGACGCTTCGTTCACGAAATGGACTTTAGCTGATGTTGTACACGTGGCAACACATCATTGGATGATTTGTTTGTTTGGTTTTGGTCTTTTGTTTTTCATGGCTGTGGAATACACGCTCCTTATGGTGCCTTCTTCTTCTCCGCCGTTTGATTTGGGTTTCATCGTCACGCGCTCTCTTAATCGCGTGCTTGAGTCGAAGCCTCAGCTAAATGATGTCCTTGCTGCACTTAATACGGTATGCTTTTTATTCTCTTTGGATCTGAAATTCTGAACGAACATAAGTGTTTATGTTGCTTTTCTTCGATTTGGAGTTTTTTTTTGGGCAATTTGGGAATGGAATGTGTTTGAGTTAAATGCAAATGGGTTTGGGTCAAAATTTGATTTTTTATTTTTTAAATTTATTTCTTATAATGGGTTTTTTTTTTCTGCATTGCTTATTTATGATAATTTCTAAGTTCAAATTTGATGTTTTTTTTCCTTATTTGCATTTTTTTGTGTGTCAAAATTTGATTTTTTTTTTCAATGGTTTTTCTGCATTGCTTTATTTATGATATTTGGTTGGTTTGAGTTGAAATTTGATGTTTTTTCTGTATTGTTTTTTTGGTGTTAACATTTGTGTTTTTTTCTTTCTACTAATGGTTTGAAATGTGTAGGTGTTTGTGGCAATGCAAACGAGTTATATCTTATGGACATTTTTAATTGAAGGACGTCCTAGAGCAACAATTTCAACACTTTTCATGTTTACTTGTCGTGGGATTTTGGGGTATTCTACCCAACTTCCATTGCCTCAGGTATTAATTTCATTGAGATGGTTAAACTACTAATTAATTTTTTTTCATTTTTTTGTTATTTTTTGCTTAAGCTATGTTTGAGGTCGGATTTTAGAGGGCAGAAACTATGGAGGTTTATATTTGAGATTTTTAATTTTTTTATAGATAACATGATAAGTAAGATAAGATAACCCTCTATCAAAACATACCCTTAGAATTTAGGTAGGGTCTACTTGAACCTCACAAACTTATTTTGTAAGATAAGAAATGTCATCCACTTATAAAACACTTTTATAGGTCATATGCCACCCAATATAGGACTCTCATTGCCTCCCCATCTGCTCCAAACTAGATATTGAAAGTATAATTTGATAGCGGGTTATTCAATGGATTTTCGATATACTCTATATACATCTTACAAAATCAATTTGTAAGGTGGAAAATGTTTCTTTGTTATTAACACTTTTTTTAGATTATATATTATCCAAAATGCGACCTTCAACACGTTTCTTTTGCCCCTAAAATAATTTGGTAATTCAATTTAGTCTTTGACATTTATTAAATTTCAAAATGATGTCTTAGGTTGAAAATCATCTATCACATAAATCTTAAGAAAAATTTTGGAGACTAAATTCATCAATCGATAAGTGCATGTTTGGAATTCACTTTCGTGAGAAATAGAATTGATTCTAGAAGCTTAAAATAAAGGTGTGTTTGGAACAACTTTTGCAAACAAATTCTCACACCTCAATGCGTTTTTCACTGTGAAATCAAAAGTTCCAATACATTGCTTCTACATTGCCGTGGTTTTTTACCGTAATTTTGTTGAAATCGAACGCGAATCCAAATGTACACTAAAAGTGATTCTTACTTGATGTGAATGTTTCAAACTCTTACCTAAAATGTGACTTTTAACCTTAAATGTATTATTCAAGCTACCACAAAATCTAACACTAATTTTTGCGGACTATTGCCAATTTTATGAATTTGAAGTCCATCAACATCAGAACCTAACACACTAATTTAACATACTATTTTCAATTTGATGGATTTGAATTCCATTAACATCATGCTTATATTGTTCGACGCTTACAATTACAAGACTAAATTGATGATTCAATTTTTAATTTTTTCATTGACAATGTGTGTTTTTGCTTTGTTTTGACGATGAATAGGAATTTTTGGGTTCGGGCGTGGACTTTCCGGTCGGGAATGTATCGTTCTTCTTGTTTTTTTCGGGGCATGTGGCGGGTTCGGTGATTGCTTCATTAGACATGAGGAGGATGAAGAGGTGGGGGATGGCATGGACATTTGATGTATTGAATGTTTTGCAAGCTGTGAGGTTGTTAGGTACAAGAGGACATTATACCATTGATTTGGCTGTTGGATTAGGTGCTGGCTATTTGTTTGACTCTTTAGCTGGAAAATATGTTGAAGATTGCAAAAACAAAATAGCTAAAAATAGTGTCAATGGTCATGCTTCCAAACATGATTTGGTTGCATGAACAATGTGTGAAATATTTTGATGAAAAACATGAAGAGTTTGAATAGGTTGAATTGTAATTGTAAAGCAAATAAAAAAAGGTTAAAGAGTTGAGTCAGTAGTAGTTGTTTTAATTTTTCTTATTAATGTGTAATTTCAATAATTGATTCAATCCTATTTCAATAGGAATTTCATTTCTTGGTTTTCATTTTGTTCAGTTGGTTGTTCACATTTTTCTATGGCTGCTGCACTCCGAAGCGTCATTTAGAATTGTTAAGAGTTAAGATAAAAAATATCTAAATATCTTAATGTTAATTATTTTGACTAATTTGATACTAATAAATTAGAGTTGAAGTTGCCTTTCATCTCCCTGACCCATCAATGGAAGGAGTATTAAATTGCTAGCAAAGGACAAAATAGAGCCTAAACATTTCTAACATCTAATAAATACCAATACAATTTGTCTATTTCTTGTCTTTGCCAGATATTGAAGAGCATTTATATATAGAAATATTGAAAAAAAAGTCAAATTATGACATCTAAAATAATGTCCATTATTTAGTGAAACAAAAGTCCAATGTGGAAATTAGGAACCCAAACTTCTATAGCTGAAACACTACCAGGAGAAAAAACAACATAACAATAGGAGACAAACTTAAAATCCGTTACTCCCCGTCTCTGATATTTAATACTTTTAACTTTTGACACGCACATTAAAAAATAATAAATTTAAATAAATTTTATTTTTTTTTATCTTTTATTCATTAAGTAAAAATAAATTCTGTTTAATGTATGTTTTTTGGGTTTTTTTAAATTAATCAAAATTTTAGGATAAAAATAAAATATTTAAAATGATCAAAGATTATGAACGGAGGAAGTAATTTATACCGTATATTTCAGTAATAATTACACGTCTATTCAGAAAATTAAGAAATAGTTGGACTTCAATAAAAATGTCATATATTTATGCACTGTGTTCAATATTACATTTAGAGGAAGAGACAAATTTATACAATTATATATATATATATATATATATATATATTTTTTTTTTTTTAATCAAAAGATTTATACAATTATGTTGTTGACGAATATAAGTTGAAATCCTATAATTGGCTTCACATAGTAGAATGGTCAGGCTGTGTATCGCTGCTAATGGAAAGAAGATTGCTAACTGATATATAATCTTCGCGACTATGTCACTGTGTGTATGCAACTCACATATGACTTTGGATAGTTCCTTCTAATTTGTTTTCAAACTTTTTCTCTTTGAATTATAGGATTGGATCGCTAACAACCTTAACAATAACGGGGTTAAACAACAACAAGAGGATGGTAGACCACTTTCATGACTATCTGTTGGTTTTTGTGGATGTGGAAACAAAGTCATCTTTGAGGTGGACTTCTAGTGGCCACACAATCCTATTGTGGCTATTCAGAACTTTGTTAGAGAGATTAGTGTTCCGCTCGTTCTCTCCATTGAAATCTACATCATCAACAGATGACCTACATTGTTTGGAAACCACCTCCAATGGGATGAATCAAGCTTAATACTAATGGCGCTTGCAAGAACAATGATCGACTTTCGAGGTGTGGAGAGCTTTTTTGCAACTCAAGTGGGAGGTGGATCAAGGGGTATATCAAGAGGATTGGTGCGTGTGACGCCGTGTATGCAGATATATGGGGTTTGTACCTTGGTGTGACAATGGTTTAAAGGGATGACTTCTCCTGTCTAATCTTATTGTGGAAAGTGACTCCAAAGTTATGATTGACATGATCACCAGAAGTTGCAAGTTAGGTGAGATGAGTCCTAGTTTGATTCGGCGTATTAGACACATTTTGATTCTCAACTGGAACATTCAAGTCCAACATACTTGGTATGAGAGAAATAGAAGTGCCGTTTGACTTGCCAACTTTAGCCGATCTTTAGACCCTTTCAATTGTAATGTAGTGGAGTCTTCTCCTAGTGAGCTCCGTAAATACCTTTTCGACGATATCTCTCGAACTTGTATATCTAAGAATATTCGCTTAATCAATTATTTTTTCTTTTTGGATTTTGACCCTCCTTTACGCGAAAAAAGGTTGAAAAAATCGAAGATGCAGAGAAGAAGATGACAAAAAAATGTAGTAAAAAAACTCATCACCTCTTCCTATTTCTAACTATTAAAATGTTGCAATGATCGAAGTTCAAAATCACTAACCAATACAAAGTCACATTTAGAGATTTAATGGAGGAAAACAAATGTAAATAGTTTTAAATGTCAAGTGAAATTTTCTTACTTCCTCCGTCTCTGAACGTTGATCTTTTTATCATTGAACACGTATATTAAGAAATAATAAATTTATGTTGGTTTAATTTATTTTACCATTCATTTATTAAATAAAAGTAAAATTTATATAATAATGTATATAGATTTTTAAGAGTACAAAATAAAATTGATCATTAATTTTATCTTAGTTTTCTTAAAGAATCAAAATTTTAAAACAAAAATAAAACATATAAAGAACCAAAGATCAAGACACTATATCTTTATTTAAATTTTTTGTATAAAAAAGGGGTTCTACATTTATGCCTTTATGACTCACAATTTCCAATTTCACCATTTGTTTAGTGTAGTTTGTACTTGGAAATTATTTCTTAAGATTAACATCGACTTCTTTTATACTCTTTTTTGTCACTATTATAAATAAATAAAAATTATTTTTGAGAGTATTAAATAATATAATTAAATATAATTAATTTTTTTAGACTTTTAATGAAATATAAGTTAAATTATATATTAAATTGTTTATTTATAAAATCAAATACATAATTATTAACATTAAATATTTTAAAATAAATGAAAGTTATATTAAAAATAATAGCATTAATTCAAAAGTAACTATCTTTTAGTTATAATAGTGACTAATATTTATATTATTATTTGGCTTATAATAGTTATCGTATATATTATAAGTCAAGAAAAAACTCATATTGTTCCAATCAATCTTATACATGTTAGGAGATGGAGGCAGTTCCATCAACATCAAAATTAAAAACCACAAAAGCAACACCGAAGAAGAGAATAAATTTTCAATTTCATAAATTATTAAAAAAAATTCATAGTTATTAAGATCTTACAAACGAAGTTTTCAAAATTAAAAATATCTAAAATTTTGTGGATTAAGTTAAATTTATAGACTCATTTTTTTTAATTTATATTTTGATTTTTTTTTTCAAAAAACCAATTTCGATATATTTTTTTTTGATTTTTTTTGTGAAAAAAAATTATGTTCTCAAAATTTTCCGATAAAAAGTAGTTATAATTTTTTTTTTATTTTTTCTAAAATTCTTTTGATTTAAAAAGAAATTCAATTTTTTTCGAGAAAAATATTTTGATTTTTTTTTACAATTTTATAAAAAAGATTTAAATTTTTTTTCGATGAATTTCCGTGAATTGATATTTGAAAATTATTCTAAATTTATCGATGGGATGCTGCTATAATCAATGTGTAAGATATTTCCACCCCAAGAACTAAACCATCTAAGTTTTTTCACCGAGAAAATTGTTTTTAAATTTTTTCGTTATTTTTCCGAAAAAATATATTTCAAAAAGAAATTTTAAATTAACAAAATATTAAACTCATTAATCTTCTCACTTAGATTCAAAAAAAATAAGTAAATAATAAACTATAACTTCAAAAAATTATTTTAAAAAGTTTTAGACTTAATAGCTTAATTTGCGACTCTACCTAAGAGGAGCAAGTAAACGACGGATTTGAATTTGATGCCACTTAGTTACACAATTTCACTAGTTAGATTTCAAATTTTAAGATTAAAATTTATCAAACTACATATAATATATTTTTGTTAGAGTTAAAATGCATCTAATTCGAATAAAAAAGACAACATTTGGAGCCTTGAAGATTCCGTAAACTTCTCTAACCTTCTAGACTTCGTACCCTACTCACTCCACAACTACTATACTTCCATTGTTACACTCAATTCAATTCAATTCTTCATCATTTTCATTCCCTCAAAAATTCAAAAAATATAACATTTCCTATGGCAACACTTTCTCCAATACTATTTTCTTACTCTCCCTTCAACACCTCCAATTCCAAAACAATCACAATAACAAATAACAAAAACTTCAATTTCATTTCACCACTTCATTATTACACTTCCAAAAAACTCAAAACCACTTCCTTCAATTACTTCAAATCATTTTCATCCCTCAAAGACCAAAACCAAACCCAAATAGAGCCATCATCCAATACAACTTCAGTTTCTATTGCTCCAAAAAAACAAGACGAGAACAACGACAATGATCATGAAGAGAAAGTAGAACAGGTATTAGACATATTAGTTAGTTAGTTATACAAATCCAATAGTTAGTTAGTACTAACTATTGTAACTAATTAACTAACTATTGTACTTAACTTGTATAACTAACTGACTAATATGTCTAATATCAGGAAATAGATTGGAAAACGGATGAGGAGTTTAAGAAGTTTATGGGGAATCCTTCAATTGAAGCTGCAATTAAGCTTGAGAAGAAGAGGACTGATAGGAAGTTAAAGGAACTTGATAATGAAAGAAGTAACAATAATTCAATTATGGGTATTTTTAATAACTTGGTGCGTAGTAATTTGATTAGGGAAAAAGAGAGGCTTCAAAAAGCTGAGGAAACTTTCAAGGCTCTTGATCTCAATAAGGTAATTAATTGATTATTATAAAAATATTAATTCATATTCATGTCATTTTTGTAGCAATAGTGGTTTGCATTGCACATATGCTGGAGTGTTACCTAAGTTGTATCAATATTTTTGATTGAAAGTTGTCTCAGAATCTGACACTTGTTAAAGTGTGATATTGACATAACGCTGATTATATTTAATTAATTTATTTTTAAAAAAAATTATTACTAGTGTTGATATGTATGTGTCAATATTGTGTCCCATGTTTGTGTCAGATATTTGTGCTTCATATGTGTGACAAAATAGTAAATTCTAAATATTTTGTAAATTTGATTGTAATTAGTCTTTAGAACACTATTTTAAATAATTATTTATGAATAAATCATATTACTCTATTGTAGGGTAATAATTTATGATATTCTAAATGATTCAGAAACTAAACAATCGTTAAATTGTTACTACAATAACTAGGAATCAGATTCTCTACTTAACTACGTCAGGTAGTTACAACTTTCAACCGTTTGATTTAGATCAACAGTTGAGATCGTTTCATGCAGTAAAAGTGATTGTGTGATTTGAATTGTTTGAGCTGAAATCAATGGTTGAGATAAACTTCGGCGTGAAACTGCTTGCATACCACTCTTTGTTGGTGTAATAGTTGGAGTTGAATTTGAATGCTACTGATTTGGTTTGTGCAGTTAAAGAGTTGTTTTGGGTTTGACACATTTTTCGCAACGGATGTTCGAAGATTTGGCGACGGAGGCATTTTCATTGGGAATTTAAGGAAACCAATTGATGAAGTCATTCCCAAGTTAGAGATGAAGCTCTCTGATGCAGCTGGTAGGGAGGTTGTCTTATGGTTTATGGAAGAACAAAAAGATGACATTACCAAACAGGTACTTTTTCATGAATTTGAGTCTTTGGTCAGTTTTTAGCATTCCATCTTAAGCTCTGTTTGGTAAAATGTTGCAAATGATAGATAATTTAGGTGAAAACATGTGAGGTTATAGCGGTTAGCGGATAAATTAGTTGATAGCAGATAACGGATAGCTTAGTAGGTTGAATTTTGTTTGAACAACAACTTGGTACAAAAGATGAACAAAATGATAAAACACAAACAATAAAATGCGATGTTTGGTAACGAAGTTCAACCAAATATTTCCATGTATCCGACTATAGAATAGAAGTAGTTCTTTCTTATTATCTGTGAAAAGAATTAGGGTTTACAATATTACAACTCATATTTAAATACTATGGTCCAAACTACAACAAAAAACCCATAAGCTGGACTTGCCTTGTAGTACCTATGAGCCATACTCAACGAATTTGAAGTGTTTGGTAAAATTAACCATTAAGTAAAGTAACTGATAGATATAAAATGACATAAAAAGATAATTTTAGTTTATATTTAAACTTTTTCAATTAAGATAAATGAAAAAAAAATTGAGAGAAAAATGATACGCTATAAACTATAAGTTCAAATACTTTAAGTTAATGAAAAAAATGTTATAAGCTTGTGACAGAAAGACTGTTACCAAACAACTCTATTTTGATTATATGATATACACCATTAGTTATTTGTTATAAGCTAATTGTTTGATCTTGATAAAGAGAGCCTTTCTGTCATTTTAGCAATGTGTGTGTTATATATTGTAATTATTGGCTTTTTTTTCACTTTGTTTTAAGAGAAAAAATTGTTGTGAAGATCCATTGCTAAAAGTAGTATACATTCAGGTTTGTATGGTGCAACCCAAAGCAGAAATGGATCTCCAATTTGAGTCAACAAAACTGAGCACTCCATTGGGCTATCTAAGTGCAATTGCATTAGCAGTTACTACTTTTGGAACAGTTGCTTTGATGAGTGGCTTCTTCCTTAAACCTGATGCTACATTTGATGATTATCTTTCTAACATTGTACCTCTATTTGGTGGCTTCTTATTTATTCTTGGAGTTTCTGAGGTAACTTATGTTTTAAGTTTTCCACCAAAACCTGAAATTTTATCCCAGATGATGTTAGGATTGTGATTTACTCGATGAGTTGTGTTATTTTGACACAAATTTCACAACAATTGGACGGTTAATGCAATTCAATAACATGGTTAATTAGGTTCACTGAATGGTTAATAATGAGTGATGACACCTTGTTATATTCATTAATCATCTACTGAATGTAATTAAACATATTTTGAACTGAGTTAACTATTCAAATTTTGGTAGAAATTCTTGTCAAATTTATGTCGAAATACTATTTATGTACTGTATCATCTTAAGGGATATAGTGGCAGTTGCCAAATTCCTATGTTTTGGTTCTTTAGTTATTAATAAATAGGAAACAATATTATGTGTATGAGTCAAAATACACATAATCATGCTTACACTGTTTTGTTCTTGCAACTCTATTACATAGTTGTCTTTGTCTTTGATGTTTAAGTGCGTATTTGGAAAATGTTATTTCCAAAATGACACTTAAACATCACAGTCATACGGTATAGGGACACGAGAAAAGATAAGTCAACGTGGAACCAAACATAGTATAAATTGTCCTGTGATTGTATTCTTTTCATTGTGCAGATAGCAACCAGGTTAACTGCGGCTCGTTATGGCGTTAAACTCAGCCCTTCATTTCTGGTGCCATCAAATTGGACAGGTTGCTTAGGTGTGATGAATAATTATGAATCGCTTCTTCCGAACAAGAAAGCTCTTTTCGATATTCCTGTAGCGCGAACTGCTAGTGCATATTTGACTTCATTAGTACTTGCTGTTGCTGCATTTGTGGCTGATGGAAGCTTTAATGGTGGCGATAATGCATTGTGAGTTTTATTCATTGTACCTTCTTCTCAAGCTCTATTATTTCCTAATTAATACTTTTTCTTTTATGTAGTTGAAAAGAATAGGAAAAAAACTAAGCTTGATTAACCACCGTGGCTAGGATAAACAACTTAATTAAACGATTATACTATAAGAACTTATTAAAGTACTCTTTATGCATAAAATATTTCTATAATAAAAGATAAAATAAAGTCAAATTGCTTTTATATAGCCTATAAGTAGTTTTCATGTCAGTGGTTACGAATATCTATTTCTATGTTTTTGTTGGT
The DNA here is from genome assembly GCA_037974755.1 of Cicer yamashitae. Classification (NCBI taxonomy): domain Eukaryota; kingdom Viridiplantae; phylum Streptophyta; class Magnoliopsida; order Fabales; family Fabaceae; genus Cicer; species Cicer yamashitae. Next base: position 15,017,858 of record JBBPBQ010020323.1, read on the forward strand.
ACAATTGTATTAGCTATTTCTATAACAAAAGATAAAATAAAGTCAAATTGTTTTCATATAAGCTATAAGCTGTTTTCATATAAGTGCTTATGAATAAACTATTTCTTTGTTTTTTTGGTACCACTGTATAATCCATTTCTATAACAAAAGTAAATTAAAGTCAAATTATTTTCATAACATAAGTTATCTTAGAGAGCTAACGGAAATAAGCTGAAAAAAGTTTATAGACAAATCATAAGTTGTTTCCATAAACTCTTTCAAATGGTCTCATAAGTTCAAAAAAACGAATCAAATAGACCCAAAAGTGAATATTGTTTACCAAGGCCACAATCTTATGATCAACTACACCTTTGTTCAAAGGAGAAGCTAAGATACATGATGAAAAAATACATGATTATGTAATGCATTGTTAATTGTTAAATGCATTTTGTTGTATAGCATTGGTCATATAGTTCCATGCATTGCAATAAAAATATATGGCAAGCATGCTCAATGAACATTGTTTTTTCATATTAGCCATATGGCCAACAATCTCTCTTGATTATAACTTTGTATTGCTTTATTTGCAGGTACATAAGGCCTCAGTTTTTCTACAGCAACCCTTTACTTTCTTTTATCCAATTAGTAATTGGACCTTACACTGATGACCTAGGAAATGTGTTGCCCTATGCTGTGGAAGGTGTTGGAGTTCCTGTGGATCCACTCGCATTTGCCGGACTTTTAGGTGCGTTTTTAGTGATTTCTGACTCTTTGTCCCTCATTTTTGTTGGAATTCAAGCGTGAGTGGTTAGTAGCACATTGATTAGGAATGATCTAAATGAAGGATATATAAGAGACATGACTTATATACTTAATATCTTAAGGTTTAGATGGAGATGTGGTGTCGAGGTCTCTTAGAAGTCTTGATAATTTTCTTGATGTTGCTCCCTTGAATCTCCAACAATTTTTTATAAGAATGATGCAATATGAAAATCTACATGTTTTAGAACCTAAGATCCAAATTTTAAATGTCTAAATTGTCTAGATTATGGTCAAATTGACCACTTATCGAGAAAAACTCAAATCCTACATTAGTTAAAAATATTGATTAGTAAGAGCTTATAAAACTCGAATACGCTACGCATTAATTATAAGTCGATGTTATAGGGACAACTTAAGTAGAAAACTAAATTTGATATTAGGGCCTATACTAAATTCATTGTTGGGCTATTAAAGCTTAAACACTTGTTACCTTACAAGTCGATTTAGTAAGGTTTAGTTAGTGTGGAGACCACTAGGGAAATCTAATCTTAACGAATAAGAAGTCGATATGAAAGGTACACCATTGACATTTTGCAAGGTTTTCCTTGTGCAGGGATGGTGGTGACATCTTTGAACTTGTTGCCATGTGGGAGACTAGAAGGAGGGAGAATTGCTCAAGCCATGTTTGGAAGAAGAACTGCCACATTGTTATCTTTTGGTACTTCATTGTTGCTTGGTATTGGTGGTCTTAGTGGTAGTGTTCTATGTTTGGCTTGGGGATTGTTTGCAAATTTCTTTAGGGGAGGTGAAGAAATACCTGCAAAAGATGAGATCACTCCTTTAGGGGAAAGAAGATATGCTTGGGGTGTTTTGCTTGGTCTTATTTGTTTTCTCACCCTTTTCCCTAATAGTGGAGGCACATTCTCCAATCCATTCTTTAGTGACCCATTTTTTAGAGGTTAAAATGTAAGGGAGTTTCTTTTCTCACTCCCACATGCATTTCAAAAATATATTTATGGAAACAACACCAGTTTTACGTCGTCCATAAATATATTTATGGACACAATGTGATTTTAGAAACGTGTGTAAATATTTTGTATATCAGTAGATGTATGGTTAAGTGTGAAATTTACATTTTACATTATACAACACCTTATTTATGTACTAACAAGTTACAACAACATGCTTGCTTGATAGAAATGAATATATTCATGTAAAAGTATAATGTTAATCCTCAGACTCAGAATCCACATCAATTGGACATGATCCATCATCTACATTGGCTAGTGGATCATATAAGGGAGAGTTAGGATCTATGCACCCCGGAACAAGATTTAGATCGCATCGATCACCCTGTAAAAATATATTCATTTATCATTTAAAACGTACATGTTTATAAGACGTAGTTGTAGTGGTTGAATTGTGACATAATATATTAGTGGTTGAATTGTGACATAATATATTAACGACTAACATTTTTTTCGTTAGAAAAAGTAAATACATTGAAGAATGTAAAACTTACCCCTTCTTTTGACAAATTACCAACCATAGCACATCTAGCTATAACTGTAGTTGAATCTGGAAATATTGCTTTCTCACATGCTCCTTCTTTACTTAGTTCCCCTGCCAAGCCCTACATCAAGAATAGTATTCATCAACAAATGCCTCAAAATATTCAGTTTTTTTTATATGTTTAAGAGGGACTCGTATTTCCTATGTTGTGAAACTACTAGATGTCAGTTGTTGGATGGTCTCGGGTTGTGTGCAGTAACAATCCTTGTGACTGCACGCAATTGCACGATCTTAACATTGGATGATTCATATTTTAAAGTAATAATGTTTGTCTAAAAAAAATTTAAAAAAGGTGAGCTAAGTGTTTAAATTTAGATATGGACGCATGTAGATCCTTTAGTCCTTTAAAATATAAACATAAAAATCAATCTCACATTCTTTATTTTGAAGAAATAGTAAAAAGAAAAGACTAATGAAGTTATAGAATTGTAAATTAAAGGTGGTCCATATATGTTTGATGGTCTCATATTTGTTTTTAAAATTACAAGATTTTTCATTCTAAACAGAAGTTTTTGGCAGAACTACAATAATGAAACCCAAAACAAAATATTATGAGTGTTGAAGGAATGAGTCTTGTTTACTACAGAAACTTTGACACAAGTTACTCACTAATAGTTGAACAATTGAAGTGTACATTTAAAAAATAAGTTCATTAAGTGCTTATGAAATAGGCACTTATTCATATCTAAATTTAAGAGTTTATTGAAATAAACTAAATACACCTTATAAACATGTCATAAGTTACGTTAACATGTAAATTTAAACACTTGTGTAAATATTTTATGTAATGATATAAGCTCGAATAAATTCTTCTAGTTCTAGACATCTCTTGAACAAAAATGGATTTCTTGAAGTCTGATGTTTTTGTCAATTGCAAACTCAGTTGTAAGATGAAGATTGCATATGGTTTATATTTTGTGTATTTTAAAATTCATTTTTTTGTTCTTATTTGATTCAAAGAGAAAAGGTGAGTTGATTTACCTCATTAAAGAATTCAATTGGCTTGTTTTGTAAAGCCTTAGGAACTTGAAACTGCAATCTATATGGCCCATCCCAATCTTCTCCATTTGTGAATGAGAAGATCAAGTTTAAAGCTACACAAAAAAAGAGAAATTAAAAAGAGGACATTAAATAATTTAGTCATCAAAATTGAATTGCATGTTTGCATTGACTGTGAATTTGACAGAATCACGATCAGCTGCCGTAATTTTTACAAAAGTCACACTTTGGAAGTTCAACAAAATTATAGTATCATCGTAATTTTGTTAAATTCACCTTCAACCTAAACATACAATTTAAAATTAAAGTATGCAATTTAGAATTAAAGTTCCGTATTACCATGTTTAGGAACACATATTTGAATGGAATATATTGGAGAATCAGCTTTGCCTCTATCTTTTCTCAGCATAGCTCTTGGCTCACCACCACACATAATTGGTTGATTAAAACCTCCTAAACATGAAAAACTAAATCAAATAGAGAAAAATGACAAGAAAATAAAGAACATACAAATGTTTACTTAAGACAGTTTAATTAACTTCCATAGTCTACTTAAGACAATTTAATTACGTACTTATAACATAAACGTTTATCATATAAGTGTTAATATATAAGCTGCTGCTATACCTAAAGATAAAATAAAGTCAAACTGAACTATTAAAGCTTAGTCTATTTGAATATGTATTAAACTTTAGTAACATAGATTCTGTTTGTTCTATGATGAATAAAAAATCTTTGACCATAAAAATGCTATTAAAAATGACATTTTTTAAAAGCCAAACAACATCAACAAAATTACCATTAAAAGCAACTCCAAATTCTTCATTAGGTGCAAGTTGAGATGCAGCTGGATTATAGAAAAGCTTAAGCTTTTCACCCTGCAAAAATTTATAATAAAAATATTTACATAAAGTTGATTTAATAACTTAAAATGACTTAATTATGTACTGTCAAGTCTGTCATATACTTACTGAAGTAGGAGGGAGACCATTTGTGGTTTTCCAGAAGACAGAAGCCCTACCAAGTTCAAACATAGCCCATGAAGGAAGTTTGTACCTATAAAAATTAATAGCATATATTGTAAGCTTATTATTGCATCTAAAAACCAAAAATAAAATATTGATGTTAGCCTAATATTACATCAAAATACTATATAGTATTTTTTTGTAACCATGCTATAGGTGGTGCGAAGTATCTATTGGTTTTGTCTAAGAAGTACGGACACTAACATAGACACCGGACATGACACTGATAATAATCTAAAAAAAATGAATGAATTAAATATAATAAAGGTGTCGGTGTCAGACACTGACGTATGTCGGATATCGGAACATGCCCTCTGTCAGAGGCGTCAGTACTACAAAGAATTTTATTGATAATTAATCTCAGCCGGTGAACCTTACTGACCATCTTTTGTAGGGTCTACACTCCTAATCGTGTTTTTTAACAAATAATATTTCTAAATTCATTCTTGTCAATAGTAATTCTAACATTGGTATTAAGTTGGAATTCATTCATACTCTTGAATTTCCTCATCAGTGGGATTTGTTGCAACAGCAGCAGCAGCATTGATTACACGCCTAACTTTCACATTTCTTTCTTTCTTAAGGTAACATCTTGGTAATGAAACACTCAGAAAATTACTCCCTGCATCATCAGAAACCATGAAGTGTTAATTAGTGTGTTACACGTGAAAAAGCTCTCTCCACTCAAATATCAGTTCTTGGATTAATCTAACAACTAAGAGATTTATCTAGTTCAAGAGTAGATTTCGGCTATTCTAAGATCAGGTACACGTAACACCGACACTTCATATTAAAAACGTGTTTAGAATTCGACACGTGTCAACATCGGACATTAATACGAGACATATACATACAATTATATTCAATCACATCGGTGCTTCATTTAGACACCTTTTTACTAACCATCCACAATTCTCAAGTTGAAATGTTGATATTATACCATAAAGATATTATTCAGATGAATAATTGGCATTCAAGTTACGATGTGAAAGGGAAAATTATGCCAATATAAAAATTTGGATTTAATTTATATAGGTAAAGAATTTTTACACTATTAATCAATTACAACTGTTAGATTATTAGAGATGTCCAAAACTATCTTTAAAATCATCTGTATGAATGGTTGTAATGTGTTGATCACTATGTAAAATTTTTATACCAACAGTACACAACAATTAAACTCTAAAAAATTTATTGACAAATAAAGTTGATTCACTTATGAAGATCTTTTCCTTTGATAAATACTCTTCCAATATAAGAAAAAATATGATTAAAGAAAATTAGATAGATGTGTTTAGTCTAATTTTGACTATACCGGAACATAATAAAATTGTTACCTGTTAGTGAGAACTATGCAATATATAAAACATAGTCCACGATTTAGTAAAAAAAATATATATATAGTCCAATATAAAAAATTAAATACTTAATTTTTTTTACCATAATCCACATAACCAATTGCAAAGAGGGTGCATTAAAAAAGAAAAAAAATGGTGTTCTAGAGAAACTAACCAAACGTGTTTGTTATGCTATGATGAGTACGAGGAGAGGTTGTGACAGAGAAGCAAGGTTGTGTTGAAGAAGCAAAGATTGAAGCATTTGTTGCAGCCATGTATCACACTTTTTTAGTGTCTCCTTAATTTGGATTGAAATCAGGCAAAGAACTCAGAGAAGAGGAAAGAGTTATAAATATAATAGGAAACAGATAAAATGATATTTTTTCAGTGACAAGTGGCAAATGGACAGAACTGAAAAAATATCACCTAAAACCAAAGTCTTCAAAGAAAATATCAAAGAAAAAGACAAGGAATGAAGTGTTTCTGGGGATATACAAGTATTTTATATATAAAAAAAATAAAATGTTTTAAATTTATAAAAAATGTTTTAAAATTTTTATCTTGAATATATCAAAAAATATCAATAACTACAAAATAAATTGAATAACAATTTATATATTTTTTTATCTTATTTAATTTTCCTAGTAAATAAATGTTTATTTTGATTGAATATTTATTTAAGAAAATAATTAGTATTATAATATTACATGATTTGATAAAGGTAGATTTTTGAGTCATTTAATCAAATTTGATCTCTAACAAGGGCGCATAGAAAAATATTTGTCTGGAGAAGTCAAGTTCTTAATTAGATGTTAGATGATTTAGGAGATTAGTCTTTACAGTTATGCAAAAGATATCTTTTTTTTTTTTGTCTATGAGATGATATAATAACCACTAAAAACACACACAACCATAGATTTCTGAATTTGAATCAGACCTAATGTCCAAATTAATAATATTAGTATTTATTAGTTGAGCTACGAC
>JBBPBQ010020323.1:15039293-15067826 GCA_037974755.1 Cicer yamashitae
TTTGTCGTTTCACATTATTCCACTAAATACATATGATATCGGCCAATGTACGTTTCCATGTTGCAAATCAATTTAATATGTCAGTTATATTCTCAATTTCTACTTATTCCATTCATTTATTTTCAAAGTATTCAATATTATCATATTTCCTATTTGGCTATTTCCATTTTTTTTTCTTTTAGCTCTTGCAAACAATTTGCTTACTCTATGATCTTTTTCGTTTGAAACTTCAAGAAAAAATTGCGTTTAATATATATTTATTTATTTGATTGATGTATGTTACTCATTTTTGTGTATGCCTTGATTATGTGGTTTTTATTTGTTCGTTTTAATTCCTTTTGTTCGTGAATATTTTTGTTCTTGCGTAAATTATTTTTGTAATAAATAAATAATAAACGATCTCACAGTTTTACATTTAAAAATATAAGTAATTATCTTCTCGTGCATTCCATGGATTCAAGATCCCCTGAAATATTATATTTGGAGACATAATTAGGAGTAGAATGTAAAATTGAACATTTTATTAAACTTACCTTTACATCAGTGTAGTGATGTGCTTTTCAATTTTTAATGGGGGAGAGGGTGGTGGTGACTGACAGGTTACCGGCTGCAGGAGGCTGTCGGATGGTGGTACGATGTAACGCCGCACCAACCTGCAAAGAGCAGGCGCATGCTAAGTAACCGGGAACTGGAACAGCAGGTACACCTACACTTTCAATTCGCCTGTGGGGGCCATATAGGATGGTCCGGTAGATAACCCACAATTCACCTCGATAATTCAAAACCCTTGCACGCCCTATGTTAATTTATTTGCTTAGTATTAATGTTTTGTCGCACTAATGGAACCTGAAAACGCAACAAGGAAAAGAAAGAGTAAAAAAAAGACACAAATTAAGAAATGCAACGTACTACTTATCTTCTTAATTATAAGTTTTTATTGTTTTTTTTTATCATATGTATTAAAAAAAAATTGGTAAAGAATTTAATTTATCAATTTTAAGTGTAGATATTTTTTAAATATTCTTTATACATTAATATGTTTAATTTGATTTTTTATAATAGTATCAATAAAGAATATGTTTAGCAAAAAATAATAAATGAATTTAGTAATTTGAACACCCCAAATATGTCTCCAAGTTTTAATTTAAAAAAAAATCAGCACCTTCATCCAATCAAAACGAGTTTACTCTGTTCAAATCGGGACGGATTCAGGTGGATATTCACAAATGCGAGTTCTGTTGACATCCTTATAGCCATACAACATATCTATCGCATGATTGATAAAACTTGACAACATTTAGAATATTGTCCTAATTACAAGAAGGCGTGCACTTGATTTGCAGCAAGGGGTATTAGCAGCAAAAGACATATTTGGTGCCCCTTGTTGTGGCACACTTTGCTGGATGACTATAATTTGCTCGACCATTCCTTGGGTAGATATGCTTTGAAGTTTCTTATTCTCTTTATCATTGTAATTGCATAATCAACATTACTGAAAATTGGCATTGTGGTGGTGTTTGCTACACTCAGACCACCATTAGTTGGTGGAAAAGACATTTTATTATTAGTGTTATTTGTTGTATAAAATAATTTGAAAATTTCTTAATTTTCCACTTCTCAACAACATGGCACACACATGAAAATAATTAGCTAAAAACACAAAAGATACACACATAAATTAGCTACTGGGCGTGTCAACTTGTTTGTGGTGATTTTTAGTCGATTGAGAAGTCCACTAAATTAGAAAACAAGTGAATATTTAATGAGTAAGTTCTTGGACAAGTTAATTAGTAATTGGTGCATCCTTACGTGTGTATAAAACTATTTTCAGTTTTGTTTAAATATAAACATGCATGAAAATAGGTTCAACATGAATATATATGACATAACTTAATTATAATAACATAGCTTTGATCCCAAAAGGTGAAACACAAAAAAACTATGAAAGATCGGAGGTTAATAACGTTATGCAATGTGATTTTTAGATTGATAGTTGAGGTTCTTGCAAATAAACTAAAAAGTGTTCTTAGCAAATGTATCTTGAATAACTAGTTGGCTTTTGTTCCTGGTAGATCTATAATTGATAATGCTATGGTAGCTTTTGATTTAGTCCATTATATGAAATCCAAGACTCGAGGTAGGATGGGCAAAGTTTCGCCTTTACTCGATATTAATAAGGCTTATGATCGGATGGACTGGCTATGGGTTTTCATGAAAATTAGGTGAGATGAATTATATTGTGTTGAAATTGTGGATTATTCTTTGATTATTAATCATGATACAATTGGCTCTATAATCCTGGGGAGGGGTCTTTGCCACGGTGACCCTATCTCTTCATCATTTGCGTTGATGGGCTATTGATGATGATTATGCAAAAAGAAAATAGAGGTGAAATGCATGGCATCAAAATTTGCAAGCATGCACCGATCATTTCTTACCTATTTTTTCTGTGTGCAGATTATTGCTTCTTTTTTTTCAGGGCCACGATGAACGAAACCACAACTATGAAGAACATATTATCCACCAATGAAGCTGCATCCAGACAATCTATCAATCTGCAAAATTCAAAAACTTTTCATAGTTAAAAGGTGGACCAGGATTGTTATGAGTTCAAGCAGTACTCGACACTTGTAAGTATTTGGGGATGCCCTCGATTATTGTTCGAAGTAAAAAGACTACATTCCAATTTATCAAAGATAAGGTGTGGAAGAAAATCAATTCTTGGAGTAGAAAATGTTTCTCTAAGGCAAGAAAATAAGTGTTTATTAAGAATGTGTTTCAGATTATTCCTTCTTATTTAATGAGTAACTTCTTCTTACCATCCTTGTTTGGCAATAATATTCAGAAAGTGATGAACTCTTTTTGGTGGGGCCATAATAATGGGATTTAAAAATATTAGTATTTTTAACCATGCTATGCTTGCTAAATAAGGTTGGCATTTTATGAACAGCCTAATACTCTTGTCAATAGGCTATTCAAAACAAGATACTTTCAAATGGTGATTTCGTTGGGTCTCAAGTTGTTCATACACACTGCTAAATTTTTGTTAAAAGAAGGAAGTAGGTAGAGTGTTGGATTAACAACTACAATCCTGGTTTGGGAGGAAAATTGGCTCAATGACGAGTCTTTATTATCAAAGCCACGTCATGTCCCAAACTATGTAGCCAATTTGCAAGTATCCGAATTAATGCAACCCAATTAAAAGCAATGGGATCATCATGTTGTGCATGCTTTTTTTTTTTATGATTTCATAACTAATTGCATTACTAATACTCCTCTATTTGCTTTTATGAAAGAGGAAGTGAAGGTTTGGAAACCAAAGCAAAATGGTTTATATTTAGTGCAGAGTGCCTACTGCTTATGTGTAAATGAGGAGATTGATATTTCTCACTTAAAGGTCGATAAGATTTTATATACAATATAAAAGCTCCACCAAAAGAAAAATATGGTGTGATGGTTATGTCGTAATTTTTTGCCTACACGGGTCCCGTTGAATGAGCGTGGTGTTGATTGTGCACCCAATCACTGCTTCTGTGACAATTCTATGGAGCACAATTATTACTTATTTTTTCATGGTCCTAATAGCATTCGATATTGGCAGAAAAACGGGTTGTGGGTTGTTATCATTTATGATGTGTCGTGCACAAACAATACACTTGCTGTAATTTTTACAGTGCTGCAACAAATGAGTACAAATGTTGCTTCTAGCTTCGCTACAATGCTCAAGAGTGTGTGGAAGCAACACAATAGTATAATTGAGAACTAGGATACGAAAATAACAATATATTGTACGAATGGAAGCAAGTGCAACAAATCTGCGCCAGACTAGTCCTGGTGCAGATCTCGAATGTGACTGCTCAGTGGTATCATTTGCTAACAGGGAGACTGAAATGTAATATTGATGTTGCGTTTTCATCGCATCTTAACATTGTAGGAATTGACCTTTGTATTCGTGACAAAGATGGACATTTTGTGTTTGCCAAAACATAATGGTTGTCTCCTTTTTATGTTTATGAAATAGTAGTAGCGGTTGGTCTTTTGACGGCTTTGCATTGAGTCCATGAGCTACAACGAGAGAATGTCGATTTTGAGATGGACTCCAAACTGGTTGTAGATAAGTTTCGTAGTAGCAATTATGATCTTTCAGAGCTTGGCACCATATTTCATGACTGTTGTTATTTATTCGCCAATTATTTTCCAAACTTTCATGTTGAATTTGTTTGGAGACAAGCAAATGAGGTAGCTCATGCACTAACAAAGGTGGTCCCATCTTTAGCTAGTATCCAAATTTTTATTGATTTCTCAACATGTATTGAACAATTTATTATTAATGAAGTGATATGAGCTTAACTTTATAAAAAAATGAATATATAAGACATTTATGAGTAAAACGAAACATAATTTAAATGCAAGAATCATAAAGGTGGGAATCTTAAATTACTGAAAACAAATTGCAAGAAACTTTGAATGGACGTGAATTGATAATATTGCAACAAAAGTAAATGTTGAAAATTATAGACTTGAAGAGTAAATGACTTGAAAGTGTAAATGACTTGAAAAGTATACAAATTAAAGACTTGAAAGCAGAGAAATTGCATGAAAATAAACAACAAAAATTTAAAGGTTGATAAGAATGTAAATGATTGAAGGCTTTGTTGGCTTTGATAATTTGTGTTTCTTGTTTTTAAAACACTAATAGTTGTCTTTGGGTTGCTGTTTCAGTCGATGTATTTGGATATTTCTCATTATATCCTATTTATTTAGTATATTTTTGTATTGCTCATTTCAAGTAGGAAGTGATGTGTGCGATAAAGCATTAGAAAGATAGAAGTTTGTTAGAAATTAATGTTTAGTTTCTAGTTTAAGAATGCTTATAAATAGGTTTGATGTAATCACTTTGTATCTTTTTTACCCATTGTATCATTTTACTATGATCACTATAATACATTTTTAGAATTTATGTCTTTTCCTTCCATTGATGTCATGTTTCTTAACACCGTCCCATGTGAGAGTTGGATCGCCAAACTATGAAATACAAAACTACACATGATGTTCTACCTGAGCACGTCTGACAATTAGAGTGCCTTGCAAGGCAATAAGTGGTATTTATATGTCCATTTTTGGGAAAGTCGACAAAAACATTGTGAAACATCAGCATTTGAATATTCATCTTTGGAAACAAGTGATTGAAGATTCAATGGGTCTCCATATGCGTAATATTTTCGTTATCAATATTTCTATTTCGTTGAATATGAGTAGATGATTCCTTAAATTAGGATTAGATGAACCTCTTGGAATCTATTATGTTATTCAACTCTCATTTAATTTATTCCATTGATGTTTATTTTAACTTAGCTATTTGTCCCTATTATTAGTACTCTTCTTAAATTTAATGATTATTATAGAACTAATTTTGAAATTGTTTCACTATTGAGAAATGAGTAGTAATAGCTGAAATTGAGACTTTTAGTTATAAGCATACATATTTACTTTAGGAATATTGAAATATAATTACGTTTTCATTATAAATAATTGTTGTTCATGTTTTAACTAATAAATTAACCATTTAAGGAATTACTTAGAGATTTTATCGGGTAAAAGGGGTTTTGAGTTAAGAAATTGTGTTAAATCTCTTATGTTGATTTTAACGTTATGATGAATAAACTTAGTTGTATATTAGAGAATTTGAGATCATGATAATGTAGATGAGATGATTCAAGTCCTTGTTGTCTTTTAGAATTGTTAATTAACTAGCGTTTGTAATTTACTGTGTTGTAAAAATTACTCCATCCGATTATTCATCTATGTAAAATTAACTTTATTGCATGATAAATTAAGATATAATCCCTGTAAAGACAACTATATTCCATTATTACTGGATATTGTTTAACACATTTGTCAAATTGATATTATATATGTTATAAGTTCTTCCGCTATTAGTAACTTCTTTTATTGGAAAAACATGTTTATGAAGACAAACATCATTCACCTCACACGTCAATTTTGTGGGAATGTGTTAGATTTAATATAAAAAAAACTCTCACATATTATCAAAGTCTACCCATCATGTTGCCCATCATTTATATCTACACACCAAAAGTATAAGTCGTGGGTGTGAGATAGTGTATTGAAAAAAATCAAATCTTACACTAAATAAAGATTAAGTATGAAAGATGTTTATAAAGAGAAACACCTCTCTCATTTTAAGCCAAATTTACAAGAATGAGTTATGTTTAAGGCGAGTCCTTTGGTGGATCACCTTTATAAATGGTCTGCCGTGGACCAGTGCTTCAAAATCATCGAAAATTCTAACGATAATTGACAATCTTATTCAAAAATAATAGTTTGTGAGCCTCCTCGTCTTTATGAATAAGACGATGACTCAATTAATGTCGATTCAATACCAAATATATATTTGTTTTTATGTATTTTATTGAACCAATATTATTTAAGTAACTATCTTAGTCATAAAAATAAAGACGACCATCAGCGTCTATTTCTAAGAAACGATGTTTGTGATTGTTGAATTTTTAAACATTTTTTAAAGTTGATCCACAGTGGAATATAGTCCATGTTAGAATTTAGGCAAAAATACACCTATAGTCCTTTAAGTTTTACTCAATTTCCACTTATGTCCTTTAAGGTTTTTTTTTTTTTTTTTTTCGATTTAAAGTTACATTATGTTTACACCATTAGTCATTTATCTCCATCTCGACAACAATCGGTTCAATTGAAAGATTATGGTAATTAAAAACTCTACTAAACATTGCAACAATACGTCTCTCATACTAATCTTTAGGAAAACATTCACCAAATCTTATAAATTGTTTATATTTCTTAATTTTATCTACAACAATTTAAACACACATATAACCTTAAGAACAAGATAATAAAGGTCTATCAACATAATTAATGAATGTAATTTTCTTCACGTGCAAAGTAGTTTGGATAATTAATTTGTTCCGACGTTTCAATTAGATCTTAACATTTCATAACAGTATTTCGAGAAAATTTTCAAACATAAAGGATCACATGCGTAATGTAATACATCTTAAAGACAAATAATACAAACCGAATGTAACTTAAATAACCACATTAAAAAAAAAAAAAACTTCAAGATCGTAAATAAAAATTGAGTTAAAGGTAAATGTATTTTTGTCTAGAATTTACTTATGTTTAATATATAACATTTGTTTTTCAAACAAAAAAACAAAATTTTGAAATATAGTTTCCATTGGCTACTTTTTACCAAAATCATAGTCTATGGTTGAGCTAGAAGAAGGGGTGTGGGACTATACATTGAATAGAAAACGAAGAAGAATAATGAATGGTCCAATCCTTTAAATACTAGTGATATTCCCGCGACAACACAAAAAAAGTACACTACTAGTAAATAGTAATGACAAAGAAAGTTTGTAGTGTAAGCGATCGAGTTTGAGTTTGAGTTTCCACAGTTGTATTAAGTACACACACTGTAGTTCTACTTCATTCGTGGTCCCATTTCCATCACCACCAGTACTATACATTATACAATAGTGCTTGCTTCTTAATCAATAAATCTTTCACACTTTTATTTCTAACTCTCAAACTTAGTTACATTCATTTTTAACTTACTCAGCCAAAACGGGTCTCCCTCTTTGGTTACTTGGTTTGGGTCCAGACCTCTTGTGGGCCGATATGAACCACCTCCTCTCCTTCCTCTTCCACCAGGTACATTTTTTTTTCTCATTAAATTAAATTCCTTCAATCTATCATACTATATTAATTTTTAATGATTTTTTTAAATTAGTTTTGGCATACATTAAAGTCCATATTAGTGAACCAATGTTTTTTTTCCGTTTATAATGACTAAAAAAATGAAGAAAAAAACAACGGTTCAGATAAGAAGAAAAATTGTATGTATTCATAAAAAACTACATGGGTAGAAACAAAAAGAAAAAAGAAACATTTTTAGTGAACAAATGTTGGTTAGTTATATGGATAGATATAATTTATTAAAAAATGTATAATATTTTTATTTTTATATTTATTATAATATATAGTTTTTTGTTGATATAGGGAGTGTTGGATGAGCAATTCTTGCAACTCCAGCAACTACAAGATGAAACATCCCCAAACTTTGTTTCCGAGGTTGTCAACATTTATTTCCACGAGTCCGAGAAGCTTCTTAGGAATCTAAGAACATTGCTGTAAGTAATAATAATTGAATGAATAAATTTTGTTGCATTTTGTGTAATGAAAATGATGGATTTATATTTTTGGAGATAAAGAATGGAGAGGGAATATTTGGATTATAAGAAAATGGGGATACATTTGAATCAGTTTATGGGAAGCAGCTCAAGCATTGGTGCAAAGAGAATGAGTAACGTTTGCGTTGCTTTTCGTGTCGCTACTGAACAGAACAACCGTGCCGGGTGGGTGCCTACCTCTCTATTTTCGTGCTTTATTTATTTATTTATTTATTTATCACATAAGCAAATCTGTTTTATTTTTTATTTATTTTAAATTTTGCACAGTTAATCACCGTCCTCTAAATGAATTTAGGCATGTTTAAGTGAAGTTCACGAAATAATATAGTTTTACTAAATTATTCGGATAAATAATTGTTCTATTTACTATTTTTATAAATGCGAAGAAAAAAGATTGCATTGAGAGTATTGTATGGATTGTTAATTCGAGGTATAATTGTAAAAATGTAATTAATATTATTTTGTAAATTGAAATGATAAATTATTTTTTTTACAAATAGGTTAATTGTTGTAGGAAGGAAAGTGATTCATATTCCATGGGAGCATGAGTTTATGCATACTTAATTGATAAGTAATCTAGAAGTACTTCTACTCTTGTAGCATGAAAAAATGCATGTGTGATAGTCCTGTTTATTTTGAAAAGTAAATATATATGGTTTAGTGTATATTTAGATTTACAGGTAATTTTTGACATAATTTTTTGACAATATTATTATGCGTCATTGTGATTTTGGTAAGTTATAATTTAAAGTTATGTTTACTTTATAAAAATAATTATATTTTTATTTTAAAAAATGCGTCATTGTAATTTTGATGAAAGATACAATTTAATTTTATATTTATTTTATTTTGATGAAATTTTTTTTGAAGTGCATTATTATTATAAAAAAAATAATATCTTAATTCATAAAAATACATTTTATTTAATATAAAAATACTTTTACTAAATAAAAAGAACTAAAATTTTAATAAAATGATGGTATTACCTTAATTTCGTAAAATTTACCACCACAAATATACCCTTACTTAGATTCAGATTTATTTTTACTCAATCTTAAAAAAGTGTTAGAATTTCATTAAAAAATAGTGTTACTAAAGAATATTCTTTGTTTGGATGTGAATCACTAGGAACATATTAAAAGTAATATAAAAATAAAAATAACAATATTTTAACTATCTTATATTCTAACATAGATTATGATCTACTATAGATTAATTTTAAAATTACAGACGTTGTGTTTTAAAAATAAATGTAAATTATGACTAAGATAGTGACTTAAATGATATCGATTTTATTTAAATAAAAAAACAAACATTTATTACATATTGAGTCGATATTTATTCATAAAAATAAAAAAAAAATAACAAACTTTTACTTTTAAAAAATATTAATAATTATTATTAAAATTTGTGATGCTTTTAAAATATTGGTCCATATTAAACAATTTATAAAGTGGTGCACAGAAAAAATGAGCTCTAACTATTGTTTAATTTGTGCCCAACCAATTGCAGATGCTTTCGAGCGTTGGAAATGCTGGAACATGAATATTGCTATCTCAAGAACAAATTGCACGAACTGTTTCAAGTAAAGTTGCACTCAACCAAATTAAGCTAGCTAGCAACCTATATATATTAATATTATTACTAACTATTAATTGAGTCAATTTATGATACATCCTCTCATTATATTTTTAATAATATTTGTTAATGGCAGATTGAACAGCAACGTGCTTTGGCAGCTGGAGTGAGGTATCCAGTTCAGAATGAATAAAGTAAAAAATTAAAGAAATAATGATTAGATATATGTTAGGAATTTTGTTTTTAAATTTATTTTCTACTTTTCATGTTAATCCTTTCTAGTTTCGTAATGCTAAGGGCACGTCTTTTTCTTGTTTTAGACAAACCAAGCAAAACATACCTTTTGTACTTGGTTGTGTAGGGAATAGGAAAAATTGGGGGGGTCACTAGCAACTTCTCTGCCATTTTGGATTCTCTTATTTATGTAGTGGAATCATGCTATTATGCTTTGCTGTAACTTTGTTCGCTTTTTCGAATTAAAGTGGATCAAATCTTTTGAAAGTTGCTAGTGTTTACTATTCATAGAAATTATGCTGCATTTCTAGTTTAGGTCTAGATAGAAATTAATGAATAGGGTTATGGTGGAAATGGAGATAGAGTTTAATAACAATATTTATTTATTATTTAACAATGTGTTGGAGTTTGTGGCAAATTTGTTATATTAGACTTAACATATGTTTGGTATTACGATGAAGTTAAAATCACGGCTCCAAAAGCGGATGAAATATATTTAGCTTCATAGCTTGATAATGCCACTACATTATGCTTTTTTGAGCACCAATAAATTGGTGCTTTTCCAAGCCTAAAGATGTAACATAAAGTGCTCTTTCTATCATTTGCATGTTCACTCTAATTAAAATCAATGTTACTAAAAATGCCAAGTTCAATTTAACCATTTTTCATATATCTTAATACCTTCTTAATTGCTATTAGATGTGCTCTTCTAGGTTCCTCCATAAACATGCTTATAAGTCCAACACTATAAGAGATATCAGGTCTTGAGTTGTACATGCAACTCAAGGAACCTATCAACTATCTATATAATTTTGCATCAACATTTGATTCTTCATTGTTTCTTTTCAACTTGATTTTTGTTTCAGTTGGAGTTGCAACATTTAAACCTTCTTAGCACACCAATTGCATACTTCTATTGATGTAGGAATATTCCTTGTTTTGTTGTCACAAACTCCATCCTTAGAAAGTATGAGAGTTTTCCCAAGTCTGACATTTCAAACATGCACATCATCTTTTGCTTGAATTTATCAATTTCAAGTTTATTGTCACCTATTACAAGCAAGTCATCTACATCAAGGGAAATTAGAATGATTCCAATGGCATTAGACTGCCTTATATAAACGTTGTGCTCAGTTGAGCACTTCACAAAATCAAGTTTTACATAAAATTGTCAATAAGCTTGTCTCAAGTTCTTGGAGTTTGTTTTGAGCCATACAAGACTTTATTCAATTTATAGACTTTGCTTTCCATTCCTTTCTTCTCAAAACCCGGGGATTGTTTTCTAAACACCTTTCTCTCCAATGGACCATTAAGAAAAACAAATTTCTCATCTAATTGACTTAATGTCCATCCTTTCCTACATGTCACTGCCACTACAAGTCTTAATGTCTCAATCCTTACAATTGGAGCATAGATTTCATCAAAATCTAGGCCTAGCTTTTTGCAACAAAAAAAAAAACCTTTTCCAACTAGTTTAGCTATATACTTTGCTACTTGACCATTGGAGTTCATTTTGGTTTTTGAACACCCATTTTACTTCAATGGTCTTCTTCTTCTAGGGTAGATTCACAAGTTCTCACGTATAGTTCTTCTAAATTGTTCTCAACTTATAACTAGTTTAATTGGTAGTAAGAGTGAATGAGCCGTTGACTTAATCCCTAAGTCTTGGATTTGACTCTCACAAAAGGCAAAAAATCGCTAATTTCCAATTGTGGAAAAATGGGCGAAAATATCGTGACTAATAGTGTCAGTTAGGGGGGTCGAGTTGTTATAAGAAAGACACATTTATTTTGTAATAGTATAATCCCTCTAACCGTTGCTACTAGTAACTCAATTGGTAGTGGAAATGAATGAGTGGTGGTACTTAACCCTTAGGTCTAGAGGCCGACTCCCACAGAAGACAAAACCTCGCTAATTTCTAATGCAGGAAAAAGGGGCGAGAAAATCATGAATAATAGTGTTGGTCAGAGTGGTCGGGTTGTTAAACAACTCATTATTCATTATTTATTTTTAATGAGTACTTGCAAGTGCTTGATCCAATGCTACTAGTTCTACTTCAACCATTAAGACAAGTTGCATCAGTTCACCTTTTTCATTTATAGCTGAGTTAGGGAATATCTCATAGTCATTTAGTCTTTGAGGTAATTTTCTTTCTCTATTTAAACTATTGGTTGGACTTCATCTCTTCTTTCATTTACAACATTTGGTTCATTAGCTTTTGGATTATCTCCTCTATAGGCTTGATCAGCTTCAAGCTCAACTATGATTACTTTGTCATTATTGTCTTTATCTTTATTTCCCTACTTCCATTCACTTTCTTCATCAAACACAACATCATTGCTTATGGCAATTCTTTTGTAAACTGGATCGAACAATATGTAGGTCGTGTCACATGATACCTTACCATATTTATAAGTTGAGCTCTATCGTCAAGCTTCTTTATATTTTTCTCAAGTACATGTCTAAAGCATAGTGAGCCAAAAATTTAAAGTGTCTCACAGTACGCTTAGAGCCCTCCTATGTTTTTTTATGTGTGATACCATCAAGCCTATTACTCTATACCATAGTGAGCCAAAAAAATTCAAGTGTCTCGTAGTAGGCTTAGAGCCCTCCTATGGTGCTTCATGTGTGATACCATCAAGCCTATTACTCTATAGCATAGTGAGCCAAAAAATTTCATGTGTCTCACAGTAGGCTTAGAGCCCTCCTATGCTTTTTCATGTGTGATATCATCAAGCCGATTACTTGGACTCATATAAGAATGTAAGTTCTTGTTGCCAATGCTTCAACCTATAGTTGATATGACATCTTCTTCTCCTTTAGCATACTTCTCACCATGTTTAGAAGGGTTCTATTCCTTCTTTCACCAATCCAATTGTGTTGAGGGGTATAAGGTGCTACTACAACATGTATTATTCCTTCATCCTTACACAATTTATCAAATTCCATTGAATTGTACTCACCTCCACCGTTAGTTCTCAACATCTTAATGTCATTTCTTGATTGTTTATCAACTAATAGTTTGAAATTCCATAAAAATTCCAAACACTTCCCTTTTTTTCCATTAGATAAATCTACATTTTCTTTGTGTAATCATTAAGGAAAGATATAAAGTACGATTTGCAGCATCATAACAACTTTTGTGAGAATTGTGGATTTGTAAGATTTTTTGGGTTGTTTAGCTTCATAACAACCTCCTCATACTTGATTTTGAAGTTGAATTTGAGGAAACCCCTTCACCATACCACACCACTTCTTCTACTTCAACATTGAAATTGTCCCAAACTCAACAAATTACTTTTGATGTTAGGCATATAAAGGACATCACTTATGATTGTTGTTTTTCCATCCTTTCTTTGAATTGCAACCTTTCATATTCCTTCTGCATCAACAACCCTGTCATTAGTAAACTTTACACTTCTTTTTACATTTTCATCAAGCTCACGGAACCAACTTTTATGCTCTTTCATGTGTTTTGAGCATCTAGTATATACAAAGTGAGGTTTTGATTTTGTAATTGCCATTAACATCACAACATCAAAATTTGAATTACTATCATGAACAAATTGAGTCTCCTCATTCTTTTTCCTTGGCACTTTGTTATTCTTGCATTTATTTGAAAAATATCCTCACTTTTGACAATTGAAGCATTGAATCTTACTTTGTTAATCTTATTGTTCTGGCTGCTATTGCCTGCATTCTTTTTATCTTTCTCATGATCAGACCGACTTTATTTTTCATTGCCATAAATCTTGTTCTTGTAATCCTTCCACTTTCCTTTGCCTTTATTGTTCTTCTAATTATCATTTCTCCCTTTCTTGTGAGCTTGAGCAAATAAGATTTGTTTAGCCATCTTCTCTGCCTTACCATTTTCTCTGACAAACA
Organism: Cicer yamashitae; assembly: GCA_037974755.1. Lineage (NCBI taxonomy): Eukaryota > Viridiplantae > Streptophyta > Magnoliopsida > Fabales > Fabaceae > Cicer > Cicer yamashitae. The sequence continues at coordinate 15,053,240 of JBBPBQ010020323.1, forward strand.
TCATATTTATTATTGAATAATAGCACAATAATAATTAATAACTAATAAATATTTCACTATTTATCTTTTCACAGTATTAACAAGTTTTATAATATGATTGTCAATGTTAATGTACTTTTTTTAGCTAAAAATTTATTAAAAAGAAAAGGAAAACAACTGGGGACATAAACCTTACCCAAAAAGAAAAAAAGAAAGAAAAAAGTGTCAAAAAAGTTTCTTTAATTATGTAGGCTTTTTGTCCATTCACCAGAAATTATATACTATAATGTGTTTCTGCATAATCTTTTACATTGTCTTAGAAATCATCTATGTGAAAGGCTCTTAACAGACAGTAGAACTATTCTGCAAACTAATATTTGTTGTCTTCTCGTCATCCCTACGATTTGTTTCGCTAGCATATCTATTTTAAAAAAAAAAAATCTTGCAATATCTTTAAGTCATGAGATATAAATTATCGTCAATAACAACAACATTTGGATATATCATACTTGACACCGTAACATTTGAACTGACTTTCAAATCAGAAGACATTTTATGATTTTGAACATTGTTCTCATCTGACACTACTTCACTCCAAGAACCAACAATACGCATATTTGGATATTGATGATTTTCCTATAGATATAATGTACTTGGTTTATGGTACTGCCGGTTTTTGATTGATAGATAAGTTCAACATTATATAAATAAACGTTAAATAAGTTTTTGATCCCCATAAATATATCATATTTTATTTTTAGTTCATTTAAGTTTTTTCTTCAAACAATGGTCCCTCAAATGTTTTATATCAACAATTTTGGTCTCTTATTTTAAGTCCACTCATGTGTATTATTAGAATTTTTGGATGATTTTTTTTAAGCATGTTTATAACATTATAAGAATCTCTCCTAAAAAAATTTAGAATTTTTTAACAAAATATGAATTAAACATGAATTTTTAAACGCTAAAAGCTTAAAAATCTCATTTAATTCATTCATTCGATTGTTAATCATTCTTCCTTGTCATCATCTTCTATTGCAAATCTATTCTTCCAAGCTGAGATTCATATTTACTTTGTTTTTGAATTAGATTTTATTGGTTTTTTTTAAGTTTATAATAAAAGATAATGAAAATTGATGGTGAAGAAGATGAAAAATTTAATTTGTGTTGCTACAAGAATGAACAAAATGTAATTTTTTTCAAACCCAAAAAAAATATATATTAGAGGGTGGTGTGTTATGTTTTGGGAGAAGAAAAGGGAGAATGATGAAGACAAATGGGAACTTCAATTTCAGTAATTTTTTTTAAGAATAGAGAAATATTTGGATTTGAGAAGATAAACCAAAAGATTTTTCTTTCAATAATTTTTTCTCTTTTAATTTCTGGATTTGATGAATATGATGCTTTTGGATTTAATGGAGATGATAATTATGGAGAGAAAGATGGTGATTAGGATTGATGTATTTTTTTGATGGAAGAAGAACCCTAATTTTTATTTTGATATTTTGAACTTTTATAAAAAAATATGATGAACAAAAATAAAATGATTATTAGATCAAAGTAAAAACTAGATTAAATATAAAAAATTAAAAATGTATTTTTATCAAAATTGAAAAAAAATCATAAATCCATAAATTGAATATATTTAAAATTTGTCATGTCAACATCATTACGCACACATTAGTGTTATAACAGTTATTTGACTTTTCTTTTAACATTATTATTTAAAAAGAATATTTTTTTCTAATGGACTATAACATAAAAGTTTCCAAATTTGTGTTCGAAATCGTAGATTGTGAGAAGAAAAGAAAGGAGAATTGGATTTTGTACCCACAATTGGATTTATACCCCTATTTATAATTTTTATCCCTTAACTTATTAAAATACCCTTTAGTGAATAGTAAACTAACTAAAACAAATTCAGATATCTTGATCATACCCCACATTCTAAAATTTTTGAAAAAGTAATTTTTTTTCTCTAAATTTCTCTAACCGGAAATTTCAGGAACGAAATTTCTGATAGTTATAATTCAATAACGGAAATTTTATTTTTGAAACTTAGGGTTTAGGGTGGGAGTTAGTTTCAACCAGAAAGTTGAAATATTCGGTAGTTGTTTTCAACCGGAAATTTCATTTTTGAAATTTTCGGTATTGAAATATAACTATCGAGAATTTCATTCCTGAAATTTCCGGGTGATTTTCAAATTTTTTTTTTCATTCAATTTTTTTTTAATGAGGACCAGAGGATTGAAACACACTGTGGAACGTTCTCGAGTTCGATCTGCTACACAATCTAATAGGAGAGCCTCCGTTGAAAAAAGGAGAAAGAGGAACGAAGAGATATAACAAGAGGAGGATTATTATATTCAACCTGAGTTCGAGCAAGAGGAGCAACAAGATCCTGCATTTGAGGATCATATACAACATGATCAGGAGAAACATGAGCAACATAAGGATAACATGCATCAACAGCTTGAACAACCTTTATTTCCTGGAGGTCCTTTCGATCTTTCCGTCCTTAAGGACTATGTGCACCACATTGCAGTTAGAGTGTGGAATGGATATGTTAGTAAATAATTTATTTTATTACATAGTATTGTATAGCATAATATGTATAGTTTAATATATTTATAGTATAGTTTATTAAAAGACCGATTTTAAGAACTCAATTTGTTTGAAATAATTGATTTACTGATTCACTTGTGTTAGGAACTCATTAGAGTTTAATTTGATTTACTGAAAATGGTCAAATGATAAAATGTACTAACTGAAAATGGTCAAATGAAATAATTGTTTAATTTGATTTACGTCATGTGCAACGATGTAGTTTAACATGATTGACAATAATCTTATATCTGCTTTTGCTGAGAGATGACACATAGAGACTAGCTCATTTCACCTGCCATTTGGTGAAATAACTATTACTCTTGATGATGTTAAGGGTCTTTTGTGTATACCATATTATGGAAAGTTTTTCACACCTCCCGCTAATGTGAATGAAGATTTGGCTATTGCTAATGCCGTTGATTTATTGGGAGTTGATAAGGATGAAGTTGTGAATGAAACTAGGGTTAATAGAAGTGCTACATATAGTTTTGAGTGGTTGAAAGTTGTATTTTTTTAAGAAACTTCAATCAGGATGATTTGACAGTGTTGCGAGGGCATACCTACTTCATTTGGTAGGGTGTACCATACTAGCTGACAAAAGGTTCACCCTTCTATCTGCAAAATATTTGTTCCTTTTTTAAGACCTTGATACTTGGGTAAATGGGCACGGGGACCAGCTTCTCTTGTTGATTTATATGAGTATCTTAAAAATGGTACCATGCTTGCAACGAAGCAGATCAGATAATATTTATCACTATTCCAAGTACTTTTATATTATTTTTTATACTTATATTGTTATTGATAAGAGGCTTATTTAATTATTTGTACTTTTCAATTATTTACAAACATGAATTTATGAGCATTTCACTGACATCTGTAAGCAGAGTATGAGTGAGCCTATATCTTCACTGCCATAGATGTTTCGATGGACTCCTAAACAAACATATGGGGATGTTGCATACTATAGAGCAAAGTTGGATGCTTTGGGACTTACTGATATTATCTAGACGCCAAATTATGACGAGGACGACACCACAAGATTTCAATTTGTGTCGATGTTTACATGGTACATTCGTTGGTGCTCCACGATGATACCGTATTTACCACAGAGGTGTCTATGACAGTTTAGGTATACTCATCACATTCCTCCTACACCGTCGATGCTCATTGTACGTGATGTTGATGTTGAATGGAGTATGTACATGAACTCTTTTCGATCCCTTCATACTAGATTGAATCCAGCCACATATTCACACGAATTTGCTGAGGGATACATCCAGTTGTACTGTAGGATATCTCATCCTCGAATGATCCCTTATGTTGCTAGTGGTGCACACATTGATGTTGTCTATGGATATGCTATTTCACGCAACTTGCTCTTTAATACCCTCCTCACAGCAACATTAAGTGTTTTCCATATTTTTCACATTATATTCATCTCTGATGTAATGTCCATTATTCATGGTTAATTTCCTCCAGCGTATATGAACAACATCAAATTGGATTGGAACACCTTTGAACTTATATCATGCCAACTCACATGCACAAGGTAATCTATGAGAGTTTCTAAGTATACAACAATACGGACTTTGTCATTATCGACACAACTAACTCTCTTGTTTTCATCAACAATATCAGTTAAAGCTTTCCTGGATACAACCCAAGTCAAATTCTCATAAAAATGATTGTTGTGTATATGCTCTTTGTGGCCTTTACTTGTCTCAAATGACCCTTTTATCTTAATAATTTGCAACTTCATCATCTTATTCATGCCATCCCATGCCTTACAGAAATCTCATTTACTATGTTCCAGAAATCTTTTCAATGACCAATGAGCATACTCAACCCTAATATTCAAACATAAAAAATGTTTGGTATTATTTTAATAAAAAATCTATCAAACATGCATGTTTAATCCTAAATATGTATAAATTTAAAACAAAATGCAAAGTTCTAATGACATGCCTATTAGTCGTAGTTTTTTTGACGTGTAACAGTCCGACACCCATTCCACCCATTAGAAATAGCGAGTTTTTGCCTTCCGTGGAAATCGAACCCGGTACCTGGGGGATAAGTACCGCCGTTCACACATTCTCACTACCAATTGAGTTGTTGGCTCAATTAGTAATGGGAATGAATGGACGGTGATACTTATCCCCCAAGTACCGGGTTCGATTCCTACGGAAGGCAAAAACTCGATATTTCCAACGAGGGAAAGGGGGGGGGGGCGAGAAGGTCATGATTAACAGTGCCGATAACGACAAGGGTCAGGCTGTTACAACGCTCACAATCCATTTAAGCAAATGCAACGTTGAATGTCAACCCAGTTGAAGTTACACCAACGACATCAAACAATGATAACCTATACATGTTGGTTTTGTAGGTGTTATGAACATGTTCAACAAAGTTATGCAATCTGGGTGCATTCAAAACATGTCTCTCACAACGTTGGAGTCTTCATGGATCCTACTCCAACAAGCATACTTCTCAGCTTCAAGTAACTTCAACAAATGTTCGCTTATAAATTTGAGAGGTATTAGTCATGTTCTCTTTATCTCGATCTCTTAAAGATGATAAAATGTGTTTCGGTACAACGTGATACTTTGTCAGCTCGTCAACATTTTTCTTATCTTCTTCTTTTAAGCGTCCCACAAATGAATTATTCTCAAAAGTAGCCAATAAAACTGGTTGTGAAGTCCACATATTAAAGTAATAATTCATCTCTCATCATTCTTCAATGGTCTCGATCTAAGTTTAAACGGGCAACCACTTCTTTTAGTTGAAGTCTTTGAGTTATTTTTATTAGACATATATTTTCCACCTCTATCACAATCGAAAATTAATTTAGACTTCCTTCCTCTCTTTCTGGTCTCTATGTCAGAGCGATTAATGATAACAACTACTCAATTTTGTCGGCCAACCTCTCTTGCTCATGATATGACATCCTCTCACAACTCAAAAATTTGATCAATTGTGAATGTTTGAGTCAAATATATACATAATGATGTTTTTTTCCATCCCTACAAAAGAAAAGTTTTAAAAAAATCCAGAATAAAAATAAAATTACGTGTCGAAAATTTTAAATTTTGAAATTTCTAGTAGAGTAAAATTAATTATCGGAAATTTCAAGTCACAAAATTTTTGATAGTGTTAATTTGTGTAATAAATTTTTTGGGGAAATAATTTAATTACTGGAAATTTTAGTGAAGGATATGATTTTGGAACAATTTTTTTACTTTTAATTAAATAAAAATAAAAGAAATAAAATTGAATTTTTTACATTTCAAATATAAGTTCAATTATAGAGTAAAAAAATTCAAATTTTAAAAGAAATAATCTGAGCGAAAACATAATTTTCTAGATTCCTTCTCTCCTTTGCTTATTAACACTGGCCCGGAAGGGAAATATTTTTTCACAGTTCCCAAGACAAAAAACTTTTGTCCGATTTGAGAAGAAAAGCTTAGAAATCGACAATTATTAACCAAACTAGTAGCGTGATTAAAATTAAAATGAGAGTAAAGGTAAACCTTTTTCGGTTCTTATTTTAAAGGAACCTTTTTTGGATTCATAATTGAATTTATAACAAGAGAGCATGTCAAATAAATAAGAGTAATTTTAATATGAGAGAGTAAAATATTAGATTTTGACTATACAATCATGCATAAATAATTATGATTAAGAATTATTTAAGTAATACATGATCACTTAAAAAAATACATAATTTTTTTTTAATTTTGATTATCCATATATAGTTATGGGGTAAAGATTTAACTCTTTTATTATCTTATTATAAAACTCATTTTATTTGATATACTATCTTTTGTAAGTGATATATATGTTTTTGCCTACATTATAATATTTTTTTTCTTTAACAAGTTAACATGATTTTTCTTTTTATTACTCCTAGTCTGTTAATAAAAAATGTTTACCATTTTAACATATTTTTCTTTTATTTTATTGAGTTGATAAAATAAGTATTTTTAATTCATAAATATTTACATTTATTTCAATTTATGATGAAATGTTTTTAAATTTTTATTCTATTTACTATTATTAATATTTTTTAAGGAAATATTTTTCTTCTCTTTTATTTATTTTTTATGCATAAAAGTATTTATGCCATTTTACTTATACACATCTTTCTTTGTTCTCATCCTTTCATTTCATTTTCTCTCAAACCAAACTACTATAAAATCATTCAATTTTCCTTTCTTTTTCTCTTCTCTTCCCTTCCTTTCCTCTATCTTTCTTTTCTACAAACAAAGTATTAAATGACCAAATAAAAAAAATTAAAGTATTTAAACGAGAATTAGACTAAATTCAAACAATTAATTATTTTCCCTAAACTAATTAATTAAGAATTCACAATATGGACATGATCATAGAATTATATATGCTTTTGCATTTTTTTTTTCCATGTAAGAAAAGAGAACCTTGCTTACACACTAATAAGTCGTGTCAATCAAATCAATTGATGAGTAGTATTTCATCTCAGGTGTGTGAGGATATGATATACAAAAAGCACATAATCCTCTTACTTTTTTGTTTCTCTAGTAAAGAGGTGTAAGCTAGAGTTACAAATACCAAACAATTTAGGGAAGGTTTTCATTCCAACGATTCCCAAAGCTCTCCTTCTTTCTACCAAACAATTTGATATATAATGTCACTGTAGAGAATCTAGCTATCTACATAATATATTGGTCAAAAGTTCAAAGTAACCCACCCACACTACAACGTCTGCATTTAACATATTCAAATATTTAAAACCATCATCAACCTACCATACCTATTCAACTGTACTTGCCTCGGTGGAGTACGTATGTATAGTACTTTAAAAAAAATTTATTTTTAAAAATTAATTTTTTAGTTCTCTATTAATTGATTTTTAGAGTTTTTTTGTCACCACTATTTTGATGATGTTATGTTTAAATGACATTTGTGAGTTAAATAAAATATTTTTAATTTTATTATTGTAGTTATTAATTTTATTTATCTATATTAAAATATTAATTTTATTTTTAATATTTTAATATTATTTTTCATATTTAAATTTATTAAACTTTTAATATTCATTTTATTTATAAACCAAAATATTAAAAATAAATTTATTTTATTTATAAATTAAAATATTTAAAATTTATTTATTTTATTCAACGATAATTTTAAATTTTAAAATATTTATATAAAATATTTTAAATTTTATTTATTTTATTTTTAATATTTTAATATATAAATCAAACTAATAATAAAATTAATTTCAATAATAATGATATAGAAATTATTTTATCAAAATTATAAAATGTCAAATCATTAATCAGAATTGTCCATAATAAAAAACGGTGAAGGACAAAAAGATCTAAAAAGAACTTATTAATAGGGAGATAAAAAACTGATTTTAAAAATAGAGATTAAAAGTTTATTTTTTTATAAAATAGAAAGTGCAAAAATACATGTAAATCTACTCTAAAAGCATGAAGTATTTATATCGGATATGGATTAAATATTGATATTCAAAATTAAGATATGCATATAAACATATATTTGAAGAAGTATTAGAATTATTTTTGGTGATGTTGTGTCAACAATTATGTTATGGTTGGTAATTAGATAGAAGAGTCACTCTATAAATTGATTATCACTTGTATAATTTCATTCATTCAGTTGAATCTATAAATACCCTTTGAGTTTTCTCTTAACTTTTCTATCTCTCCATAGGGAGAGTGTATTCTTGATTTTATGTTTCAATTTTGATACTAACAAGTATCAACTCTTAACGTGTGCCACGTGTCCATCCTTTCAACCAATTATTCCAGTATGTATGAATCCTCTTTAAACATCTATTTCACGACCAAATACTCCACCATTTTTATTTATAAACAAAACTGGAACAACAAAAATTAATGCATTTATAAATAGGAAGAGAGAGTATTTATTATGACACATGATACAAAATATTTTCTCATATAATCTTGGTGGGTCTGAGTACATGAATGATCTTGTTATAATACACGTAAAATTGTAATTTGATTGTGAGGTTATACTCCTTCACCCTATTAAACTCCCTTCACCCTTATATATAAATAATTTATGTTTGATATCACTATAATAAAATTATCATGACACTCTACTAATAATCCTTAAGTCTAGCTGATTCAATTCATGATTGACATTATTGTGTGTTACAAGCACATTGCGAACCAAAATTTTCAAAAGTTATACGACGTAGATTTTATAAAATTACAACGACTTACTATAATTATGATAAATTACCGCAACATTAAACATATAGTCATTGTAGATTTAGAGCTGGAGCAGTTACTGACTATACGCATTTATGTAATTAGTGATCGATTAATCTTTCAAATAAGATTAGATTTTTTAAATCTTAGACATAATATAATTAAAAAAAAAACTAAAATTACTGAACTTCAAATTTGAATAGACTCATGCAGTCAACGACCGCGTTCATAGTGAAACCAAATCCCTCATTCTCTATGGTGAAACAGATGTATATTGTCACATATTATTCATTCATGAGCTGAGCAAATATGACAAGTGTCTCTTTAGTTTTGTGAAAATACCAACCTATATAGCCCTCTAGCTTTACAATCACATGGAACAACATCAAATATTTGACAAAACATTCAGTACACAAAATACTGTACATTATTTTAATTTAAGTCAAGGCACATTTCACTTTTGTTTTGTGATATTGCTGGCTGGCTTGTTGCTACTCAGGTTCATGTTGTTGACCAAAGTACAAAAACTTCAATCCAAAAGACAGAGCCTATTTTGGTGTGTAGTCAGTGCATATAAAGAACAAGACACTGAAATCTTGCATGGTAGACAGATGCATAATATATGTCATGTAATCAACCAGACGTGTCATGTCTTGTTCATTTACAGTTCACATTCCGTAGTAGTTACGAACTTAATTTTCAAACCATAGTCAATTCACATCTCTTTTGTTTTACATGTTGAGTTTATGGATATTATGTTTGCTATTGAGATAGTTGCTTAAAAGGGACGGAACAAACTTTGTTTGGAGTGAGTTTCAATTGGCCATGTTGAGTTTAATCCATAACTGTCATGTTTAGAGGGTTGTTATAGTTAGTTAGTTAGTTAGTTAGTTGCCTTGAATCATAAAATAACAGGCCTATATAATTAACAGCATGTATGTGCAATGATGTAATTTTTGACAGTAAGTGAATAACAAGTTTTGCTGTGAGGATTGATCCAGGATTGATCTTGGATTTATGAGAAGATTAATCCTGGACTGACAGAACGATCTCTTCTGCAAAATCTATCTTTCCTTCTTTCTCCTCTCATCTGTTGCGTAAGATTCTGGATTGATCCAAGGTCAATGTGAAGATCAATCCAGAACTAAAGATCAATCCTGGTTCTCTGTTAAATTGGTTTTCTTTCTTCTTCTCCTACCCGCTGCGCATTATTCGTTGTTCCAACAATTGGCATCTAGAGCTGGGTTAAAATCAAGGGAAACACGAGTGAAAAGTGAGGGGAACAATCAAGGGAAACACAGTGATAGATTCTTGACAGGCATAATGAATAGCAATGGTTTTGGATCACATATTCTTGTTCTTGATGGCAAGAACTGGGATCGATGGAGTGCATTGATGAAATCTTTATTTGGAGCACAAGAAGTGAGTGAAATTGTGCAGGATGGCTATGAGGACTTGGTAGAGAATCCAACTGATGCACAGAGGAATGCATTCAAGGAAGCCAAGAAGAAGGACTGCAAAGCCTTGTTCTACATTCAACAGAATGTTGACAACCAACATTTTGAGAAGATTTCGAAAGCCACAAGATCCAAAGAAGCATGTGACATTTTAGAAAACTATCACACTGGTGGAGAAAAGGTGAAGCAAGTGAAGCTACAATTCTATAGAAGAAAGTATGAGATGATGCAGATGGAGGCAGATCAGAAAGTAAGTGATTACTTCTCAAAATTAACAGCCATAGTCAATCAAATGAGAATTTGTGGGGAGAACATTACAGATCAGATGGTGATAGAAAAGGTGATGAGATCTTTAAGTCCAAAATTTGATTTCATAGTTGTAGCTATTCAAGAAGCAAAGGATGTGAAGACTATGAAAATTGAAGAGCTGCAAAATTCATTGGAAGCACATGAACTCTTGGTGTTTGATAGAAATTCTGAAAGATCAGTTCAACAAGCATTTCAAGTTCAAACTACCAAGAAGGAGGGAAATCAGAAGGATTTCAAGAAAAAGGGAAAGAGAAGAGCAAATTGGTCCAACAATGGTAAGAACAAGATTGAAGACAAAGCTGAATCTTCAAAGAAAAGGGGTTTTGGCAAAAGCCAGAACAAGAAGAAGGATTTTGACAAAAGTAAGGTACAATGCTTCAACTGTGAGAAGTATGGGCACTTTGCAGATGAATGTTGGTTCAAGAAAGATCAAAAGGATGATGAAGAAGTAAATCTGGCTCATGGAGATGATTCCAATGCAGTGTTGATGATGGCTACGATCAATGATGAGAAGATCAAGAATGAAGAGTGGTTTCTTGACTCTGGATGCTCAAACCACATGGCATCACATAGAGAATGGTTGACAAGCTTTGATGCTAGCAAGAAAACCAGCATAAAACTGGCTGATAGCAGAAATCTGATGGCTGAAGGTAGTGGAAATATAGTGATCAAAAGCAATGATGGCAGAAAAATCATTATTGCAGATGTGATGTATGTTCTTGAGATGAAGTGTAATCTCATGAGCATTGGTCAATTGGTGGAGAAGGGATTTTCAGTGACTATGGATGGTGACTCCTTGAAGCTGTTTGATGCAAAGAAGAATTTGGTGCTAAAATCAAACATGTCACAAAATAGAACCTACAGATGCAACATTTCAAGTGAGAAAATGATGTGTTTGTCTACAACAGTTAGTGAAGATATTGAAGGCTTATGGCACAAGAGGTATGGTCATCTAAACTTTAGAAGTCTTAGTGATTTAAATTCCAAAGAACTGGTGTATGGGCTGCCAAAGCTGAATGTCAGAAAAACTATTTGTGAAGTATGTGTGAAAACTAAGCAAAGCAGGTTCCCATTTGTGTCTGAAGCACCTAAAAGAGCTACTGCGGCACTGCAAGTGGTCCACTCTGATATATGTGGTCCTTTTGAAGTACCTTCATTGGGGGGAAGCAGATACTTCATCACTTTTGTTGAGGAATTTACAAGAATGATGTGGCTGTATACAATCAAGCTTAAGAGTGAAGCATTAGAGGTATTCAGGAAATTCAAGAGCTTAATTGAAAAAGAAAGTGACCAATCAATTAAGATCTTGAGAACTGATGGTGGAGGAGAATACACCTCAAAAGAATTTGAAGATTTCTGTGTTAATCAAGGTATTGTGCATGAAGTGACAGCTCCATATACACCTCAGCACAATGGACTTGCTGAGAGAAGAAACAGAACCCTATTGAATATGGCAAGAAGCATGATCAAGCAGAAAAACCTACCACACAACTTCTGGGGTGAAGCAGTCATTGCAGCTGCTTATATCTTAAACAAATGCCCTACAAAGAAGCTGAATCAGAAGGTTCCAGAGGAAGCTTGGTGTGGCAGAAAGCCGAGTGTGAAGCATTTCAAGGTTTTTGGCTCATTATGCTATAAGCATGTACCAGATGTTAGGAGAAGCAAACTTGAAGATAAGAGTGAGATTATGATACTTATAGGCTATCATCCCACAGGTGCCTATAAGCTTTATAATCCTGTAACACAAAAGGTGCATATCAGTAGGGATGTAATTGTGAATGAGGCTGAGAAGTGGAAATGGGAAGAGGAACCAGTGTACAGCGAAGAGAATCAACAAGGCTGCATTTATCCTGATTCCAGTGATGAATCAGAGGATGAAGAAGTGATCAATAATGATGCAGGTGAACCAGAAGAAGTGGCAGCAGCAGTGAGACCTCAAAGAATCAGACAAATTCCAAGCAGGCTGAATGATTGTGAATTAATTTCTGATAATGCAGTAAATGATGAAGGTGATATCGTTCACTTTGCATTATTGGCAGACTCTGAACCTCTCAATTATGAAGAAGCATTGAAGATAGATGTATGGAGGAAAGCTATGATGGAAGAACTCCAATCAATTGAGAAGAATCAAACATGGGAAATAGTTAATCTGCCAGACAAGAAAAGGAAGATTGATGTGAAGTGGGTCTTCAAACTGAAGATCAATCCTGATGGGAAAATTTCAAAACATAAGGCCAGGCTGGTAGCTAAAGGATTCCTACAGAAACATGGTATTGACTACAATGAAGTGTTTGCTCCAGTTGCAAGGCTTGAGACTATAAGATTAGTGGTGGCTTTAGCTTGCAAGAGAAGGTGGTCACTCTACCATTTGGATGTAAAATCAGCCTTTCTAAATGGTCCAATTGAAGAGATTGTGTTTGTGTCACAGCCTCCTGGATTTGAAATACAAGGCAAGGAAAACATGGTGTATAGACTCCATAAAGCTTTGTATGGTTTGAAGCAGGCCCCTAGAGCCTGGAATAAGAGGATTGATCAGTTCCTAATTCAGATAGGCTTCACAAAGTGTGTAGTGGAGTTTGGTGTGTATGTGCAGAGTTCAAGTGCAGAAGAAACAATGATAATCTGTTTATATGTGGATGATTTGCTCATTACTGGGAGCAAGGCAGCAGAGATTGAAAGGGTGAAACACAAGCTGAAATCTGAATTCGAAATGACTGATCTAGGTGAACTCTCATTCTTCTTAGGAATGGAATTTCTGAAGTTGAAAACAGGAACAGTTATGCATCAGCAGAAGTATATAGGTGAATTGCTGGATAAATTTGAAATGAATAGCTGCAATTCAATTTCAAATCCATCAGAGACAAGTTCAAAGATTGATGAGTGCAGTGAGGAAGAAAGGGTTGATCCAACAATGTTCAGACAAATGGTTGGCTCACTGCGATATTTGTGCAACAGCAGGCCTGACATATGTTACTCAGTCAGTGTAATTAGCAAATTCATGAATGATCCAAGGAAGACTCACTTGATAGCTGCTAAAAGAATACTCAGGTATATAAAAGGCACAAAGGAGTTTTGTCTGCTATTTCCCAATGGCAGCCAAGGTGAAGGAAGTGAATTCATTGGATATTCGGATAGTGATTGGTGTGGAGACATCACAGATAGAAGGAGTACATCTGGTTATGTTTTCAAGTTCAATGTGGCAGCCATATCTTGGTGTACAAAGAAGCAACCAGTGACTGCACTTTCATCGTGCGAGGCAGAATATATAGCAGGTACATTTGCAACTTGTCAAGCAATATGGCTGGATTCAGTGATGAAGGAACTAAAGTGTGAAGTGATGAAGCCTCTTAAACTCAGAATTGATAACAAATCAGCAATTAGCCTTGCTAAAAATCCAATCTCACATGGCAGAAGTAAACATATTGATACAAGGTTCCATTTCATTAGAGAGCAAGTGAACAATGGAATGATTGAGGTGTGATATTGCCCAACTGAAGTGCAGCTAGCAGATGGTTTTACAAAGGCCCTAAAGCTTGACAGATTTGAGTTTTTGAGAAAGAAGCTTGGTGTTATAAGTGTTCAACAGTTATGAATTAAGGGGAAGTGTTGAGTTTAATCCATAACTGTCATGTTTAGAGGGTTGTTATAGTTAGTTAGTTAGTTGCCTTGAATCATAAAATAACAGGCCTATATAACTAACAGCATGTATGTGCAATGATGTAATTTTTGACAGTAAGTGAATAACAAGTTTTGCTGTGAGGATTGATCCAGGATTGATCTTGGATTTATGAGAAGATTAATCCTGGACTGACAGAACGATCTCTTCTGCAAAATCTATCTTTCCTTCTTTCTCCTCTCATCTGTTGCGTAAGATTCTGGATTGATCCAAGGTCAATGTGAAGATCAATCCAGAACTAAAGATCAATCCTGGTTCTCTGTTAAATTGGTTTTCTTTCTTCTTCTCCTACCCGCTGCGCATTATTCGTTGTTCCAACA
>JBBPBQ010020323.1:15067836-15113933 GCA_037974755.1 Cicer yamashitae
TAAGCAAAGCAGGTTCCCATTTGTGTCTGAAGCACCTAAAAGAGCTACTGCGGCACTGCAAGTGGTCCACTCTGATATATGTGGTCCTTTTGAAGTACCTTCATTGGGGGGAAGCAGATACTTCATCACTTTTGTTGAGGAATTTACAAGAATGATGTGGCTGTATACAATCAAGCTTAAGAGTGAAGCATTAGAGGTATTCAGGAAATTCAAGAGCTTAATTGAAAAAGAAAGTGACCAATCAATTAAGATCTTGAGAACTGATGGTGGAGGAGAATACACCTCAAAAGAATTTGAAGATTTCTGTGTTAATCAAGGTATTGTGCATGAAGTGACAGCTCCATATACACCTCAACACAATGGACTTGCTGAGAGAAGAAACAGAACCCTATTGAATATGGCAAGAAGCATGATCAAGCAGAAAAACCTACCACACAACTTCTGGGGTGAAGCAGTCATTGCAGCTGCTTATATCTTAAACAAATGCCCTACAAAGAAGCTGAATCAGAAGGTTCCAGAGGAAGCCTGGTGTGGAAGAAAGCCAAGTGTGAAGCATTTCAAGATTTTTGGCTCATTGTGCTATAAGCATGTACCAGATGTTAGGAGAAGCAAACTTGAAGATAAGAGTGAGATTATGATACTTATAGGCTATCATCCCACAGGTGCCTATAAGCTTTATAATCCTGTAACACAAAAGGTGCATATCAATAGGGATGTAATTGTGAATGAGGCTGAGAAGTGGAAATGGGAAGAGGAACCAGTGTACAGCGAAGAGAATCAACAAGGCTGCATTTATCCTGATTCCAGTGATGAATCAGAGGATGAAGAAGTGATCAATAATGATGCAGGTGAACCAGAAGAAGTGGCAGCAGCAGTGAGACCTCAAAGAATCAGACAAATTCCAAGCAGGCTGAATGATTGTGAATTAATTTCTGATAATGCAGTAAATGATGAAGGTGATATCGTTCACTTTGCATTATTGGCAGACTCTGAACCTCTCAATTATGAAGAAGCATTGAAGATAGATGTATGGAGGAAAGCTATGATGGAAGAACTCCAATCAATTGAGAAGAATCAAACATGGGAAATAGTTAATCTGCCAGACAAGAAAAGGAAGATTGATGTGAAGTGGGTCTTCAAACTGAAGATCAATCCTGATGGGAAAATTTCAAAACATAAGGCCAGGCTGGTAGCTAAAGGATTCCTACAGAAACATGGTATTGACTACAATGAAGTGTTTGCTCCAGTTGCAAGGCTTGAGACTATAAGATTAGTGGTGGCTTTAGCTTGCAAGAGAAGGTGGTCACTCTACCATTTGGATGTAAAATCAACCTTTCTAAATGGTCCAATTGAAGAGATTGTGTTTGTGTCACAGCCTCCTGGATTTGAAATACAAGGCAAGGAAAACATGGTGTATAGACTCCATAAAGCTTTGTATGGTTTGAAGCAGGCCCCTAGAGCCTGGAATAAGAGGATTGATCAGTTCCTAATTCAGATAGGCTTCACAGAGTGTGCAGTGGAGTTTGGTGTGTATGTGCAGAGTTCAAGTGCAGAAGAAACAATGATAATCTGTTTATATGTGGATGATTTGCTCATTACTGGGAGCAAGGCAGCAGAGATTGAAAGGGTGAAACACAAGCTGAAATCTGAATTCGAAATGACTGATCTAGGTGAACTCTCATTCTTCTTAGGAATGGAATTTCTGAAGTTGAAAACAGGAACAGTTATGCATCAGCAGAAGTATATAGGTGAATTGCTGGATAAATTTGAAATGAATAGCTGCAATTCAGTTTCAAATCCATCAGAGACAAGTTCAAAGATTGATGAGTGCAGTGAGGAAGAAAGGGTTGATCCAATAATGTTCAGACAAATGGTTGGCTCACTGCGATATTTGTGCAACAGCAGGCCTGACATATGTTACTCAGTCAGTGTAATTAGCAAATTCATGAATGATCCAAGGAAGACTCACTTGATAGCTGCTAAAAGAATACTCAGGTATATAAAAGGCACAAAGGAGTTTGGTCTGCTATTTCCCAATGGCAGCCAAGGTGAAGGAAGTGAATTCGTTGGATATTCAGATAGTGATTGGTGTGGAGACATCACAGATAGAAGGAGTACATCTGGTTATGTTTTCAAGTTCAATGAGGCAGCCATATCTTGGTGTACAAAGAAGCAACTAGTGACTTCACTTTCATCGTGCGAGGCAGAATATATAGCAGGTACATTTGCAACTTGTCAAGCAATATGGCTGGATTCAGTGATGAAGGAACTAAAGTGTGAAGTGATGAAGCCTCTTAAACTCAGAATTGATAACAAATCAGCAATTAGCCTTGCTAAAAATCCAATCTCACATGGCAGAAGTAAACATATTGATACAAGGTTCAATTTCATTAGAGAGCAAGTGAACAATGGAATGATTGAGGTGCAATATTGCCCAACTGAAGTGCAGCTAGCAGATGGTTTTACAAAGGCCCTGAAGCTTGACAGATTTGAGTTTTTGAGAAAGAAGCTTGGTGTTATAAGTGTTCAACAGTTATGAATTAAGGGGAAGTATTGAGTTTAATCCATAACTGTCATGTTTAGAGGGTTGTTATAGTTAGTTAGTTAGTTGCCTTGAATCATAAAATAACAGGCCTATATAACTAACAGCATGTATGTGCAATGATGTAATTTTTGACAGTAAGTGAATAACAAGTTTTGCTGTGAGGATTGATCCAGGATTGATCTTGGATTTATGAGAAGATTAATCCTGGACTGACAGAACGATCTCTTCTGCAAAATCTATCTTTCCTTCTTTCTCCTCTCATCTGTTGCGTAAGATTCTGGATTGATCCAAGGTCAATGTGAAGATCAATCCAGAACTAAAGATCAATCCTGGTTCTCTGTTAAATTGGTTTTCTTTCTTCTTCTCCTACCCGCTGCGCATTATTCGTTGTTCCAACAGGCCATTGATACATTTTGCAACATCGATATTGTTTTTAATTTGATTTCTTCGTAATCGGTGGATAAATTATTTGATTTTGACTCATCTTATGTACTTCTCTTTTTCTCATATCTATCGTAAAAGAAAATACTGTGCTGACAAGTTTGCATCTCTTAGTTTGACTATTAGTAATGAAACTTTATTGCTTCTTTTATTGGAGATGATTTTGATCGCATAATTTTCAATTTCAATAATATATATTGTTTCCTTTACTTGTGTTTTGACCTAGTTTCTAGTGGTTTTGTATCTCATTTTGATTATATATATATATATTAAAGGCCTATTAATAAAAAGCATACACTAATCTATAGGAATACATTGTAAATTTTATCCATAAACTATGACTCGTTTCCAATTTGATGTTTAACTATGGGAATACATAAAAATATAATAAAGTGAATCCATCAAATTAATTACTTAATTATTTTATCTATATCATAATGAATCGCTTTTGTTGATTTCGTACATATTAAAAAATGAGTATAAATAAAACAAAGAAAATGAGTATAAATAAAATCAATAAAATAATAATATTATCAAACTATCTTTGTTTTTTTACATAATTATCTTTATTAATTATTGATATGTTTTATACTATCATAAATATAACGTAATATAAAGTACAATATAGTGCTTTTGAATAATGTATATAATATTAATTAAAGTTTATAATTGGACAAAATAATTAATACTACATTGAAAACATAAAATAAAATTCATTTTGAGACATAACTTTTTTTAAGTGACATTAATTGTGAGATGAAGAGTTAATTTAGTTTAAGGATTCTTTATACATTGATAATTAATAATACATTGGAAACTTTTAAATAAATCAAAACTAAATTGATGGATTGATAATAGTTTAAGTATTACTTATTATATTTAACAACATAATTTAGAGACCAAAATAATTTGTTTATTCCGGCTATAGTGAATATTAACTAGTCATTTTTTGTTTGTTTGTAAGAACACATTTCATACGAAATCATATTTATACATTTCATAGTAAGCAAAATTTAAGAGTTGAAATTATAAACAAAAGAGAGAAACTAATTAGCAAGTTTTACATTTTATATAGAAACTACAAGAGAGATATTAGCAAGTTTTGCATTTTTTTAATGTTTGAAAGAGTATGCAGCCAAAATGACACACTAAATGAACTTGCGCTCTAATACATTAAATATCTTCACAAGTTTTTACTTTTAGAGTTGCAATTACGGGCAACAAGTTTTTCATTTTATTTTGACTAAATTAAATCTTAAATAGATTTTACTATAAAAGTTTAAACTTATTAAAATATATTCTAACGTTTAAATTTAATATTTAACGTAGTTATAGAATGAGTGAAATGCGGAGATATTCCATTAATTACGTAAAATAATTCATTAAACACCAAAATTCAAATCATCAACCATCTAAAATATTTGGTTATTTTAATAGTTAATAAAATACAATTAATGATTAATATTTTAATAGTTAACGAAACACTTTAAGTGACTGAAATATATATTATTTTATTATATTTATTAGAGACATATGTTTTAATGGTTAAAGAAACACTCTAAGTGATTAATGACTAATATTCTAGTAAATTACTAGATCTAGAAACTTTGATATACCAATAAAACAAAGTTGAAATGTTGTGACTTTTTGTGGTTAATAGTAACACAATTAGATACCATTCCAAAGGATATATAAAATATATTTAACAAACTTTATTTTTTTTTAATGTATTTTAAGTTTAATTGCAATTTTAGTCTCTTTATTTTTACCAATTCACAAAATCGGTCTCTCTATTTTAAATTTTGACAGTTCTAGTCCTTCATTATGATTTTTTAACTAAAACATAACGACGTGACATATTTTAAATAATATAACATATGTTACAATGATGTTAAATGATTAACACTCATGAAATCGTAATAAAATTATATAAAAACTTAACTTTCAACTTCGAAATTTTTTTATTTTTGTAATTTAATTAATGAAATATGAATAATTAATGCATCTAGATGGTTTTAAATCATGAAATTATATGATACATCATTTAGAATATGTCTAATCGTTATTTTGTAGTTCAAAAATCTAAAGAAGGAACAAAAACTATCAATTTTTAAAATAGGAAAACTAATTTCGTAAATTAATGAAAATAAATGACCAAAATTATAATTAAAGCTTTATTTTATTAAAGAGATATTATGAATACTTTTTATAGGTATCCAATTGATATGAATCGAATATGCATCCCTAAATTAAAATAGATCGAGACATCATTAATCTAAATACTATTGAGTATGGGAAAATGATTTAAGCATTTGTCAATAATTATCTTTAAGTGCTTAAATAAAAAATGCTACAATTACTACAACCAAAAGGAAAATACTCTTATGAATTGATTGCATGAAAAGAAAGCAAAAGAGAGGTATTATATAACACCTCATGCTTAAAAGCATATAATCATGATCTTCACAGTTGCCAGCATTCGAGTCTGAGTCAAGCAGGTTATGTTACATACAATTACCATTACTTACCAGCGAAGCCAACAAATTATCTCATTCATTTTATGATTAATATAGAATAAAATCCAATGACATTATTATATATATATATATAAACTCTTGTATGTGTACACTTTCAGTTTTCTTATATCCATTCAATATTTTATTTTCTCTCTTACTATATCTATTTCTTTATTTCCTTATCTCTCAAAGTGTAGTTGAATGTAAAATATACATTAAACATTTTCCAAAAAAAGAAGAAAAATCTAATAGATTTTTTCTTTTTCTCAACAAAATCTAATAAGTCTCATGATGACCAATTTATTCACACGAATAGAAGAACTTTTGGACTTTACTAAAAAAGGCCCAAACATAAAGATGAATTGACCAATTGGCAAAAATGTGAATTTTGATTAAGAAAAAAGCAAAAAGTTGAATTATTCATTATAATTTTTTGGATTTTCTTTGGGTACAAATTATACTTTTTTTCTTTATGAGTATTCATTATACTTAATTTTATTTTAAATATATCCGTACTAACTAGAATTATTTCAACGAAGCAGAACTATTTCAACTTAGCAGCTGGGAACTGGGATAAACAATGTGTCATAGCGTCCCAAAAATAGTTAGTAATATAAAAAAATTTGCAATTTTGTTCTAAAATGTCTTTTTTTAAATAAAATAAAATAAATCAAAACACCTTACTCTCCTACTTAAGCACTAAAATATTGCAGACACACAAAATTGCAACTTCTCAAATATATGGAAAATTTTTGGTATACTTTTTGGTTTTTATGATCAGAATAAAAACACATTTCAAGGTAAATTAATTATTCTAATTTTTTTTACTTCCATTTATTATGAAATATATGTTTACTAGAAATTTGAATAGCAAATATATCCTCCGTCACATGATGAGAGAATTATTTGTAAAAAAAACCAATCCAAAATATATGATTCTTTTAAATGTACAATGTAATATATAATAATTAAATTTTTTAATTATATGATTCATTAAAAATCCATGTTCCTCTTTCTTTCTTTATGTCATCATAGTCATTTGAACCTAGATCCCGATGGAATAGCTCAAAGACTATTGCCACTAAGTGGTTCAAAGGCCTTGAACGAACGTTATCTGTTTCAATCATGGATTTCACTTTTTGCAAAAGTTGTTTGGAAGGCACGTAATTTTACTATTCAAAATTGATTCTAGGTGAAGTTTGAAATTGGAGCTTCCACAATTGTCTATAATTGATTATAATATTTATTATTAGTGTGTGGCCAATCATCTTTGGATTATTCCTTTAATACTCTTGAATAAATCTTCATTTATTGTCTATGTTTTTGTTGAACAAGTGGTCCATCGTTTGATTATGGAATACAATTGCTGCTAATTATTACTGGTAAAGGAATGTAGAGAAGTGCATTAGGTGATTCCTAATGTTATTGAATAGATGTAATAAATCCTAAATACAAAGAGTATTGACTTATATAGACTTTACAACAATGGTAATAGAGTAACAAGTTCCTAATAAGAAGGCTAATTACTGTAACTGATTTTCAACTAATAAATTGTATAGTTACTTAACTAATAGGCCCCTACAAGCGGGATGATATATAGTAATAAGCCTTAACTTGGAGAGAAAGTTGTTAAAAAGGAAAAGGATCAAACGGCTTAGTCAAGCAATCTGCTAATTACTAAGAAAATGAGACGGGGAGTAGATGAAACAATTTTTGTTGTAGCTTTTCCTGAACTAAATGACAATCTAACACAATGTGTTTTGTGCGCTCATGATACGAAGAATTTGTCACTATATGACGAGCTGACTGACTATTGCAATAGAGTAAAGCAGAGCTGAAATATGATATATATGTGTTGAGGTAAAAACCTTTTTGATATATGTTTTAATGACAACAAACCTTATGAAATAAATATTTAAGTTTTATGAATGGTGATCTACTAATGATTGCACTTGAGTTTTATTTAAGGAACATGAATCACATAAGTGGACAAACAAGAAGCTATTCACGTCAATAAGTGCATAAGTATCTACTCAATCATGAAAGAATCAAAGTAGCATCAAAAGATTATTTCATTGAGATATTAGAAGACAATCTTCCAAACAAGTTTATGAACCCATGAGAATCAAACAAGTCAAAAGTTGTCTCAAGAATCAAATGCAACAAGTGTTCAGAACGTTCTGAACCAAAGAATAAGGTGAATGATCACAATGATTATTTGGTACCTTGGGAAATATGTCCAATGATATATTATAGATTCAAACATATATGAAATTGTAGGATACCTGATGGACAAGGCACTACATGTGCAACACCAAGAAAAATTGTAGGAAGTATTGCTTCAACAAAAGATTTCTCCTCTCATATAGAAGACAACATTCTCAATTGTTATGAAATAATGTTTTCATGATGAACAAGTTCATTACACTTATAAATATTCATATCAATTCAACAAAATAACAAGAATCAACTTCGAAGAAAAAATCATTTCAAGATTCAGTCATTTATTAAGTTATTTGTTAAAAGAATGATGGAAAAACATTCACCAGAATGTTTTAGTTGTTTTATTAAAGAACAATTAACAAAAATGATCTTTTTAGAGGGGCAACATGCAGTAAATCAGTTGACATTTCTCACATGAGATTTCCAACATTTAATGAGCAGTTAAAAGTCAAGATTTGAAGCCCACATGAAAAAATAAACATGGAGAATGTTTTGTAGAATGATATCCAGATTGATCTACATATTGATCTCTAGATTGATGAGTTGTAAGCAAGGAAAAAAGGACACAAATACACTGTACTAGCACTGTTTTGCATAAAGCTAGGCATGCTTTTGATCATACATAGTGCTAAAGAACAGTTGACAACTCACTCTTTCACTTATTCATGTTTTCCATAAGACTCAAAAGCTAGAACATTTTGGGTTTGTCAAGAACGTTTTGGACAGTAATATAAACATGTGTTTAATTGTTTTAAAATAGAGCTGACAATTGCCTGATGTGTCTAACGATTGTATTAAGTTTAAACTGAATATTCAAAGGCTCTGATCATCTATAAATTGAAGATCAATTTGGAAGATGAAGACATGAGTTCAATTTGTAATCTACCAATACTTGTTCAAGTAAGAACAAGTTAAAAAATCTTCAAGCAAACTCTAGCTCTCTTCACTATATCTCTTCAAGAAACACTTTTTGTCATACACGTTGAAATTAACTCAAGTATATCTTTTATTTTTGATTGAGTGTGTTTGTAAAAATCATTTCTAGATCGAAAGGTGACTGTGAAAATCCTTTCAATGTTGAAAGGTGATTGTAAAAATTAATTTTAGATTGAAATGTGTAGATTGTAATTGATCATGGTGTGATCAAGAGAAAAGGTGTGAAGTAGAACATTCTAGTTCTAAAGCACATAGTAAAAATCTCACGGTTGTGAGGACTGGACTAACCCGAGTTGGATGAACAAATATACTTTTTGTGTGTGATTTTTCTATCCCTTATCTTTAATTATTTGCACGCACAAATCACACTTCACTATTACTATTTTTATTTACAACTTTTTGACTTCATATAAACTGTCCAGAACGTTTTGGTCAGTTAAACGATTACTAATCAACTTTTGATTTCCAAGTTTAATCTTTAGAAAAATATCAATTAAAGTGCATGAACTAAATTTTAAAAAGGTTACAATTCAAACCCCTTTTTCTTGTGACTATTCATTCCACTTCAATCTGAAAGTCATTTAATAGATAAGTCAACCATTGTAGTTCGCAGACAATAGAAGCCATTGCTAGATACTCTATTTCAGATGACGATCTTGAAACGGTAGGTTGTTTCTTTGACTTACAAGAGACTAACGAGCTACCAAGAAAAATGAAGTAGCCATTTATGGATCTTTTGTTGTTGTTTCAAAATGAATGTTTTTTGGAGAATTTATGAATTGGCTGATCTGTTGCACGCCAAATGAAATGTTAGGTCTGGTGTTGGTAAGATAAATAAGTTTTCCGACAAGACGTTTGTCAGATTTTGGATCAGACATGGTAGTACCCGTGTCCTTGCTAAGTTTATTTTCCCTTTGCATAGGAGTTGAAGCTGGTTTGGATGCAAGGAGCTCTGTGTCAGCATGAATGTCCAATGCATATTTTATTTGACAAACATGAATTCTCTTTTTCGATCTTGAGATTTCCAATCCTAGAAAATATTTTTGGAACCCTTAATCTTTAATTCTGAAAGGGTTGTGTATAAACCCTTTGATGGATGTAATTTCGCCAATATCATTGCCAGCTAATATTAGATCATCTACATAAATTAGCAAAGTAGTGAATGAATTATGATGTTTCTTAATGAAAAGAGAAGGATCAGATTTAGACTGAATATATTGTTTTGATATTAATGCAACAGAAAGCTTCGAAAACCATTGTTTGCTTGATTGCTTCAAGCCATATATGGACTTGTGCAATTTGCAAACTCGGTTAGTATTAGAATTGGATAACCCATCGGGTAAAGTCATACACACTTCCTTGTCAAGGTCTCCATGTAAAAAAGCATTGTGGACATCTAATTGATATAAGTGTCAATTCATGGAAGAGGAAATAACGAGAAATAATTGTATAGTTGTCAATTTAGCTACAGGTGAATATGTGTCCAAAAATCTATATCTTCAATTGATTATATCCTTTTGCTACTAAACGAGCTTTATACCTCTCCATTAGTTTTTTATATCTTTAATTTACCCATCAGATTAGTTTTTTACCATGAGGGAGTGCATTAATAGACCAAGTTTTATTTTGATGGAGAGCCTTGAGCTCATTATTCATTGCCTCAACCCAACATTCATGTTGGACAACATTCTTAAAAGAAGAAGCAGGATGATGAACATGCTGAGAAGAATTAGTTTCCATAAAAGTATCATCAATCATAGCAACTCATTAGTATTATCAATCAAAATAGAAGATGTGTGATGATCATGTTGTTGTTTGTTAGGGAATACAAATTCATAAAACACTACATTTTTAGAAACAAACACACCATGAGTAGACATGCCAAAAAGTAAATAGCCTTTGGTTCCTTCTTTGTAACCCAAAAAATGCATTTTCTTGCTCTAGGATCAAGCTTATCCCTATCTTGTATTAAAGTGCTAGCAAAGGATAAATCTCAAATACAAGAGTATTGAGTTATATAGATTATACAATAATAGTAACAGAGTAATAAACTCCTAATAAGAAGTCTAATACTGTAACCGATTCTCAACTAGCAAATTATTTAGTTACTTCACTAATTGTAATGAAAATTTTGCTGAAGAATGTTCCTGTAAACTGTATTGCATTATCATATTATTTTTATTTAGGTATTATTGTTAATTTAATATTATTATTATTGGCTGATTAATCTACTTTATAAAAAATTACACTATCATAGATTTTAATATTAAATTTTTACGTGTAGTATTTTGTTAATATATTGATTTAAAATGTGTTGTATTTTTTTTAAATACATTGACTTAAAATTTTCGACCAGGCCAAAAGCCAAATAGTCCTTCCGTTTTATCATGAATGTTATTTTAGAAAAAAAATATTTTAAAATGAATGTTATCTTCAATTTTTCATGTAAGTTGAACTATTTTTTCAATTGTATCTTATAATTGTTCCTACATGCACTACTTCCAAAATATTAATTTTATTTTATATTTATGATGATAGAAAATTTTACAATATGTATTTTTTATCGAATAATTGTTTTACTACTTTGTACAATTATATTAAATTTAATAATAAAAAAAATATTTAAGCCATTATCTATAATAAAAATGAAATGTGTAGCTTTAAATTTAATTAAAATGCATTTTGATAATTAAAAATTCAAAAGTAATTTTGATACATATTATTCAAACAACTTTAAGTTATAAGAATCACTTTTACATTAACATATTTAAACATAAATTAATTTATATTCAACTCACTTTTAACTAAAATCAATTATCTCAAAATCAATGTATCAAAATTAATTTTTTTCACCACAGAACCAAACACACGCTAAGAACAAGAATACCAGTGATATTGAGTTGTATTTTCAATTATTTATCGGTTTAAAAGAGGTACTATTTGACGAGGCTCAATAAAATCCAAGGCCATTTTTTGTTTAGTATCGGGTGTGCATTGGATGCATCGATATTTTTGAACCACTAATAATAGGGGTGTACATGGGTGTGGGTCGATCCATCAACCCGATCACCCAATCGAACTCAACTCGATTTTTACATGTACCCGGTCGGGTCCGACCTGACCTAATCTGTTGAAAACCTATTTATATTCGGTTCGGGTAATGGGTTCAACAATTTGAACCCGTCAACCTGAACCAATGACTAGTTATGTTTTTTTAAAAACAGTTTGTTTGGCAACCTAATAGGGTTTCATTATTCTTCTTCTCCTTCATATTTTCAGCAGTTGCCGTCCACGTTCTTCTTCTCTTCCACCTCTGCGCCAATTTCTTCTTTTGTTCCAGACTTCCTAAAGTCGCGCCGCCCACCTTCTTCTTCTGTTCCAACAGTCGCGCCGTCACACAACTTCTTCTTCTGTTCCAGACTTCCTGCAGCCGCGCCGCCGCCCACCTTCTTCTTCTTCTTCTTCTTCTTCTTCTTCTTCTGTTATAGATATTTTTATTGTTTTTTTATCAAAGTAAGGTGTGTAGAGTAGTTTTCCCTAGATTATCTATGTCATTCGAGCAAGATACATTTTTTTTAAAAAAAATTATCAACTATATTGATTTTTATGATAAGTTGAATTTTATGTAATAAAATGTTGGATAAATTAAAATACAGTTGTGAAGAAACTTTATCAAAAAAAATTGTCGCGAAAAAAATTTCATTTGAGTTAAATACTATTTATTTAAATGTTATATTTTGTTAGTCTTTTTTTATTTAGATAAAAAGATAAATAAATTTATGGTGTATTCAAATATGAAACATAATAGTCAGATTAATCAATAATTGTTATAGATTTTACAGACATTTCATCATAGTATTTAATATCAATCAATTAATATTTCTAAAAAATTAATATTAAATATGATGAATCTAGTATAATTTGTTTACATTTAAATCTATTAAACACTTTGTTTTAGTATTTTATTTGAAAATATTAAGTACTCTAAATATAAACAAATGAAACACTACTATTAAAAAATTGTGGTAGCTTAGTAAACTAAAATGTGGTGAATGACGTGATTGAAATTTTATGGTTTTTGAGAAATTCAATTATTAAATATATTTTCATTCAATTAAATTGTTATTGTTGTTACTTATATTTCTCCTGTAAAATAAAAAATAGGTTACTATTTATGTATAACCCGCCAACCCAACTCAACCCGTTATTGATCGGTTTGGGTTAAATGAAAAAAATATGGATTTAGAACTCAACCCAACCCAAAGATAATCGATCTATTCGGATATCAGATTTTGTCAAAACTGGCCCAATGCAACATGAGTACACCCCTAACTAATAATACTAAAAAACTTTACCCTGTACTCCACGTTTAGGGATGCTTATGGAGATAAAAAAAAATTTGAATTATTTTTCAAAAAAAAAATCAAAATTTTTTAAGAAACAAATATTTTCGATTTTTTTCTCGAATATTTCCCAAGAAAAAAAAGATTTAAAATATTTTTTGAAAACAAAGTTTCGATATTTTATACATATTTTTTTGTTGAGAAAAACAAATTTCGAATATTTTTTAAGAAAAAAAATCTTAATTTTGATCCCATTAAATTTAACTTTGATTTTGGAAAACATAAAAAAAATATTTCCAGAACTCATGTCTTTCAAAAAATTTGATTTGTATATACCGAAAAACTTAAAAAAAGTTTTTCGGTACACAAATGTTTTTTTGTGTCGGTACACAAGTGTGTTTTAGTCTAAACGACCTTTGTGTACCAAAATTTTTTTTCAAGTTTTTCGATACAAAGTTCAACTTTTCTTTAAAAACATGTGTTTCGAAATTTTTTTTTTAAAGTTTTTCGAAACTCAGATAGAATTTAGTGGATAGAAAATTATTATTATTATTTAAAAAAAAAAGTAAAAATGAGTAGTTTGTATAAAATATAGAGTAGGAGTATGAATACAGGGGTACATGGTAAAACTTTGATAATACTCATTTGGTGGAAAAAGAGGCCTAACCCAAAAAGATAATGGAGGAAGCCCAAAAGCCTCTAAAAAAGTAAATAAATAAAGATAAATTTCTTTAGGAGTGATTAATAAAGGCGTGACCGTTTATATATATACATATATAAAATGATGTACAAAGTATAAGTTAGATTGAGTTGCATGTTTTCATTCGGTCATAATATTAGATCAGACATTTTTTTTCTGTTTTGATCCTTAATCATATTTTCATTTGTTAAATTAGTTATTTTTGTTAATTTCTGCAAAAAATAATGTTAATTTTTGCAAAAAAATGAAATAAAAATATCGTTGAGTTTTGTAGAAGTATATCTCTTTCATTTCATAAACTCACAAACTCATAAATTTATGATATTCTTTAATCTAAAATCCAAAAAATTCATCAAATTTATAACCTTCAAATCCATAATATACAAATTCAAATTCAACATTTCAAATTCAGAAAAATGAAGAATAAAAAATCTTCAAACTTATTCTTCTTCCATAACCTTCGTCTTACTCATCTTCTTGGTTTCTCTCATTCTTCATCTCATTCATCTTCAATAGTTCTGGATAATATATTGAGTAAAGTTTCAACTCCTAACAAAAAATAATGTTAAAAAGAAAAAGGCTTAATTGCAATTTTAGTCTTAATATTTTTACTGATTCACGAAATTGGTCACCCTATTTTAAAATTCAATAGTTTTAGTCTCTCCTTCTGATTTTTTAACTAAAAATGATGACGTATAATGCTTTAAATAACGTGATATATGAGTGATATATGATGTAGAATGATTAACACCAATGAAATTGAAATAAAACGTCGTAAAAATATAACTTTCATATTTTTTTTCTTCATATTTTTAATTTAATTAATGACATATGAATAATTCTATGATTTAGATGGTTCTATTTCATAGAATTATATGTCACCTCATTAAAAATATGTCAAATCGTCATTTTTTAGTTCAAAAATTCAAGGGAGAGACAAAAAATGTCGACTTTTAAAATAGAAGGACAAATTCTGTGATTTAGTAATAATGTAAGGATCAAAACTGTAATTAAGCTAACGAAGAAAAAAAAATTCCAATTAATTTAATTATTTAATAAAAAAATTCAATTCCAAATCAATAAATCTCCTTCAATAATGAATTCATAACCGTTTAAACTGATAACAATGAAATTCAAAATAAAATTCAAATCTATAACCTTCAAACTCAAATCCAATTAAGGCTTAGATTTACTTTTAATGTTAGGCACATAAAACACATCCCTTGTGATTGTTGTTTTCCCTCCTTTCTTTGAATTACATCCTTTCCAATTCCTTCCGGAGCACAACCTTGTCATTAGCAAAACTTTACACTTCTTTATTACCTTTTCATCAAGTCCACATAACCAACTTTTATGTCAGTCATGTGGTTTGAGGATGATCCAAAGTGTGATTCTTCCATCACGTGATAAGAGAATTATTTGTAAGAAAAATTGATCCAAAATGTATGATCTTTTTAAATTTATAATATAATTTTAAGAGTTAAATATGTTTTAAGTCTCTACAAAATTGAATATTTTTTAGTCCTTATTAAATTTTAATAGGTGTTTTAGTCCTCATAAATTGTCGGTAACACAAATGGTCCTTGGCGTTCAAATAATGCTGACGAGGATGACAAAAATCTGACTTGGTCTCTCCACATAGACTTTTTATATGATGTGGCACCCATAGGTGATTGACTCAACAATGATATTAATATTATATTATTTTTTTACACTAAATAATTTATATTATTAAACAAATTAATTTTTCAATTAATCCAATTAATCATTTTAAAAAAAACCTAATTCTTAACTGTTCTCATTTCCTTTTGTTCTCAGCCACCACCACCCCACATCACCCCTCCATCTTCCTCTTCTCCTTCTAGTTATAGTTACACCTTCTGGGCTCATAGGAAGTGAAGCAAATATGTAGCAACATCATCCAATTGCTAAAAACCCTAGTATTAAGACCTCTCCCAATATCACCCCTACCTCCAAATCTACCATATTCACCATAAAATGAAAAAAGAAAAAAAAAATTAGAAAGGTTTCTTGGCGGCACAAGTTCAATAAGTTTTTAGCAATCATTATTAGTCGATGCTTTTGGACTCGCTCGTTGCGTGTTGTCGACCTATCATGGTTGCTAAAAATTATTCTGATCATTATATCATACAAAAGATATGGGGTGAAAGTGTTTTCAAATTGATGAGAGTAAAATAATTTAAAGGAATGGAAAAACCGTATTTTCTACCATTTATCCGGAACTTGCTACGCACGGTTAAAGTTCTTTGAGTAACAATTGACTAATGAGAATACTTGGGATTTAGTGAGGTTAAAACATGAATTATAAACTTTTTAAATGGTGTTGTATGGTTTAATTTTGCAAATGTGTTCAAATTAAATTATTTTAGAATTGTGTATTTGATGTATTTCGTACTATGTTTGTTTATAAACATCCTCGATATTGTTTGAAGTAAAATGTGATAAACTGTGTCTACTTGTGTTGCAATCTATATGGTGTGTGCAATTGATCTTGTATCTCTATCTGTGAGTGAATACTTATGTGGTTAACAACTTTTTGGTTTGGATTGATGAGTAATGAATTGCTAGTGAATAAATGCTAGTATGTAATATGAGATACAAAATCATAAAATTGAGAGTAACTAGGAGTCTTGCATAATGTGATGATTGATTTGAATGTAAAATATGACTATGAAAATATAAAATGATGGTGCTTATTTGGTGGCTTGTGGTGTTATTAACTTTATTGATATTGAGATACATTGACTTTTTGTATAATATACTCTTGAATTATATGATGTGAGATTCTGTGACGATTGTGTATGAGAGACCACTTTGATGTTAATGAATTGAGGTGTATATATATATATTGATGTTACCACTTACACGATGAGTTATTGATGTTACTAAATTTTTCAAAGTTCGAATGATACTAAAGAAAGAAAAGAAGTTTAGAGTATAAGAGCATGCATAACATTATGTTGATTTGTGATTGTCTCATTTTGATGAAGTGAATTATTATGTTATTCTCTGTTGATGATTCTTACTATTGTGTTGTAATTGATATTCTATTTACTTGATGTTCTATGTATTCTTTTTACTTGTTTTATACTATTAAATATTTTCGATGCTCACCCCATTGGTTGTTTTTGTGTGTGCGCGTTTGCGAAAATGCAGTTACTACAAGTTGTCAGTTGATGATCCAGGATCTGATAGGTGATACCGGGTGGAAGTCAATTATTGTATTTTATGGAGTCTTGAGTTGAAATTTTATTTTTAAAAATTATTGGCAATCAAGTATTATTTGGAAATTTATTATTATTCTTTTTAAGATGAAAATCAATCATCCCTAAGTTTTTCTTAATGACTTAATGTACATGAATGATACACCTTGGTTGCTTTGATTGTAAGATATTTTTAAGTGAGGATTTTTATGTACATGTTTTTGTGTAAGTGTAGATGTGGTGTCCTAAGCCTTTATTTGGAAAGAAATTTTCATACTTTATTTAAAACCGCTGTAAATTTTGCTTAAAGATTACTGTACTTTGTTTTTGTTTTTTTTATTGGGGTTTAGGGTGTCACAGTTGCCCACACTTGCTTGTAAGTGGATATGTCCTTGCACAAATCGCAAAATTAACTAAATGGACTTGAGAATATATTGGAAGGAGAAAAGGCGTGAGAGAGACGATGAAGAAATGAAAGAGGGCAAACAAGATTTGAAGCGGAAAATGAAAGGTAACGTAACATCTTCTCTATTGTTAGGGTTTTGTTTGCTGAGAAGGTGCAAATGGGAGACAATAAAAAAGAGAACATTAGCGTAAGAATAAAAAAGGCAAATGTTGCAACATAACACTCTTTTAAACCATATCATACGTAAGGACAATGTTGCAACATAAAAGAGAAGAGCAAAATGTTGAAGGAATTCTTGCATTCAACTCAAGTCAATTACCCCTCACATTATATTGTTGGTTTTCAACGGTCAACATTAGTTTTGATCAGATGAAGCATATTCACTGTCAAGAACGTTCTACTCTTGTTGATAACGTTCTGGTACTGATTCCAAAATGAAGGCATGAACCTTTTTTCTTAAATTGATCCTTAAACTCTTTTTTGTTTTCCACTTCATGGTCAGACTTTGGAGCTTTCATGGATGATATTTGAACATTATCAACTTTGTGATTTATCCAAATTTAATATTGTAGTTATTTTCTTCACCGTCCTATCTTCTATCATGAAAGTCAACACACTCATCAAACATAATATGCATAATTTCATCTACAGTTTGGGCCTTGAGATTCTATATTCTATAATATTTAGAGAATGTAGAATATTAAGAATATATGTTTTGATGATATTTTAAATCAAATTTACCCATACTTTCTTTATCATGCAAAACATAGTAATGACATTAAAAAATGTGAAAGTATGAGATGTTTCGCTTTCTATTTTTCAAATATTTATATGAAGGTATAATCAAGATATTTTTTAATAGATCCAAGATTAAAAACATGACAAACAATTTTTATGACTTCTCTCCAAAATTATTTTTTATCACTTGATTCATTTAAAATTGTTCTAGCCATTCCTTGTAATGAATTTTTTTAAACAAACAACTCCATATTGTGGAAAAGTTCTTTGACAAGAAAATCATGTGAAATATCATTTTCATCAAAGAATGATCTGAAGAATTATTTTTCAAATTTCCCTTGATTATTTCTTATAGAACTGATAATTGTTTTCTAAAAATCTTTTACAAGGAAAAAAAGTTTTAAAGACATTATTTTTATGCTTTTAAAAATAAAATACTTTTATCTTTTTCAGAAGATTTAAAACATGATTTGGTTGGAAATCCATCTAAGAATAAAACATAAGGATTTTTTTAAAAAATACAACGCGATGATGTTTTTTTTACCTCAAACATGTGGGGTTTAAAAAATAACTTTAAAACCAATTTTACAAAGTTATCTTTCACATATCAAACGTCCTTAATGTTTCTAAATGTTATGGACCCTCCAAATTTTTGTAATGAGAGTAGACACCATACTATTCCATTTATGTGTATTGAGCATGCCTTGTCCATGTATCAATGTTTTTTCTTGATTGTTGGATGATGTTCATGCATCACAAGTTAGTAATGATTTTGGTACCCATATTTGTTTGGGTCCTTGATGGTTAGTGTATCTTCTTGTAGAAGATTTTTTTTCTTATGATCAAACTTGCCATAATAAGAACATTCCTTCTCAACTTTTTTGCATTCAAAATGTTCTGGTTTGGTACGAGAACGTTCTGATGCAGAATGATCAAATTGTTCTGGTCTGTTACAAGAATGTTTTGATGTAGAATGTTTCGGTCTATTACAAGAACTTTCTGATATAGAATGATCGTATTTGTTATCATAAGAATATTGCCTTGCTTTCTCAATTTTTTTTCTTATGATAGCATATTGATTCAAGGTGTCCATATTTGTTACAATATGAACATTTTTAAATCAGATTGCTGCAAATCTTGAATGATTTTAACATATTCATAATTCTTAGTTTGTAGCTCCTCCTTTTGTTTCTTTATCTCATAAAGTTGATTTATTAGAAATATACACTTTTGAGATAAAATGTTTGAGTCATATAGGAGGTTTTCAAAATCTTTACATAAATAACAAGGTTCATAATATGTTACCTCTACACTATCTTCATTAGCCATTATACATGTGTTGGTTTCTTCTTTTTTAACCTTGATTTTCTTCGTGGAACTTTTTTTGCAAGGTAACCTACATTCCTTGCACTATCTTGTTCAAAAGAGATTTAGTTTTGAAATAACCCAACTTGTTGCATCTATGACATGTACTTTGATTTGCAGTTTTTGACATCACTTTTTCCTAAATCTTTTCCTCTTACACTTTTAAGTGCTCAAACCTTAGAGACATAGCTCTGAGGCCAATTGAAGTGGAATGAATAGTCACAAGAAAGATGGTTTGAATTGTGAAACTTTTAAATTTTAGTTCTTGCACTTTATTTGATGTTTTACTCAAGATTAAACTTGGTAATCGAAAGTTGATTAGTAATCTCTTAACTGACTAGAACTTTCTCGACAGTTTATATGAAGTTAAGAACATGTAAATAAAAATAATAATAGTGAAATATGATTTGTACTTGCAAATAATTAAAGATAAGGGATAAAAAGATCACACACAAAATGTATACTGGTTCACCCAACTCGGGTTCGTCAATTCCTCACAACCATTATATTTTTACTATATGCTTTAGAACCAAAATGTTCTCCTTCAAACCTTTTCTCTTGATCACACCTTCACCTTTCAACATAGAAAATATTTTTACAGTCACCTTTCAACCTTGAAAGCATTTTCACAATAACTTTTCAATCGAGAAAGGTTTTTTACAAACACAATCAATCTAATGTAAAAGATAGACTTGAGTTAATTTCAATGTGTACGATAAAAAAGTGTTTAGGATCTAATGATTCTCAACTCTTTGTTTGATATAAATAAAGACAAACTCAGTAAATGATGATTTACAAATATAGTGAAGAGAGCTGGAATTTGCTTGAAGAAATTTTGACTTGTTCTTACTTGAACAAGTGTTGATAGATTGAAAATTGAACTTTTCGCTTCATCTTCCAATTGATCTTTAATTTATAAATGATGAGAGGCTTTGAATATTCAGTTTAAACTTAATATAGCCATTAGACACATTAGTCAAGTGTCAGATCTGTTTTAAAACAATTAAACACATGTTTATATTACTTTCTAGAACGTTCTTAACAAACCCAAAATGTTCTTGCTTTTAGGTCTGATGGAAAACGTTAATGACTGTGAGAATGGGTTGTCACTTGTCAGTTGGTAATGATCCTAATCAAAATTATGCAGATCATTCTAAAAAATAACGTAAGTACAATGTATTCGCGTCCATGTCTTCCTTGCTCACAAATTATCAATTAGCTCATCAATCCGGAAGTCGTTTTTCCTGATTTGGGCATTCAACTCGTGTTCTGGGCTTGATTACTTTTGGGTGACCCATGTGATATCAATCTAGAATAGACTTTTAGTGATCCCAAAACTGATTCATTTGTCTTGTGTCTTTTATTTAAGACACCCAAAATGAACTATAATGTTATGCAATAATTATGTCATCAATCTGGGTATCATTATGCAGACCGGTCTGTAGAACATTCTACATGTTTCTTTTTGTAAGTAGGCCTTCAAATCTTGACTTTTAATTGCCCATTAAATGTTGGAAAGCCCATGTGCGAAATTCCAATTTGTTTACTACATGTTGCTCTTCCAAAAAGATCCTTATTGTCAATTGTTCTTTAATAGAACAACCAGAACATTCTGGTGAATCTTTTTCCATCGTTCTTTAAACCAATGAATTAATAAACGACTCAATGTTGAAATGATTTCTTCTACAAAGTTGATTCTTGTCATTTTGCTGAACGGGTATGAATATTTGTGAGTGCAATGAACTTGTTCACCTTGAGAACATTATTTCATAATAATTGAGAATGTTATCTTCTATAATAGAAGATAAATCTTTTGTTGAAGCACTACTTCCTACAATTTCTCTTGGTGTTTCACTTGTTGTGACTTTTCCATCAAGTATCACTGAGATACTTTAGTATAGGTATGCATTTATTGGACACTTTTTTCATGAAGATACTATCTTGAAGATGCAGTAATCATTATCTTGAATGATTGATATATGATTTTTTTTTTTTTGAGATTCTTTGCTTATTAAGTAGATACTTATGCACTTGTCGATGTGAATGGCTTCTTACTTGTCCACTTATGCAATTCATGTTCGTTAAATAAAAATCAAGTGCAATTATTAGTAGATCACCATTCATAAAACTTAATTGTTTATTTCATAGGATTTGTTGTCATTAAAACGTATATCAAAAAAAGTTTCCCTCAACAAGCTATACCTAGTGCTTATATGGTATATTTAGAAGAATCAGACTATAACATTGGTGCTAAAAACTATCCTAAAACATTTTCGCAAGTTGTAAGTTGTCGAGAGTGAAATTTATTATGCTATAAAAGAAGAGATGAATTCCAAGGGATGTAACGGAGTCAGGGATCTTTTCGAAGTGCCTAATAGTTTAAAAGCCATTGGTTGTAAATGGGTCTTTAAGACTAAGAAAGACTCACCAAGAAGCATTGAAAGATATAAAGCAAGACTCGTTGCTAAAGGATTCACTCAAAATGATAGAATTGATTACAAGGAGACGTTATCTCTTGTATCTAAGAATGATTCTCTTTGCATTATTTATGCATTAGTTGCTTATTTTGACTTAGAAATATACCAATTGGATGTGAAAACTGCATTTCTGAATGGAGACTTAGAAGAAGAGGTTTACATGAAACAACCAGAAGGATTCTCTTCTAGTAGTGATAAGCATTTGGTATGCAAACTTAAGAAATCCATATATGGACTCAAAGAAGCTTCCAATTAGTGGTAAGTGGGAGTAAATTATAGAACATTATAGATCAATGTATATACCAGAAGGTAAGTGGGAGTACAACTTTTTTTCCTTATTTTGTATGTGGATGACATTTTACTTGCTACCAATGAGCTGAAACAATTTCTTTCTAATAGTTTTGATGCGAAGGATATGGATGACTTATTTTTTGTCATTGGCATTAGTATACAAAGAGACATAGTTTGTAGAATTCTGGACTAGTCACAAGAAGCATATATCAATAAGGTGTTAGAAAGATTTATATGAAAGATTTGTAAATCAAGTATAGCACTCATTGTGAAGGGTGATAGGTTCAATTTGAACCAATGCTCGAAGAATGATTTTGAAAGGGAACAAATGCTTAATATTCCATATGCTTTTGCAGTTGGAAGCCTAATGTATGCTCAGGGCGAGACATTGCATTTGCAATTAGGATGTTAAGCAGATATTAGAGTAATTCAGTTATGGAACACTAGAAAACTACAAAGAATGTGATGAGGAGCCTTCAAGGAATCCAAGACTACACGCTTATGTATAAATAGACTGAAAATTTGGAGGTTAATGGTTACTTTGATTCATCCTTTGTTGGTTGCATTGATTCAAGAAAATCAACATCTGATATCATTTTCATGTTAGCCGATTGAGCTGTTTCTTGGAAAAGTGCAAAGCAAACCTTGATCGCTACTTCCACAATGGAAGTTAAGTTTGTATCTTGTTTTGAGGCTACATCACATGGTGTTTGGATGGAAAGTTTCATTTTTGGGTTGAATATTGTGGATTCAAGACCACTGAAGATGTATTGTGACAATTCAATTGTAGTGTTTATGGCTAATAATAACAAGTGGAAGTCAAATCAAGCATATCAACATTAAGTACTTAGCCATAAGAGAGCGCATTAAAGATCATACAATTGTTATTGAGCATATTAGCATTGATTTGATGATTGATGATCCTTTGACTAAAGACATGTCACCGTCATAATTTAAAGATCATGTAGATAGGAAGATACTTGGTTCCTATATCTAATTTTCGTTATAAAAATGGTTTTAATTTATGAAACTCTATGTGTCATATTTTAATTTTATTCAGTTTACATTTGATTATTAAGAAATATATTTTAAGTTTGAAACCTCAATAAGCATAAAAGATATAAGATTACTAATTAAGTTGTATGGTTAGAGGCACAATACTTTGTAATACATAGAATATAATACTCGATTATAGAGGACTCGTCACTATGATTCATGTGTTATGTTTCTTATTGTTATGAGTGAGAGGATGTATAGACCAAGTGAGAGAATATTGGTTTTTAACCGTTAACAAATGTGCAATTATGCAGTAAAGCAGTTTTTGGTCTCATCCTTTCCCGCATATTTGTTACTTCCAATTTCAAACAAGAATAGTTGCACTTAGATTTTGTGATGGACAAAATCTATAAATAAGGACAATGCTATGTTCTAGTTCCCTAAGACAAAAATTTTATTCCGTAAACTTACACCATTAAAGTGAGATTTTGAAGGTTTAGAAAAATCTAACGTCTTCAAGTAATTAGAAATGATTGTAGTAATGATTGTAGGTACACACTCTAATCCTTTGCTTATGCTATATTAATTGAATTTTGTTTTAGATATACTTGAAATTCTAAGGCATATACTACATTCATCCCCTATACTTAGGACACCAATGGTTGATGTGACTTCCAATGTCCTCGATCAACAACATTTTGTTTTAGATATTCTTGAAATTCTAAGGCATATACCACATTCATCCCCTATACTTAAGACACCAATGGTTGATGTGACTTCCAATGTCTTCAATCAACAACATCCAAACTCTTTCTATCAAAGTTAGAGCTGTAATGAAAAAAATTATTCCCAAAATAATAGCATCTCAAAAACAAGAAGATAATGATAAAAAAAAAATGATATGTAAGATACGAGATACCCTACAAGATGGGACATATAGTATAAATCTCGAGGCCCAACATGTAGCCCATTATCAACCACCCCACTTGTTGTTGTCTCTATATCACATTCACACGATTTTAGCTCACTTACATTTTGTAATTTTTCTTTTATAATGATTTATGCTTTTTGAAGTGGCGAAATACGTCCATGATGAAATCTCTAGCCGCTGACGATTTGCCACAAAGTCTTCTTTTTCTTTCAAATAATAATAATAATTTATTTAAATGGGTAGGAATCAGATTCGAAAAAATATAAATTTACAAAGAAATTCACTATGTTTAGTTTAATAGTATAAAACAATAAATTACATAAAAATGTCACAAAATATAAAAATATAACAAAATTAAAATATCTACAATACACTTGTTTCTGGAGACGAACATCAAAGTCATTTAATGAATTTGTATTGATTCTTTAATTTGAACTAAAATAACATCATAACAAAACAAAAAATCAAATAACACTGCATCGAAACGACAAACTAAGTACCGTCACATTAACACAATAAAATCACAAAAAATAAAAATAAATATGTATAAAAATCACTTAAAAATTAGTCAAAACTATCGTCATCAAAGAGAGAGACGACTATGTTAAGAGAGTCTTATTTTCAATTGGCAGAAAAACGTCAATGGCTGAATATGAATCCATTTGCTACAAAGTCTTAGGGACACTTTGGATGAGATTCCCAAAAGGTCTTGAGCACAGACAATAGAAGATTTTTGCCAAAAGAATCAACTAGCATGAGAGTATTGCCTTGCTCCAAACAAAGCCTTTTAGCTAGATGTTTATTTTAGACACGCAAATGAATTCAATCACCCACTACATATTAAAGTGACCTACAAGCATATTGACAATTTAGTGTCGGCATTTACTAAAGGGAAATGCTTAATGCCGTAAATTTATTTTCGTGAGAGACACACGAATGAGATGGCAAGAATAAATATGATTAACTTTTTCTTTTTTTTTCTTTTTTTCCTTCTTATCTAATATGAAAAGTTGAAAACGCATAAAAACATAGACAACTAAGATCATCAAAGATCCTTGTATCTTATTAGATTGCTTTTTTGATACTATGTTTTTGCATTGCCCTATTCAAAGCAAAGATTAATTTTCTCAATTCTAATGCCTTAATGTCTTGCAAATTCAATAGCAATACTCGATTATTTTTCATTTCTTTGGTTGGAATTTGATAGTGAATATAATTGGGATTTCTATGGGAGATTTGTGGGAGTAAAGTTGAGTATATCAAGATAGGCTCGTGGGAGTGATGAGCATCCTTAGTTAATAGGAGAATTGGATTTTGAATCTCACAGTTGGACTTATATTCCCCATTTATAATTTTTATCGCTTAACTTACTAAAATACACTTAATTGAATAGTAAAAGCTAAAACAAATTCGGATATTTTGATCATACCTCCACATTCTAAAATTTCCGAAAAACTAATTTTTTTCTCTGAGTTTCTCTAACCGAAAATTTCAAGAACGAAATTTCCAATTGTTATATTTTAATACCAGAAATTTCAATTTTATAATTTTCGGGAGTTAATTTCAACCGGAAATTTGAAATATCCGGTAGTTGTTATGAAATTTCCTATATTGAAATATAACTACCGAAATTTTCGTTCCTAAAATATCCGAGTGAGGTTTTTTTTTTCATTTTTTTTTTGTTTACACTTTTTTCATTCAATTTTTTTTAGTGAGGACCAGAGAAGCAAAAAATACTATGGAACATTCTCGAGTTCGACCTCCTACACAATCTAATAAGAGAGCCGTCGTTGAAAAAAGGAGAAAGAGGAACAAAGAAATGCAACAAGAGGAGGATTATTATATTCAACCTGAGTTTAAGCAAGAGGGACAACAGGATCTTGCATTTGAGAATCATATACAACATGATCAAGAGGAGCATGAGCAGCACCAGGATAACATGCATCAGCATCAACAACCTGAACAACCTCTATTTCCTGGAGGTCATTTCGATCTTTCCGTCCTTAAGGACTATCAGCACCACATTGCAGTTAGAGTGTGAAATGGACAGGTTAGTAAAAAATTTATCTTATTACATTGTATAGTACAGCATAGTATGTATAGTTTAATCTATTTATAGTATAGTTTATTACAGGACCGATTTAGTAACTCAATTTGTTTGAAATAGTTGATTTACTAATTCACTAGTGTTAGGAACTCATTAGAGTTTAATTTGATTTACTGAAAATGGTCAAATGATAAAATGTACTCATTGAGAAAGATAAGAAAAACTAAAGAAAAAAATGGTTTTTAAAATAATTATTTCAATAGTGAAATTGCTTAGTATATATATAGTAAACTAACTAATTGTATAATTTATTGTGTGCAATTTTAATTAAGCAAGATAGACGTGCCTTGAAAGTAGTTTCAAATGGCAAAAAACAAGATAAATTCATTTATATCAGATATGTATTTCCTACTCAGATAGATCAATGAATTACTACATCTGATTACGTCCTCTGCAACGATGTAGTTTGCATATGATCGACGGTAATCTCATATTTGCTTTTGCTGAGAGAATGCAATATAAACTAGCTCATTTCACCTACCATTTGGTGAAATGACTATTACTCTTGACGATGTTAGGGGTCTTTTGGGCATACCATGTTATGGAAAGTTTTTCACACCTCCTGCTAATGTGAATGGAGATTTGGCCATTATTGCTACTGTTGAGTTATGGGAGTTGATGAGAATGAAGCTGTGAATGAAACTAGGGTTAATAGAGGAGCTTCATATAGTTGGGAGTTAAATAAAGGTGTTTCACTGCCACAGATGTTACGATGGACTCCTAAACAAACATTTGGGGATGTTGCATACTACAGAGCGAAGTTGGATGCTTTGGGACCTATTGATATTATCTGGAAGCCAAATTACAATGAGGACGCCACGACATGATTTTAGTCTGTGTCGGTGTTTACATGGTACATCGTTGGTGGTCTACGATGGTACCATATTTACTAGAGAGGTGTCGACGACAATTTGGGTTTACTCAGCACATCCCTCCTACACTGCCAATGCTCGTTGTATGTGATGTTGATGTTGAATGGAGTATGTACAGGAACTCTGTTCGATCCCTTCGTACTAGATTGCATCCAACCACATATTTACATGAGTCTATTGAGGGATACATTTAGTGGTACTATAGGATATCTCATCCTCGAATGATCCCTTAAGTTGCTGCAGAACCTCCATGCTTTGACGTTCCTTGTGGTTTTGGTCCTGGTCCTAACCATGATGCTGGTCCTAGTCCTGATACTACTCATGGTGAATGGTAT
Organism: Cicer yamashitae; assembly: GCA_037974755.1. Lineage (NCBI taxonomy): Eukaryota > Viridiplantae > Streptophyta > Magnoliopsida > Fabales > Fabaceae > Cicer > Cicer yamashitae. The sequence goes on from JBBPBQ010020323.1 coordinate 15,095,283, forward strand.
ACACATTGTCAGATAATGGGTGGTCTTATAGAGCATAGTTTAGACTTACAAAGACATATAATTTGATGTATGTACTAAATCTAATGAGCCTCCAATGTATGTTCTAATCATCTGCCAAAGACATATAATCTGATGTATGTTCTAAATCTAATGATCTCCAATGTTGTAGATGTTATGCGTAAGCTATAGCCCATGATGTAGACACATGATTGCGGTGATTCTTCCAATGTCATGCAAATGGAGGCAACGTACATCTTGATTTCAATTTAACTTGAACCCAATGAGTTTCATTAACAAAACCAATGCTGATAATACAATGCTGACAAAAGTCAAAGAAAAAGATTTTCCCAATGTCACAAGAAGGAGATTATATTTTGTTGCTATCACGTAACCCATATCTGAAATGCTCATCCACTTCTCGTTGGTTTGGTTTCCCAAATCAGTTACAAGAAAAAAGTTTGACACTTCTTGCAAACGTTCCTTGAATAATGCAGCATATAAATCAAGTTTGGACTTAATATCTGTATACAACTGTCGACGCACAATGCTCCAATATTCTTCACTATGACCAAGTAAAGCAGCAATAGCACGACATCCACAGTTTTCATCCGCTTTAAGATTAACTATGTCTTCAATATATGAATGAATTATAGGAGGAAACTCGTCCAAATATTTTCTAACTTCATTGATAATAGGTTGTTGTAAGGTTTGTTTTGGTGCTTACTGAGAGGCTTGTTTGGGTGCTCGTTGAGACGCTTGTTTGGATGTTTGTTGTGATGCTTTCATGTGGTCCTTGTTGAGAGACTTGAATAGTTGCATTATCAGAATAAAATGCATCAACATGCTCAAAAAATGAAGCGTCGCGATATATGTCACATCCCTTCGCCTTCTTATCTTTTTTCCTCTTCACACCACCTTTTGTTTTGATCTTATTTGGTGGTGCACACATTGATGTTGTCTCTGGATATGCTATTTCACGCAACTTGCTCTTCAATGCCCTCTTTCCAGCAACATTAAGTGTTTTCCATGTTTTCCAAATTATATTCATCTTTGATGTAATGTCCAACCCTAAATCATTTTCTAACTTTTCTTCCTCTTGACCAATTCATGGTTAATTTCCTCCAATGTATATGAGAAGCATCCAATGGGATTGGAACACCTTCCAACTTTTATCGTGCCAACTCACATGCATAAGGTAATCCATAAGAGTTTCTAAGTATACAATGACATGCGGCTTTGTCATTATCGACATAGCTGACTCTCTCTTGTATTCATCAAAAATATCAGCTAAAGCTTTCCTGGATACAACCCAAGTCAAATTCTCATAGAATGAATTGTTGTGTATATGCTTTTTGCGACCCTTACTTGTCTCAAGTGACCTTTTTTTTATCTTAATAATTTGCAATTTCAACATCTCACTTATACCATCCCATGCCTTACAGAAATCTCATTTATCGTGTTCCAAAAATCCCTTCAATGACCAATGAGCAGACTCAACCCTAATATTCAAACATAAAAAAATGTTTGGTATTAGTTCAATAAAAAATCTATCAAACATGCATGTTTAATCCTAAACATGTATAAATATAAAACAAAATGCTAAGATTTAATGGCATACCTATTAGTCGTAGTATTTCCTATATACAGCACTCGATTGGTCTAGGCTTCAACAAATATTTCCTTGTGATGAGTCAACCATGTGTCTCTGACGTAGTCAAAGAAAATAATATTATCGACACATGTTTTCCTCGTACTCATTCTCTTTATAACAATAAACAATTTTCCTCTACAAATCTAGAATAAGTTTCTACATATCCTTCTTCAATATATATTGTTTACATTTGGCTCCAACAACTCTTTTGAAACAAACAACTCTTTTAACTTCTCCAATGCCCAACAAAAGTTTTCTTGACGCTCACAATCAATGTAAGCAAATGCAACGTTGAATGTCATCCTAGTTGAAGTTACACCAACAATTTCAAACAATGGTAACCTATACTTGTTGGTTTTGCAGGTGCTATCCATGATCAATAAAAGAGGGACCATGTTGAGCAAAGTTATGGACTCTAGGTGCATCCAAAACATGTCCCTCACAATGTTGGAGTCTTCATGAGTCCTACTCCAACAAGCATACTTCTCAGCTTCAAGTAAATTCAACAGATGTTGCATATCAATTCTGCCTCCTTTCAATTTCTTCCTATATGTGGTTCGTCGCTTATAAATTTAAGAGATATTAGTCATGTTCTCCTTATCTCAATCTCTCAAAGATGACAAGATATGTCTCGGCGCAACATGATATTTTGTCAGCTCGTCAACATGTTTCTTATCTTCTTCTTTTAAGTGTCCCATAAATGCATTATTCTAAAAAATAGCCACTAACTCATGGTTGTGAAGTCCACACATTAAACTAATAATCCATCTCTCATAATTCTTCAATGGTCTCGATCTAAGTTTAAACAAACAACCAACTTTTTAGTTGAAGTCCTTGAGTTACGTTTATTTGACTTATATTTTCAACTTCTATCACAACCAAGAATTAGTTTTGACTTCCTTCCTCTCTTTTCGGTCTCTATGTCAGGGCGAGAAATGATAACAGCTACTCGATTTTGTCGGCAAATCTCTCTTGCCCATGATATGACAGCTTCTCGTGACTCAAAAATTTGATTAGTTGTGAATGCTTCAGCCAAATCTATATATAATGGTGTTTTTTCCATCCCAACAAAAAAAGGGTTTAAAAAAATCCAGAATAAGAAAAAATTACATATCGGAAATTTCAAAATAATAAAATTTACAATCGGGAAATTTCAAGGCACCGGAAATTAAGGCACAATTTCCAAAAGTATAAATAGTGTACCGAAAAATTTGTTGGCGAACTTTTAGTACACAATTTATACTACCGGAATTTGTGTACTTTGAAATTTCCATAACACAAATTTCACTACTAGAAATTTTAAAAATACAATTTTCGGTAGTGTTAATTTGTGTACCGGATATTTTATAGAAATTAATTTAATTACCAAAAATTTTGTTGAGAGATTACGATTTTAGAGCAATTTTTTTTACCTTTGATTAAATAAAAATGAAAAAGATAAAAATTCTTCGTTAATTAGCTTTAATAGGCAACACAGGTGTTGGCAAACAGTTACCTATTCAATTATTTATTTAATAAAACATAAAAATAACTAAAAAAGTTTTAAAAATTAATTAAATATATAATAAAGTTGTGTTCGTGATATTTGCGAGGATATGTTGTCGGGATGTATAACAATACTCTTTATTAAATAATAATTCTTGCATCTCTAATTAGAAGACTTTATTTTATATCTTTATCTCTTAATACAAAATCTTTTAAAATTTTATATGCATTAATGATTTATTTTATAAAAAATATCTCTATTTAATTTATTATTAAAAATGTAAATTATTTTTCTCTCTTATAATATCAATAATTATAGAGTAAAATATGTAGTAAAAATAACATTTTTTGAATATATTTGTTACAAATACTATTTTTTGTATAAACTATTTGGACGGTCTTTTGATAATGGATAAGAAGGAGTTAGTGCTTATATTAGCTAAGAAGATTAATTACTTTCCCTAAATAAAGTCTATATTATAATTTTATGATTACAAAGTTTTTAAAATATTTAAATATTATTTTTTGAAATGATTTTTCTAATTATCTCTTGAAGAACGATTAAGAAATATATATTTTTTAGTATGAACTAGAGAAAAGATCAAATTGTTGTATCCTAAAGACATAAGTTGTGAATCGCTTTGACATAGGAAGACAATGGTGGCCACTTATTAGATTTCTAGTTACTTTACATTGTTTAGTTAGTTAGTTTTAGTCAAATCTAATTAATTTATTTCGTTAGACTTAGTCTTAATTATTTAATTGTCATTTTATTTATATAATTAAGACTTTTTTTTTGTTGTCTTAGAAAAAATAGTAAATATCACTATAAATAATTCATAGTTGTAAAGTTTCAAGTTCGAACTTGAAACAAAATATTCAATCTAACAATATTGATATTTATCAATTAAGTTATGACTTAAAAATTAAATAACTAATATTTTAATTAGACTTATTCTTCTTGTAACTAGTATATAATCATACTTGTATATCTACCTCTAAACAATAATAACAAGGTAATTCATAGAATCGTCGTATTTTTATGTTTGTAATATGCTATTATAGAGATAATTATTCTGCTATATTTTTCTCATATTATTTTTCCAAATTTTTTTATTAAACTATTTCTATTCTTTTATTTTCTTTTTGATTCTTGAAATTTCCTATAAAAACATTAGATGTATGAAATTTATTTTTCAACCACATTCTTTAATCATCAAAAGCAAAAAAAAATTCCTTCAAGACACAAGAACCATATATACTTTTCAATATCATTCATCGATGAAGGGAGAGGAGGGCAATGAGTGAGGAAGATAAACAACTGCGGAACGACAAATAATCTAAAGCAATGGATGCATACGAAGGTAGAAAATACATCAAAATCATTTTCCAAATTCAAAAGTCAAATCTTCATCTACAATTTCCTCACAAGGCTTTGAGGATAAAAGAAAGTAAAGTGGATGTGAGTTAGGATAAAAGAAAGTAAAGTGGATGTGAGTTTGTTACATAAGAATAAAACAAGGTCAATGTGTTGATCATAAAGAAACAAATTCTGTTTTTTTTTTCTTTTTTTTTTTAGCATAATTGGTATTTCAGAGAAAATTATCAATAAGAAGTTGCAATCTGTCGGTAAAAAGCTAGACAACAAAAACATATTTCTTATCTCAAGCAAAAAATAATTCCTTCATAAAAAAAAAGGTAATTCAACCAACGATAAACAGACTTAGTCTTAGTTAATTAATATGTTAACTAACTAATATTCTAGTTGAACGTATTCTAGTTGTAACTAGTATATAATTATACTTGTATTCTATTTCTAATCAATAATAATGAGGTAATTCCCTAAAAACAAGGCAATTCAGTCAACGATCATATTTTCATATTTGTATTACCACTTTCTAAGTACCCTAATTCTAAGTTAGATAATGATAGTGGAGAGAAATTACAGAGAATAATGTATACTTTTTTTTTTTGGGAAGAAGAATGGGTCAAGTCCCAAAAAGCAACAAAGCTAAAAGCCTTTAGAAAAGAATACCAAATTTCTATCGGGCAACACAACGAGCGAGGAGAAATCAAGAATTACATCAAAAACACGAACGGTTTGAGAAAAAGAAAGACGAAATTTAGCAAAAGTATCTACTACTGGATTGCCTTTACGGTGAACATGAGATAGCTAAGAGTGATCCAACTTTGCAAACAACTTCTTTATACGAGTCACAAACTATAACATAAATGTCTACTAGAGCAATTCTTCAGAATTAATGACACCGCTACTTGAGAGTTTGATCTGATATCAATATTTATGAACCTTATAGAAAAGGCCAACTCCAAATCATTATAGATAGTCCAAAGTTCTACCATCGATATCATGCACACACCCTTAAGACATATGAGTAGCCACAGATGAAAGCACCTGTTTTGTTGAGGATTCAACAAGAAAGTGGAGCAAATAACAATGGCAACCAAACTAAATTGTCTAATCAACAATCATAACAACCAAGAACAAATCTAGAATCTATGAGTAAAGCAAATAAACAATCAACCCAAAGAACATGATAAAAAGAGTAGAGGAACAAGCACACTAAGATTGTTTACCTAGTTTGGTCCAAATTGACCTATGTCTGGGGGAGAAAGCATCCTTCCAACCCACTAACAATGAGTTTTTACAAGAGATACATACGAGTTACAAGTAATTAGCTTCCAATGTTCAGCAAGAACAAACCCTAATTTCTAACCTTTTCCTTTCTCTCAACCCTCAATGATTTTAACTCACCCGAGGTGTTTAGAATGTGTTTTCCAACCCTAGTCAATCACTCAAAAACACTCAACTTTTAGCCCTTGGATTCCTTAAAAGTTATTTCTTTTGGTGATGTCAAAGAATGAGCTAGAAAGTTGTATTTATAGGTATTTACCCATCTAATTCGAATTATTATTAGTGGGGTAAACAATTGGGTGATTAGAAGTACTTTGCCGTTAATTAGAATTACCTACTTCCACAACTAGAAAACTATTTTTTTAGCCTGCTTCAAATTACTATGACCCTAATTGAATTACTCTGACCAGAAACAAAAATCACTTATTTCAAGGCTCACTCTCAACACATGTGATCACGAACCACTCTTCCACAAGCTACCATTCCATTCGAGTTTTGGGCTATACCATCTCCATTGATGGTCACCCAACCATCCTCTGAGTAGTGCTAAACTAACCAACGTTGAGGAGAAGTCGATACATCTACAAGACGAGCATTAGTTAGTTAAGTATTCGATATAGAAGTCATTTGGTACCAGGCTTTGGTGGTTATGCAACCAACAATGAGAGTTAGAAAATATCTAATCGTTCTGAACCTTCCACAAATTATCCCACACAACATGTAAGATACTCCATTGTAGACCATTATATAATAAATACACTCTGCAAGTTCTCCAAGAGTCATATAATGTATACCTTATGTGAGGTGATTTTACTAACTTGTAAGTATAGAGAAAAATGATAATGAAAAATTTATCATTTCGCAATTATTTTAATATTGTGGTTATCAAGTGAACCTTACATATAAATATTATAAGTTATTATTTGACGACAGTGTAAAACTATCTTAGGGCCAATTCAAAACATTCTCATTATACTTTAACTTCTATTCAGGTCTCAAAACTCAAGCCACTAAGGCAAGAACTTTAGACCTCAAAGCCTAATCTTTTAAATAAATAAAAAAAATATCTCTTAACAAAATAATTTATTTTATTATTAATTAAGTTACAAATCTATTTATAATTATTTAATAGCTTAGTTGTTAAAGTATAAGGTTTGGGGTTTGTTGTTCATAGTTCAAATTTAGTCCATGCTACACTTTCATCTTTTTACTATTTCAAGGATATAATTAAAACAATTTTGACAAATAATTAAAAAAGAATTTTATTGTATTTTTAAAAATCATAAATGTTGTACATATTAAATCATACTTATAACACATATGGGTAACTAATAAATTATTGAATTGTTTTTGTAAGACTTTTGGGCTTTTGTAGAATTCTTAAACTGGTCTAGAACATATATAAAATTTCATTAAATAATCTCAATTAAATTTTTATCATGAAAAAAATGAAAACACACAAGAGATTAATAGAAGAGATTACTTTTTAATTAACCAAGGTGTGTGTTGAGGGCGGTGGAGGTGATCCACCAAATATAGCGTGTGTTTTGACTAAGTATATTGAATTATAGTCGTCCATCATATATGCTTGATTACATGATAGTATTTTTCTATCTTAACTAAGAATTTTAATTTTTTAGTTGGATTTGATTGTGACAAGCATGGGTAGTGGGGACTTTGAGAAAGAAAGGCTGGCATCGTCACACTCCCTTACATTTGGACCCCATTTTGTATATGGTACCACTTTTCTTTTTAAAGTATATGCTACCAATTAAAGACGTATTTGTTCCCTATTCCACTACCCATTCTATATTAGGTATCTCTTTTTCCACTCTCACTGATCGTTTTGATTGACCGGATAAAAAATATGATAAGATTAAATTACGTAATCACGTATAAATTTAATATTTGATGATCTAACATGATATGATAAACTAATCCAGAATTCTATTATATTTTGTTTTTTAAATTGAAATTTTTATCTTACATATGAGTTGGGTTAGAAACTTACAGGATAGATAAGAACAGTAGTTTATTTAATTACGTACCTTCATAAAAAATATAATTTAAAATATAAAATTGAAATAAAATAAAATATAGGCTTAATTGCAGTTTTAGTCCCTTTATTATTACCAATTCACGGAAATGGTCTCCAATTTTAAAAGTCGACAGTTTTGGTCCCTCCTTTAAATTTTTGAACTAAAAAATATAGAATTGACATATTTTTAATAACGTAACATACAATTCTATGATATAGAACCATCTAAATACATTAATTATTCATATGTCATTAATTAAATTAAAAATATGTAAAATTTCAAAGTTGAAAGTTAAATTTTTACTGCATTTTATTCCAATTTTATGGGTGTTAATCATTTTACATTATCGTGTCATACGTCACATTATTTAAAACATCTCACATCATCATTTTTTAGTTAAAAAATTAGAAGGAGGGACCAATACTGTCGACTTTTAAAATAGGGGACCACTTTCGTGAATCAGTAAAAATAGAGGGACTAAAATTGCAATTAAGCCTAAAATATAAAAACAATTTCTAAAATATAATCTAAAATATACAAATGTAAATATAAAAATAATTAATATAATTTGATATTAAACTTAAAAGTGAAATATTAATAATTAATTTAAAAAATGTTTATGATTTTATCACAATGATAGTTTTTTCTTTTTATATAATTTAATAAATTAGTATTCAAAATAATAAAAATGTAAAAATTAATTGAAATTTTAAAATAAATATAATTTGTTTACAAGGGTATTTCTTCTATTTACATATAATATATATATCATATCTTTATTTATATTCTAACAAATAAAATAGAATTATTTAGTTACTCATAAATTTTTAAAATTTAAACTGTTTGTTTAATAGTGTCAAGGGATAGTTTTAAATATAAAATCATTTCATTACTTATATAATTTTTTAGTATTTTTTTTGGTTAATTTATAATATTTAAAATATAATAAGTTAATTTGAAAAAAAAAACTAATATGTAATTGTTCCCAATTATAATTTTGTTCATTAAATATAATATATATTATATCGATGAGATGTGTACCAAATACATGACAAAATAAAATGTTGTTATCATGTTGGTGATCACGTGCGTATCAAACACTGGATATGATAATGTTTATCCTGTCATTATCTTATCATATTTTTAACCAGCTTTATATCATATCATCTCTATCATATCCTGCGCATCAAACGGACCCTCAATGTCTTCTGGATTAGTTATTTCAGACATGTATTTTTTAAGCTTTTAAGAACATATGAGGTGGGAAAAAAAGCCATATTATTGCCCCCATTTAAGCTTGATAGTTTTTTCTCCCACCCGGTATGTTCTTAAAAGCCTCCAAAATATACTTTCAGATTGATTAATCTAAACGTATTATTTTTATTAAAATACACCTCTAAATTGACCAATCTAAAGAGCATTAGGAGGTGGGACAAGAAACTCTCTTTTTAAGTTTATCTCCACATTAAGTGAGTACATGTTGATGTGGTAGTATTGTAAGCTTATTTTTTTCAGTCCATGTGTTCTAGTATAGGTGTTCATTAGTTTGTTGGTAGGATTTAGTTTTAAATGCGCTTATAGTCTTTATTTTTGTTGATTTATGATTTTAGTCTCTTAATTTATAAATTCGAAAAAATAATTTATTAATTTAAAAAAATAGTTTTTTTTTTCCACCATTGAATTTGTGACGGATTTTTGTTAATGTGTCAAAGTTAAATAATGAACTAACAAGTCTATGAATATGTGACAATGCATATTTTATCAAGAAATTTGATATTGTTTGATTTTAAAACAATATTTTAATGATATGAAAAATAAAATAATAAAATTTAAAAAGTTGAGACCAAAATTTGTGAATTTAGAAATGGAGGACTAAAATTGGGAATTTGTAAAAATAGGAGTAAAAGTATATTTAAACTTATAATTTAATTAGTATTATCAATGTGAAATTTTTTATAGAGACACTTAATCATTTTTAACTTTGATGCTATGATGTAAGATTGTCAGCAAAAAATACATATAGTCTTTTAAGTTTAACTCAATTCCCTTAAGTTTTTTAGGTTTTCTTTTTTCGATTTGGTTTATGTTTGCACATTAGTTTTTTGTCTTACTTTCAACAACAACTTGTGCAATTGAAAGCATTTAATCATTAAAAATTCTATCAAATGCTGCAACAATATATCATTTAGAAAACATCCATCAAACCTTATAAATTGGTTTACATTTCTTGATTTTCTACAACTATTTAAACACATGTATAACCTTAAAAACTTGATAATAAAGGTCCATTGACATAATAAATGCCATTAACTTTCTCCATTTGCAAAGTAGTTTGGACAGTCAACTTATTACGCTATTTGAATTAGATCTTAACATTTCATGACAATAATTCAAGAAAATTGTCAAACTTAAAGGGTTGCATGAATAATTTAATATAGCTTAAAGGTTAAAGATGCAAACTGAATGTAACTTAAATAGCCAAATCAAGAAAATACTTAAAGGATCTAAGTGGAAACTGAACTAAACTTAGACGACCGCCAATATATTTTCTTGCCAACATTATTTTATATAATATTTGAACAAATATCTATACCGGCGATTAGATTTTTGGCTAAATTACACTTTTAGTCCCGTAAGTTATTTTTAAGTTTCGCTTTGGTCCCTTAAATTTTGTTAATTACATTTTAGCCCCTTAAGTAATAAACATCAGACAATTTGGTCCCTCAAGTAGTTTTTGTTCCATTTTTGTCCCATAAGTTACAAACATTAAAGATTTTGGTCTCATGTTATAAAAATTAGACACTTTAATCTCTTAAATTACAATGTTAGACACTATTAGAAATGGCAAAAGTGTATAGTGTGTACCTAAAGGGGCCAAAATGTTTAATGTTTGTAATTTAAAGGACTAAAATAGAACGAAAACAACTTGATGGACCAAAGTGTCTAACATTTGTAACTTATGGGATCAAAATGAACTAATCAAAAATTAAGGTCCAAAGTGAAACATAAAAATAACTTAAGGGACCAAAAATTTAATTTAGGCTAGATTTTTTGTATTGGACATAACTTATCCTTACAAAATTAGCTTCTAAGGAGATTGATTGATTTTTTTCCAATTCAATGGTGGACGACCTCAATGGATAGGCTCTTGATATTATAGTAGGTTTTTATATTGAGTATAGTTCATCTTTATAAAATTAACTTATAAAGCAAGAGACACATTTCTTTATAAATCGTGTTTAAGACTTATCTTTACTCAATGTGAGACTTTGTTTTTCTCGAAGCACCCTCACTCCTAATAATGTTGGACTTGATGTGTGAATATAGATGATCATTGACCTGAATCAATAGGCTAGTGATGAAATATTAAGTTTTTTATATTGACTCTAACTCATATTTACAAATCGACAAGGTGAGGTGTATCTCTTTATACACTATTGTTAGACCTTTTTTTACAACAAAAAACAACGATATTTCTTCATTTAAATTGATAAAAATTATTCGATTGATGACAATAAAATTCAAACTCTGCTAAAAATGATAAATCTACAACAAAAAAACTCGCAGTACCCATGTTAATAGCATAAAACAACATAATGTGTGACATCTTACAAATATGAAAAAATTTAAGTGTCCGGAATACACATGTCTTCGGAGTTGTAACGTTGAAGATGTCAAAATCATTTATTGAATTTGAATTTTTAGTTGATCGAAGTTAATCTATCAATCTGAATGAAAAGAACACTGCAATACGACAGAAGATCAAAGTTGCCGAGACGGGAACTCAAACACGACACAAACACATACATATATGTGTGTGTTAAAAACACTTGAGTTAAAAAGGTGCTTTTTAAGTTAAAAATTGACCTATAATCACCTTCTTTAATAGAAGAAGAGCTAAAAAAAAAAAGGAGAAAAATATTTGGCGGCGGCTCTAAGCTAGACCTTATTTTTATTCTGCGCAACATTTGGCAGTTTTCCCAATATTGTCCATACAAGTAATTAAATTTTTTAATTTTAGGTATTTGAATTCTTTAATTCTGTGTATGACTTTATGTCTTGGCGATTGATGATATAGTTAAGGGATCTTAAAAAGTAAAATAAAAGTCGTAATCAACTATGTGGCCGAGAGGTTTTATTCTAATTTAGGTAAGATTAAGATAGATTTCTACTTTTGGTAAGTATGGAAAATAATTGTAAGTTGCAAAACTAACTTCACCTAATATATTGTAGTACTTACCTAACATTATATTATACCTATTATTGGGACCTGAAATGTTGACTAAGGCGAGTGAAATTTAAATATACATAATTTTTTTTACTCATTTAAATTTAAATAGGAAAAATTATATCCATCATCTCTTATCTTATTTAGTTGTAAGAGTTCAGTTTTAATTTAATTGTAAGTTTAGTCCTCTATTTTCACCATTTCATGAAGTTGGTTATTTTAAAAGTTATCAGTTTCTGGTCTCTACTTTAGATTTTTAAACTAAAAAAATATCGATTTGATATATTTTATATGACGCGGCATACAATTTCATGATAGAGAACTATCTAGAAGCATTAATTATTCATATGTCATTAATTAAATTACATAAATGAATAATTTCTAAAATTGAAAGTGAATTGTTTATAGGATTTATTGTGAATAGAGTGTTAATCATTCTACGTCATCGTATCATATGTCACGTCATTTCAAATATGTCACATCGTCGTTTTTATTTAAAAAATCAAGATGAAAGACCAAAATTATCAGATTTTAAAATACGGGACCGATATCGTGAATTGGTAAAAATAGGGTGAATAAAACTGCAATTAAATCTCACATTTTTTATCTTCTTTTTATTCGAAATAGGTATTTTATATTTTAAAATGTGCACAAATTAATTCTTTTTAATTAATTTAAAAAAAGTGTTAATGTGTCAAGCTACATCAAATAATGTTACAAACTATGTCAGATTATTTTTTTATTAATTGTTTTAAAGAAATTTTTTGAAATAAAAATTATTAAAACTATCATCTTCATAACTTACATCGTCATTTTCATCATCTTTTTTCTAAAACGTAGAAAAAAAAATGAAAGCTCAAAAGATTTGAGGCAAGAGAATATATTGTCATCAATAGATTTTCCTTCTACTTAAATCTATTGAGGGTGACACCAAAAAAATTATGCACGTGGGATTCCGACAAAGGAAATAGACGTGGTGTAAATTGACTTTGTTGGAATAATTAAACTTACTACGGAGAAAGAATATGGTGGCATGAGATTTCGTGAGTTCTATATATGCATTAAATTTGACAATATTAGAAAAACAAGGTGTAAAATTATTGACCAACCTAAATACTATAGTTTCAAAGGTGTTCAAAGCTAGATATTTTTCTAATGGATTTTTTTTAATGCAACCATTCGTCATAATTTGAGTTATAATAATGTAGTATTTGGTCTTCCTCAAATCATAAGATGGATGGTCGATGGATGGTCCATCTTACACTATTTAAATAATCCATCTTACACTATTTAAATAATCGACCCTTTTAGAAATCCATTTTTTTTTGTTTTAAAATATTAAAAAAAATGTAATAGAATAAGAAATGAAAAGTCATATATGTTTTTCTTTTAACGTAGTGATAATTTTTCATTACACGAATTCAATGCAGAATATTTATACTACTTATGGTATTTTTGTGTTCGTATATCTCTGCTTTAAATTCCCATAATGATAGTGGGTCCTAAACAATAAGTGGCGTATTTTGTCAGGATAGGCATCTTAATATCAAATTCATATACGTAGATGCATGTAATTTATTTAAAATTTATAGATATATCTCCTCATGATTGACTCAAAAAAATAAAAATATATCCACTCATGATCAATTATCATTAAAAAAACATGGTCCATTTTTTTTTTAAAGAATAAGAAAAACATGGTCAATTAATGTATTATTTTAAGCAATTCCTTACTAATTAGTTATTTGATTCGTTTCCTTTATTTTTTTTATTAATATAAATAATCAATACTCCTCTTGTACCTAAATTGTATTCTACTAAATAAATCTCTACATTGAATGTCTTAATTCATAGTTCAACTGCCAAATATCGATATTATTAAGTTAAATGTTTTTGAATTGTCTATAAATTTATGTTTATGGTGATATATACAATCTCTTCTAGAAAACAAAAAAAAAAAACATTTTCTACGTTTAAATTTGTTGGATAATTAATTATTTAAAATTATAAATTAGTTTTAAACCTCTTTGAATTTAGAATCCATTATTTGGAAACACCACATTTCATCTAAAATTATACAATCTAATTACTATTATTTTAATATGAAAACAGTATAATTTTTAATTTTCTCTTTGATATAATAACCTTAATTTATATAAACCTATTTTTGTCAAAAAGTCAAATGAAACCATGGGTTTTTTCTAGTCAATATGAAACAATTAGATAAATTTCATAAAGTTTCACTTAATATATATATTCTTAACCTAAATCTTAAGTTTTCTTCTCTTAAATTCGACCAAAATTCTCAATTATTTAAATAAAAAATGTCAATTTTAAAACTTTTAATAAAAATAAAGACAAATTATAGACTTAATAAAAGTAATTAAAAGATTTTGAAAGAGTGAATTTGAATAAAAAAAATATCCGGCAACCAAAACTATTAAGTAGTAGATGACATGGAGATTATAACGCCTAACTATTTTCTTTTTTTATATTAAACACAAGTATTTAAAAATAATTGTTGCACACTTATCGCCATGCTGAAAAATGTTTTAAAAAAATCACACCGAAATAAAAGAAGAATAAACGTACGGAAATGGATTCACATCCCCACCATCCATTTAGAGTGGGTTTGTTTGAACTTAAATAAAAATAATTTTTAGTTTGAAAAATTTAGAGATTATTTTATAAAGATTTGTTTAAAAATGATTTTTTTATTTCCATTTGCTTACTATCATAAAAATGATTTTTTTTAAAAAAAATGATTTTTAAACTATTTGTATACAATTTTATAAAAGTGATTTTTTAAATTACAAAATTACCATAAAGGACATGACTTTTATAATACATTAATCTCTCTCTTTCTCTAAGTCATATCTCTCTACGTCTCTGTTTTATCTACTACCCCCTCCCTCTCGCTCTTCCTCCCTTCGGTTTTCAAAACTAATACCAATAATAGCAAATCTTTTATTTACCAATTTAAATACCTTCAACGTTTCGCTACTAGAAAATACTTTATATAAAATATCTAAAATAATGGAGAATATCTATGCGATAGAAAAAATTGACCATAAATTAAATTTAAAAAAATAACATGTTATAACAAAAGTTTGAAATATTCATATAAATGTCATCTAAACAATTTGTGTTTAGATATATATATATATATATATATATATCAAATAGTAAAAATTATTACTAGTGTCGTTGTCTAACTTGTGTCGGCAATTGGTCTCTAATAGTGTTTCTTATTTCTTCTATGTATCTGACATCAGCAGGTGTTGGATCGTGCCATTCACCATGATTAGGTACACTATTACCATCATCTCCATCATTAAAACTTTGCTCATTGTTTTGTAGTCCACTAATGTTCTCTAAGCTTTCACGAACATCCATGTCACTTGAATTTGTTCTTCTTAAAAAATTATGGAGTGCAAAACAAGCCCATATAATAGCCATTTGAGTTTGAAGCTTGAAATTGGGCATTTGTTGTAATATTTTCCATCTTGCTTTGGCAACACCAAAAGTTCTTTCAATCACACTTCTCAAACTAAAATGGTGAAAGTTAAATACTTCATTTTTTGATCTGAATCTTGGAGCCAGTCTAAACTGTGAAAGATGATACCTCGTATTCCTGTACGGACCTAAGAAACCTTTAAGTGAGGGATATCCTGAATCAACAAGATAGTACTTACCTATGTATAAATAAAAAATATATTAGATAAAATTATAAAATAGCTATTATACATATAAAAATAGTTCCAGTTGTATAATACCGACCTTCAGGAGGATAAGGAAATCGAAAACTCGCTTTACGAAGAGTATCCATAAGAATCTTGCATCATGGACGGATCATTTCCATCCACACAATGCAAATGTAAAACACATATTAAAATCACACACAGCCATCACATTCATACTAGTATACCCTTTCCTATTGAAAAAAGGTGTCTGCTTATCTATTGGGACATGTATTTTAATATGTGTTCCGTCTATTGTCCCTATACAATCTTTAAAATAAGGCCAATATCGAGGATCATCTATAATATATTGAGAAGGTATGTCAATAGGTCTAATGATAATTTTACCTAACTTGCATACAGCTTCTAAAACTTTATGAAAATGGGTATGAATGGTTTGACCTGAATGTTGAAATCGTTCTTGGGCATTTCGGTAGGATGAAGGTTGACCTATCATATATAAGAATGCAGCAACACTTTCTTCTACTCCGATTTGTTTGGTAGGTGTCAACCCACAATTATTGATGTCTAATATTGTGTTGGACTTCAATTTCCATTTCAGAAGTAGTATCACTCTCATCTGAATTGTCAGTCATCCTGTTACACAAAATATAAATTTTTCACAACACAACCAATATAATTAAATGTGAATCATGATATGAAATTGAATCATCATATTTCTCAAATTGTTTAATTCACTGAACTACTCACTAATGAAATTGGTACTAGTAATGTAACATATCCAACAACAACTAATTCGTAATGGCAACATAAATCAGTCAATAGTTATATAATTGTCAAACTATTAAATATCATATTACATCAAACTAATAAAAACAAAATAGTTCAAACTACTAATATAATTGTCAAAGAAAAATGATATCTTAATGGTGAACGCGTGAATAGTCTTTTTCAGGAAAAGTGTGAAGCCAATCAATAGTTATATCCGGAGTGGTGGTATTCATAAAGTGAACAAATGCTGTCCTATTTTCTTTGTTGGCAAGGACTCTTGTAGCTTTAAAGTGTAAATGTGATCCTTGTAGTATGGATGGAAGCTCAGCTAACATTGTCAAACATTTGGCATAACTAATATTGTCCTCTGGTCTTCCTTGGCTTTGTTCCATCCCATCAATGATACGGTCAAGAGATCATTGAAGTTTCTTTGATGTCCCCATTTTATCTCCTTTCCCTAAATTCTTCCTCTTTTATTAAAGAACTTGGTGTTGGGTTGGTTTGAGCTTCATTCCCAACTTCAAAGCTATCATCTTCTCCTTCTCCTTCATCATCAGTAATTGGATTATTCTCACGACCTTCTTCAAACTGAGATACTGATCCTTCAAAAGGTGGTTGCTCTTCATATGGCTTGTAAAGAGCAAATCAGGTAGATATTGCACCACTGAAACATTTCTCAAGCAAATCAATGAATTTAGGTCCTCTATTCTTCCATTTCATAATCTCTGGATCCTCCTGAAAAATAAACATATAAATAAATCATCACAAAAATATGTAAGTCATAAAATACTTTTATAGTACACCAAGACATAACCATACCTTACTTTTAGCCGTCCACCATTCATCGTCAGCCTGAATATTTTGCTTATCATGATCCCATCCTACTCCAGTACGATTTTTCACTAATTTCGCAAATGATGAAAACTCTCTTTTCAATGCATCCCATCTATTTTTCAGTTGGGTGCGGTCATAAGCATAATTAGTTCTCTTTTGAAACTTCTCAGTAATATTCTTCCACACTTCTTTACTGAAGTGGGTGCCTGGCCTATTACCGGCCTCTATTTCTTCAATGCAAATTTTTAGAAATGGTTCAGTTTTATTGTCATCCCATCTTGCAACAATTCTTCCATCACTCTTAGAACTTTTCGCATCTTTTTTAGTTGTCATTCTAATTGATATTTAAATCAGCAAAAAGGTTAAATCACATGTTTAAAACAATTCATAAAGTAACCTATCATTAACCAAATTTCTTACTCGTAAACATGATAAACATCTATAGTCACTAAGGCAGTAGTTAATACTTGGTAGAATCTTTGTTATACTGGTTGTCAATATCTAACTATATCAGAACAATTGAAATATTTCAAATTAGACACTTCAAAATTTATAAGTTTAATCCATTTCTTATACACATTTTAAAATTGATTAATGTACCTTAAGTACTCATCAGAAAGCAATAAATAAACACACAAAAGCAACAAAAAATTCGTATCAACATATGAATGATGTAAAAATAAAATAATTCAAATAAAAGACGTAGAAACAATAAAAATACGATGTGGAAAAATTGAAAAGGAGAAGGAAACTTACTTGGTGAAAAACATATATCAGAGTCTCATAGAAGAAGAAAAACTGTCACAATTGAGTGCGTGAACTGATGCAGTATGGAGAAAACCCAGTAAACATTGATGGAGGGTAATTTTGAATTTTCCAAAAAAGCTTACATCATTTTCTCTTATTAGTGAGTTAAGTTCGTATTTTTAAAATTTGTGGCATCTTTCTCTCTCATCTATCGCAGTAGCCAATGTGAGAAACTACTATTTTTAACTTTTTATTTTTAGCCAAAAAATGATTTTCTTTTAACAAAATAATTTTAAAAAAAATCTGAAACAAACACCGTTAAAACCCTATAAAATGATTTTTGGTTTAAAAAAATAGATTTTTTCATGAAAAAATCTAAAACAAACGCACCCTTAATGTCTTGAATAAAGGAAAAATTGGTTTAAAAGTAAAGATAGAAAAATTGGATGGTTGAAAATAAAACATGACTATCTTTTTTTTTTTTTTAACATGAAGAAATCCATTTTTAGAATAAATACCTGGAATGACATAAGGGAAATATC
>JBBPBQ010020323.1:15114465-15160486 GCA_037974755.1 Cicer yamashitae
AGATGTGAAAAATAATAATGTCTCAGAAAAAAAAAAAAAGAGAGAGAGAAAAATAGTGCAACATGCAAGGATGATATACTAAAATTATGTTAAAAGGTGTCAACTTCTAAAATAAATTTTAATTGTCTAATAAAATTAATTTATAAAACAGCAAATTTTGGTTTTTAAAAAAACTATTTTTATGATGTACAGTAGACAGATGAGTACTATCTAACCTCTCTATTTGTTTGTTTTTTTTTTATTATTTATATATATATATATATAAATTTAATTTTCAATGTTATATGTTTTAAATTTTAAAATTTAAAAAATTATATTACTAATTAAAGTCAAATTTAAAGAGGAAAAGATGCTATCAAAATTAGGCAAATTTTACGGTAGGTCACTTTGATAGATAGACTATTTTCATATATAGTATATCATAAATTAATGTCTAAAAGTTACTCATAATAAGAAGTGAAAAAGAATAATAGGATAAAGTGAGATAAATTGGGTTTTAGACGTGATAAAGGTGGCTTTGGTATTCGGTGATTACGTGAATTTAATTGTAGGTTATTAGGCAAGTGGTGCTAGAGGTTGAAGAGATATCAAAGTTGTATGTAGTTTAAGGCTTAAGCTCTAAATATGGGTTGGACTAGGATTGTGTGAGATTGGGGTAGTATGGAGTGTCTTTGGTGGAAGGATATTAAGTTAATGTTCAAAGGTGTGAGTACTGGAAATGGAGATTGGTTCAAAACTAATCTGGTTAAAGTGGTAGGTAATTGGTCAAACTTATCATTTTGCCACAACCCTTGTGTGTAGAGTGGGGTGTTTTGTGAGAGATTTGGTAGATTGTTTGAGTTAGCTAGTAGCCAAAATGTGTCGGTAGCAGATATGGTCAGGTCCAATTGAGGAGTTGAGGGAGACATTTGTTTGTATGGGAAGAGGATTTGGTGCGTGAATGTTGTGTTTTGTTGTCTAATATGTTTATGCAAGAAGAAGTTTTAAATAGGTGGTATTGGCGCCTTGAACAAAATGGTGTACATTTAGTTAAAAGTGCACACTCTATTTTTGTCTCATGTTTTAGAGGTTGATGGGTCACCCATTACCAAATTCATTTGGAACAATATATTGAAAGTCTTGTTTTTTTGCTTGTAGATTATTTAATAATAGAATTCCTAAGAAGGACAATTTGACAAAACGTGGATTAACAATGAATTTAAACAACACTTTTTGTGTTTCTGGATGTGGAAGTGAAGAAACTTTAAAACACTTGTTTTTTTATTGTTTATTTTTTTGTTAAGTTGTGGAACTCAACTTTAGAGTGGTTTGGATAGTTAATGCAATTCATCACTATGTCCTTAATCACTCTCAACAATTTTGTGGCTTAGTTTTGTTTAACAAAGCTTCATGAGAAAGTCTTTATATTATTTGGTTGGCTAGCATGATAACCATTTGTAAAGGAACACAATAATTGGATCTTTAATCAAAATGATATCTCTCTAAAGTATCTTGTTGATTTGAATCAAATTACAATCTTGGTGGTGTCTTAAACCTAAATTGATATTCGAGAAACCATCGTAACCACTAATTTGTAACATTTGCTTATAAAAAAAAAAAAATAGTTACTAATATAATTGTTTTTGGCTTTTCAGAAAAACATTGTTCGAAAATATAAGTTAAGAGTTCTTCTAATTTTCAATACAACGACAACGATTCAATCGATATTAGTTCGATAAAATAAAAAAAAAACAAACATATTCTTCAAAACTCAACTCATTAAATCAACATTAATTAAATATGTCTTTCAATTATAAAGATAAAAAAATAATAATTAACTTATAATTTTAAAAAATATCGTGATTCCGAAGTAAATACTCCCATCAAAATCAATACTATTAGTATTTTTTAAAATCTCTTAATTATATTATCGCATATAAATGATACACGATACCCCCTCAATCTTGTTTTACAACTCACACCCAATCTCAATATTCTTTTTCCATTTCGCACAAAAACACGTTTTGCAAACGAAATTAGAAAACCCTTTAAAGCACACATCGAAGCAAAGTTCAAAAATTTCTCACCCACTTATAAATAACAATCTTCCTTTCAACACCTTCCACTTATTCCCATTTCCATTTCTTCATAAACACACATTAAAAAAAAAAAAAAAACTTTAATATTTTGTGAAGAAAAGAATGAAGGAAGAGTTAATTATACAAGAAGAGTATGTGTACAAAGAAGAAACCCAACTCACAGTTCTAAAAACTTCTCGGTTTTTCACTGGTGATGGATTCGTCGTTTATGATTCTAAGGGCCAACTCGTTTTCCGATTCGACTCGTATGGACCCAACACTCGTGATAAGGAAGAACTCGTTCTAATGAATTCTCATGGTCGTTCTCTTCTCACCTTGCGGAGAAAGGTAGGTACCCGTTACAACCATTTATTTTTTTTATTTGAATTTTTCTCTGTTTTTGAGTTCACTCACTGAGTCTACTCAGTACTCACCGAGTCGGATATCGTAGGTTGTCATGTCTGTCTGAAAATTAAGTTTACCTATCGAGTTAAATGACCCAATTTTGTTTCCCTTATCCTCTAGTTGGAATAAACTCATAAAATTATTTTTTTTTTTAAGAATTTAAAATTCAGATCTTTTTGAATAATTTGATATTTAAGATTATTAATCACTAGTTAATTATATATATTTTAGTGTTCAGATGAATACTTTCGTGACTATTTAGACAAACACATGTTTGTTTGTCTATTTTTTCTATTGCGATAATATGTATATAATTTATTCAGTGATTTTTTATTTGAGTGACCATGGATATTTTGGATTAAAGTTTGTGTAAATCTGAGCTTTCAATGAATATATTCGGTAAATTGAGATTGCAAATGTGATCCTTCCTTTATTTCAATCAGAAATTTAAGTTAAAATGGGGCAAAATTTAATTTACAACCAGATCCAACTAATTGTGTAAAAAAAAAAATATCCAACTAAAAGTGAAATAAGAGATTTATTTAATTTCTTTTTTTTTTCTTCCAAAAAATTCATTTAATTTCTTTGTTGAACATGCAATTGGGAGAAGCTAATTGAAAATCAAACATACTCTAATGACCGGAAATCTCCTAACTTTAGTTTTCATTGTTTTTGTCTTTCTCTTAATCAAATTTTCTGTCTTTTAAATAATTTATATTAATTTATTTTGATCGTCAATTTTTTTTAAAAATAAACTAAAGTTATGAACCATCAAAATTAGGGATCCATTTTCTACCCTATCTTAATCACTCTGTATCAAGGTTTTTACTTTTTTCACAATTTTTTTTGTTGGCATTCACAATAAAAAATAATTTAATAGGTGAAATAATTATATTAATTTATTATTAATCATTAGAATAATAGAAAATTATCATAATAAATACCTAATGTATATAACAGCTAAAAGTAATCCACAATATACTTATTTATAATAGCTTGATATTATTTTCTTTTCTTTTACATGTTTTTGTTTTTATCCTCTTACTTTTTAAAAGGTCGGAAGATATTTTTAGACAGAAAAAAGTAGGAACTAACTCAAGCTCTTCACATTTAAAAGTTATACTCTCTCCGACGTTTTCTATATAAATTATAATTGAACTATAATTTATTATATTGATGTATTTAGTTTATAATTATAAATTAAATATATTAATTAAATAATAATTTAATTGTCTTTTATAAAATAATAAGAAGAAATATTTATATTTATATTTATATTATTATTATTATTTTGTTTAACAATGTTTTTTTATATTGTTATTTGTTAAGCAGAAACCAAGTCTTCATCAACGGTGGGAAGGGTTCAAAGGGGAAAGAATTGACGGTGATAAACCATTATTCAATGTAAAAAGATCATCAATTATCGGACGGTCAAGAACAACCGTGACAGTGGAGGTGTATGATGATTCTGGTGTGGATTACCTCATCGAAGGATGCTTCCCGCAAAGATGTTGCAAGATATTCAACGCAACAAAGCAATTAGTGGCTGAGATTCGTCGAAAGGTGGACCCCACAACTAGTGTTATGCTTGGAAAGGAAGTGTTCATGCTTTGCGTTCAACCTGGTTTTGATGTGGCCTTTGCCATGGGATTGGTTTTGGTACTTGATCAAATCAACGGTGAGAATTACTCTGATAATGGAACCACGGAGACATCGGTGCACCCTGCTACAGGAGATTGAGAAATTGGTTTTTCTTTGGTTCTATTTTGTGTGATTTGTGTTTTTTTTTTTTTTTTTAAAAATATCTGACTAATAATTTCTCACGCTGTTCTTGTAGTTCGCCTTTTGATCTTCTTCCGACATCTGAATTTTCCTCTTTTTGATTTGTCGTTCTATTATTGCATGAGTGTCAATAATAATGAAATGAAAGGTGTAGATTTATATTTCTTTTTCCGTCTCACATAGTTTAGTGTAACCTATATTAAGAAATGTAATAATTAAAAAAATACATAATTTATTTAATTAAATTATTCATTTTAATTATTAATAAATTTTTCACTATTATAAATATAAGTACAATATTTATTTTGTAAATTGTGCATATAATAATTATTGAAAGTAGTATAAAAAAATGATAATTAAAGTTGTATTAAAAATTAAAAATAACATTCATTTTGAAATAAATTTTTTTTGAGGAGAAAATTGAATCCATGCTTTTTTTAAGAGGAGAATTAAACTCATTAGCTCTATCATTTCAATTCTCTCAAACTAATAAATAAGCTTATGATTCACATATGAATCATCCATGCTTTGAATAAGAGGATAAATTACATTTTTTCCGTTCTAAGATAATTTTTCATTTCACTTTCGTGTAAATTTTTTGTTCAATTTTACTCCATTAAATTATGAAGGTTAGATATTTTTGTTTTTTTACTAAGAAGGTTAGATACTTTGTTCACTTGTATTTTTTTTATTTCATTTTGATTTCTTAAATTATAAAAATTTGATATTTTCATCTTTTAAATTATAAACGTTGGAAGATTTAGTTTCTTGAATTATAAATTTTAGACTATTTATTGTGTTTGAGTCCTTTAGTTTGAGTGTTGCTTTGTTCTTTTATGGATTTGGTTTTGCGTTGGTGGGAGTTATGATTCGATTTTGATTTTGAACACTTGTTTTGTAAATTGAATTTGTTTTTATTATCCTTGACATACTTTGTATGTTGGATAGTTTTCATTAATATATTTGTTTGGTTTATTAAAAAAATAGATATGACCAAAAATATTTAATGTTTGTAATATAACTATATAAGAGATCAAAATATATATTGTTTATAATTCAAAAGACTAAAATGAAACGAAAAAATTTGAAAAATCAAAATCTCTAACTTCTCTAAAAAATAAGAATCAAAATTTCTAACGTTTGTAATTTAAAGAATCATAAGGAAATAAAAAAATATTTAAGAGACTAAAATAAAAGAATATTAAGTTAATAAAAAAAAAGTAATTTATACAATAAACAAGTTTGGTATGCTTATATCTTCACACGGAGTACAAGTTGCAAGTATCTTATATTTAGATAATATGTCAAGGAACTTGTGACAGAAGACAGACCAACTATTAATTTTGTAACCATTATCATTGAAAATTAATCATAATTTTGTGACGTTTTGTTTTTTATATTATTTTTTCTTAGATTATTTAAAAAAAATTAAAATCATAAGATGTGTTTTCATATGTTTTTCAGGTAGAAAACACCAATCAAATAGTTCAGACTGTTTTCTCTTTGAACTACCCGAGATGCATGCAATGTGGCGGTGGTGTCGTTTTACTGAACCTCCATAAACTAATGCTCAATTCATATTTATATTTAGACTAAATACCACCCGTGGTCCCTTAACTTAATTTCAGTTAACGATTTAGTCCTTTATATTTTTTTTTCTTGATTTGATCTTTTATGTTTTTAAATGATTTCAGCGTTACCCTTTAAGTGGGATTCCGTTAAGAAAAAGATAAAAAATCTTTCATTCGTTTTCAGAAAAAGTTACCCTTTATGTTTTGCAAATAATTTAGAAAAATATTCAAAGTTTGTTCTAAGTTTGGTAGTAAGATTGATTCGTTTAAACTGAAGCTATGAGGTATTTATACTCCATAGACATCACTTCAGATCAATGACAATCGTTCCTAGAGGTTTGATGAACATATGTAATGGTCCAAATGAGGGATTTTTTAACTTTTCTTAACAGAACCCCACTTAAAGGGTAACGCTAAAATTATTTAAAAAGATAAAGGACCAAATCGGAAAAAAAAAAAAAGATAAAAGACTAAATCGTTAACTGAAATTAAGTTAAGGGATCACGGGTGGTATTTAGCATTTATATTTAATCTACGGTGATTTCATCCAAAATTAACATGGTTGCTCAAGGTTGGGTTGACTTAGATAGCAACATACTTATGAAAAAGTCAATAAAATAGGCTAAATTAGTCTTTTTTTTTTATCTCTTAAGTTATTTTTTGATTTCATTTTAGTCCCATAAATAATATTTGTTCTATTTAGACCCCTTAAGTTTACAAATGTTTGTCATGTCAGTCTTTCCTATTAGTTTTAATTAAAAAATATTATTTTCGTCCTATGTAACATATGTGACTAAACTATAAAAAAAGGACTATGAAAGACAAAAGTTAGGCTTTTCATCTACCATTGTTGCTGCTTCATCTTGCAAATCGGTTTTCTTCTTCTCTCTAGTCTTTTTCTTTAAACTTGGTTATGTTCTTTTTCTTCTCTGTGGTCTTCTTTTTCTCCTTGTCTCTTATAACAGCTTCATCTCCATTTTTGCAACACTCCATATCACTAAATTTGAAAATGTCAAGATATACGTGATCACGACACTACGAATTAGATATTTGCCCAAGCAACAACATAGGAGCATCGTTTGCCATAAGGAGACATTCACTAAAATGTCAACGTAAGGAGATATGTGTTGTCAGAACTGGCGGTGACGTTAAGAATGTTAATTATGGTAAGAAGTTTTTTGGTTGCAGAAACTACAAAGACATGAATGATAAGGGCTGTGGATTCTTTAACAGTGTTAATGATGACAGTAATGAATGTGATTTGAAAATTGCAAGGTAGATGAAAAAAATGTCAACTTGAATGATGAAGTTACTATATTGAAAAAGAGCTTTGGCCTACAAGAAAATGGCTCATGATGTCTATTGTAATTGGATGTGCCTATTTTGGGATGAACCTAATTCTAGTGTCATTGATGTTGTGTAAACGTATTGCATTTGGGGGGTTCATCCAAGTATTTGAAGCAGTTAAAATTTAATGTTGTCAATGTCTTGTGAAATGTAATGTTTAGTGACAATGAATGCATTTGAAGTAGTTAAGATGTTATGCTGTTAATGTTTGGTGACAATAAATTTATTTGAAGTATAGGTATGTATAGTTGGTTATGTTTTCCAAGAACCGACAATGTATACAACAAATAAGTAATCTAGAAACAATCAGTTAAATTCATAAATCATAAACCAACAATAAATTCAACATATACCTAATCCAAAATAAGGACCCCAAAATATATAATTGGATCTAATACATAATCAAAACTACATCCTTGGATCTAATACATAATAAAAAAATATCACAATATCAAATAAATAATCCAAAAAAGTCTAAAAATACAAAACTTGATCTATAAACTAGAAAGGGTCAAAAATTCAACTACGTAATAAAAAAAATGATCTTCAAACATAGAAAGAGAACAAGCTTCTCAAACATTTGGTGGTTGTGTGAAATCTTCATTCAATCTTTTAACGGGGATATTTTGTCTTGTGGGTGGTGGTTGGGTTGTGGTTTGATTTGCACCAATTCCACCATCATTTTAAGCAGTAGTAGTTTGATTTGTAGATGTTTCATCATCATTTGTCGCAGGTGCAATGGATTGAGGAGGTGGTGGTAATTTGCGTGTTGATGTGTTGTGTCCAAGTTGATGGCACCCATTGGATGGGACTGACCACACTTAAACTAATAACCACATATGTGCCGTCGTCGTCTAGTCAACAGCGTTAGGCTAAGGCTAAGTTGTGTATTATATTTTTGTACACGCAAAAAAAAAAAAAAATAGCGTGCATTTTCTTTTCTCCGCATTTTTCTTATGCCCTCCATTGAGTCAATAACTGATATGATCCATGTTCGACTCCTCCCGTTTTTCGCGCAGCAGTTTTGCATATCCGATCAAATTGGGCACGCAGTAGTTTTGTAAATCCAGTCAAACTGGAACATGTTTTCTGCTCCACTAGGTTGCAGAATTCTTCTATAAATAGAAGATTCTGCTCAATTTGCAAGACACACCAAAACTCCAAAAAAAATCTGAGGTTTCTCTCTTCTCTCTTTTCTGCTGCGTCCCAAATTTTCTTTCTACCCCTTTACTAAAAAATTGTTCCTTTAGATTTTTGAACGGTCATAGTATCATATTTTCGAGTGGCCTTAACCTCAATATTTAGAGGGTGTAATTCTAGAATAGATTTCTACACCGTAGTAGTAAAGCCGATATAGTATATCTAAGTTGTTTTATTTTGTGGACATTGTCGATGATCATCTATCTTGCACAATTTTGGGCAGAGAGAGCAACCTAGTATACGACTCAACCCAGTAATATCTTCAGTGGCTAAAAATTATTTTTCAAATTAGTTTTTCAAAACTAAAAAAAATGAGATATGTCCTCTCCATTTATGGTTAATTTGGAGACAGATAGACACAAGGAAATTGAAAAAAAAAATCAAATAATAGTGGGACTCACTTAGTGGTGGGACTTACTTTATAACTTCTTTGTGTCTTTCTCTCTCTAAATGGATAATAAATAGAGAGGATCCTATCTTTTAAGCAGCATTAGCTTGATTTGCATATGTTTCATCATCATTTGAAGTAGGTGTTGTCGATTGAGGATGTGGTGGTAATTTGCATGTAGATATGTTGTGTCCTAGTCGATGGCACCTATTCTACATCACACCAACAACATATCTTCTTAGTTGTGTTTCATCCTTTTTCAATTCTCTGGGTTCTTTGTTTCTCTTCTTTTTTTGCCTCCACGTTATCTCTTATAGGTGGTGGTTGGAGGTCAATGTACTCAATATGGATCCATAGATGTTGCCCATTTGTCGAATATATATTTGATCTATAGTAGGCTTGATAAGTCTCATTTCTAAAGTACATAAGTATATATTGTTCTAGATCAATGGTCATATGTCTCATACAAGAAAGGGCATGCCCAACATGGTATACTTGTCAACAACTACTTCCTACATGGGCATTTATTGGTTGCAAGACTGACATAAAATTTATCTCCGGTGAGTGAAGTGTGTCTTACTTCATAAAAACCTCTCCGCCATACCTTTTTAAAGGAGATAAAACAAGGACCACATTAGCATATATTAATAATATGTGGGATTAACTTAAAATTTATTTATAATTTAAGGGACCAAAATGAAATCCATTGATTGGTGTATGATAATTCTTTCTCAAGTCTCCTTTTGATCTTTGGCAGTATGCTTTC
Organism: Cicer yamashitae; assembly: GCA_037974755.1. NCBI lineage: Eukaryota > Viridiplantae > Streptophyta > Magnoliopsida > Fabales > Fabaceae > Cicer > Cicer yamashitae. Next base: position 15,123,982 of record JBBPBQ010020323.1, read on the forward strand.
AATATAATTGTCAATCTTTTCCCTATTTGTTGCCCGCCTTTCCATGAAATATACTTGTATTTCTTCTAGCATTGTGACTATTAACTAGGATCTTAAACTAACAATGATTGAGTTGACTGCCTCAAACATGTTACCAACCAAATTGTCACACTTTAGACCAGGTGTGACCCTAGATCTTCTCCAAAATCTTGAATGCTTCGACATTTATTGCCTATATCTCATTCATTGCATTTCCCATGCTCGAGGGTATATTGAAATTGCAGCCTTCCACATCAACTCCTTCAATTTATTTCGTGGGTGTTTCTTTATGAAGTTATTATACAAATGTCTTACATAAAATCTTTGTTCCACGTCTGGAAGTAACTCTTCAAGTGCGAACAATAATTCTTGTATAAATACATTCAGCTAGTAGTAAAACAATAATAGTAAAATAAATTATGTTGATCACTTATAAATGTATACATCTTGCACATTCTAGTCCCACCTAAGTCATTTAGCATAATATCCAAAAACCAGCTCAAAGCATCTTTTTTACATCAAAGGCAATAATTAGCATTTGATCATTCAAGTGTCTCCTAATAGTTTTATTTGACCACCATAATATCCTTAAATAAAACAACCATCTAATCCCATAATAGATCTACATTTAAGGAAACTTTCTTTCTATCCCTTAAAGCGTATATAAACCTCTGGAAATGGGAATACAATGGCCTTTTAGGATGTTTCAAGTCTTCATCACCTTGAAAAGGATCAGTTTTAACATTGATTGTTAGACCATGATTTGATCTAAGCAACTCATGTCAATAATCATACATCCCTTGTCTATTGATCTATAAAAGATCCATAAACTAAATCAATGGTTGCAATTCTAGCTATGTATGCTTTTGTCTTAGAGATCCTTGTATTCCATTTATATTGAGTCATCTCCATAATATTAGTCAACCTCAATAGGATTCTCTCTAACACTGGCATACAACTTCTTGCCCAGCCATTTTGAACTCAATAGTTTCACCCTAAGCTTTCTATTGCATGTATGCCTATCCACAATCTTCCTTAATTGCCAAGTTAATTCATTTTTGTATCTTGTCACAATATGATTCCCATGAGAAAACTTGCTTACAAATTACTCTAATCCTCTTGATTTCATTTTTATTGAATTCAAGGTTCCTTCTTGATAACCTCTTCAAAATCTTGTTTGGAAACAAAATATGTTCCTTCTAGATACTTCAAGGTGATAAGTTTGTCACTAACATGTTCATCTTCCTCATCACTATCACAAACACTAATAAGTCCTCTATTTTTTTCCCTTACTTGCCACAACATCATGCTTCTCAATTGAGTCTTCAACTACATTAGTCTTTTCAGGGACAGACGTGACAACATTTTTTCTTGGTCTTCCCCTTTTTAAATTGACTTATCTTTATCTACTTGATCTTTATCTTTTCTTTCTTTTTTTCCCTTTATCGTTTTCCTTATCTTTTTTTTTTCCTTTACCAACTTCTTTTTCCTTACCAATTTCGGGTTTCTCAACATTTTGATTATCAAAATGAATAAGTCATCCAAATGAATCTCAAATGCATTGTTCTAGCTACAATATGAATCAGTAAGGAATTTTAGGCTCTCATTTGGCCTTTTATCTTTGTCTCCTTTTTGTGGGCATGTGTCCTTGTCTCCCTCTATAGGGCCATTATCATTAAGTCCATGTGTTGGATCTTTTTTCTTTAATTCCTTCATGCGAACATGTTTCCTTGTCTCCCTCTTTTGGGTCTTTGTCCTTATATTCCTCTATAGACTCATCACTAATGAAATCAACTATATCAGGTTTGACAATGGATGATGGGCAAACAAATGAACATTCCTAAACATCCTTGATATATCAACACATCTAATTGCACCCACATCATCAAACAATTCCTTAAGCCCACTATTAACCAATTCATTTGGGTCATAAAACCACAAAGACAACATATCTATGTACCTCATTTCCCTTAATACACCAAAAATTTCAAAATAAGAGCACATATCTAGATCACAACTCCAAGCAGACTCCAACCCATTATTTAAGGTGTGAACAAAATTACCAAATGTACCACCATTATGTAATGTGCAATTAAAACAACCCTTCATCACTAATCTTTCAAAAAAAAAACATATTTCCACCTAATTAACAAGCATGTAATTAAACAAATCACATAGGAAATCACAACACTACAGAAAAACAAGATCCAAAACCAAATAAACAAGAATCCAAAATGGGACCACCAAAAAGAGAACACAACACATAAAACCCCAACCCAAATTGGGACCACTTCTGATGAACCACAACAGAATAAATAAGAATCAAAATAGGACCTAATGACTCTTCATCATATGCATAGTTTTCATTGTTTTTAGTCTTATTTATCTTTTATTCATTAGTTAATTTAAGGATTTATTTGATACATTTTGTTGATTTTAGTTCTTTGATTTAATGAAATATTTATGTTCATATTTCCTTGATTAAGTAGATATTTTTCATAGTTTTGCGTTATTTCTTTGTTTTAGTGCAGTGCTGAATTTTGGTGAGAAATCAACATGACCTATGTGGAGTATTTCATCCATATATGGAGTTTTAGATGTCCAATTGGAGTCAAACCAAGTGCAAATGAAAGATAAGATCCATATCTACAACTTGTATGAAGACACCAAAACCCAATTTGGACTCCAAAGAGGAGAAAAATGCACTAAACCCCAGACATAAGACATTGTGCGCTTGAAGCGAGCCCGAGGCGGATTTCCACAATATTTTCGCATCAGAACTCATTAAAACGCATTTTTATCATTTTTTTAAAGTATCTTTTTGACTATTGGGAAGTGGGGAGACTTATGCCCTAGCAAAGAAACTTAGAGACGGCTGTTCTTAACACCATTGGAGGAGTTTTATCAAGAATCATTCATGAATCCTTCTTGTAATTATTCTTAATTAATCCTTATCTTTTGTATCTATGTCATGAGTAACTAAACCCTATTTTTTAGGGATGAGTGTAACAAGATGAAACCCTTATTTTTTTATTTGATTTCTAGTTATATGAATGAGTTTATTGAATTATTTTTCTTATCTCTGTAATTAATGCTTTTTATTGCTTGATCAACATTAAAATGTTCTACGATTCCTATTTTAAAACAGAAGTGGACTTTACGAATGCTTGAGATGAGAAATTCATGAATTTGTAGTCTAGGGATAGATGTAGGTCATGAAACCAATTAAATTAGTTTGCAAAGGCAATAGTTTAACAAAAGAATTCTTGTAGGGTAAGGCTTAATTCTAATCTTAAATCCACTAAGGAAATAGGGGTTACTTTGGAATTAAAGGTTCTGTCACTAAGACATTAGGGCAAGAATAATAAAGAGAATTCGGTAATAATTCAATAAAGGAATTCAGTAATTAGGATCAAATTAGACACCAAGGTTGGATTCGAAGTGAAACTCATCCCTGACATTTTTCTTACTGTAAATGATCAATTTTATTACTGTTGTTAATTTTAAATAGGCTAAATACCACCCGTGGTCCCTTAACTTAATTTCAGTTAACGATTTAGTCCTTTATCTTTTTTTTTTTTCCTGATTTGGTCCTTTATGTTTTTAAATAATTTCAGCGTTACCCTTTAAGTAGAATTTCGTTAAGAAAAAGTTAAAAAAAATCCCTCCTCCGTGTTCAGAAAAAGTTATCCTTTATGTTTTGGAGATATTTCAGAAAAATATTCAAAGTTTGTTCTAAGTTTGGTAGTAGGATTGATTCGTTAAAACTGAAGTTATGGGTATTTATACTCCATAGACATCACTTCAGATCAGTGATAATCGTTCCAAGAGGTTTGATAAACATATACAATGATCTAGATGAGGGATTTTTTAACTTTTTCTTAACGGAACCCCATTTAAAGGGTAATGCTGAAATTATTTAAAAACATAAAGGACCAAATCGGGAAAAAAAAAAAAGATAAATGACTAAATCGTTAACCGAAATTAAGTTAAGGGACCACGGGTGGTATTTAGCCTTTTAAATATTATTTCAATTAATTTGGGAACTTTTTGTTCAACTTTAGTAATTAAATATAATTTAATAGTGCAACGCAATCCTTGAGTTCGACACTCGGTACTACCATTTTATTATTACTTGCAACGATTCAGTACACTTGCTGAAACGCTATCAAGTTTTTGGAGACCACAATAAAAGGGAACATAATACATAAAATCCAAACGAAATAAGGAACAAAAACACAGGAAACCCAAATGATTTTTTTCATAAAAAAAAAAACCCACCAAATTACAAGTATAGATGTGCTTACATTCGTCTTCGCTAAATACACAACTCTTTATCTCGTTTCGTCTTCACACTCGCGTTGTGCTTTGTCTTCTCTCTCCCTTCGCACATGCTTTGTCTTCACTTCTTCTCACTCTTGAGAACCTTTTGCATTTGGAAATGAAGATAAAATGAAGCATGTGATATGTCAGTTTTTAATCACAAACCCTAATAGCTACATAGGACAAAAATATTTTTTTTTTAATTAAAATTAGTAGAGAAGACTAATGTGGAAAAAATTTGCAAACTCAAGGGGCCTAAATGGAACAAATATTACTTATGGAACGAAAATAACTTAAGGTACCAAAACACTAATTTTGCCTTTAAAATATGTTTTTTTTTTGTTAATCTAATATTCCCAGGGGAAAGTAATCTTGATAATTCAAATTTTGATAGAGAGATAAATAATGTTTGACTAAGTATTATTTTAGTGTTAATAGAAAATGTGGTTTGGTGTGAGATGAAAGAAATGAATGCATCTTATTGGTTCTTTTTTATCCACACCTTGGATTTTCCACCAAATGATTGATTTTGTATTATTATTTGGTTTTAGATTAACTTCTCATACCATAGAACAATGTTGTTGATTGTCTTGCTAGTGGTACATTCATTACTATTAGACTTTCATATGGGTAAATATAGGTATTTTTGTTTTTAAAATTGTAAAAGTTTGTTAAATTAGTCTCTCAAATATGTGAAAGAGCAATAATATGCCTTAAATTGAAAAATATCTATCAATATAATCATTTTTTTAAATTTTGCCAACTCTGTTCATTTAAATAAAGTTCTTTATAAAGAGTTGTTGAGGACAAACTTAGCATGCTACAACTGTACAAGTAGTTGTTTGATTGTACACATTTTTATTATGTAAGCTTTTAGATTACGATGTACTTCTCTCCATGGAATTTGACATTTGCCTTGATTCACATGTTGTTAAGTAACATCATCTCATAACATAAGAAGTGACACTTCATCAGAGCGAACATACTATTGTTGATGTATTAGTAGATTCTTCTTTGAAGATCTCTTGTGGTTCTAGAGGAAACTTGTGCATTGTAGATCATTGCACTAGAGACAACTTGAGTTTCCTTGATTTTTTTTTTTTTGTCTTCAGAGTGAGACAAATTGATCTTTCCATTTGAATCAATTTGGTTCTTACAGAAAATAGTTGAAAAATTTAGATTTCAATTGGTATCCTCTATTATTGATTTTATTTTATTTTTAATAATTAAATATGTGAAAAAAATGACTTATTAGTGACATGTAATTAAAATTGGCCAACTCATATATGTCAACTATTGCACTATTTGCCAAATCAGTATTTTTGTAATGAGAAATGACGTCAAGGATCTAAAATGATAGTTTTTTATTTTGAAGGGAGTGAGTTCAAACAAAAAATTTACGGAAATTATAACCATAAAGGCTTAAATGCAGATTTATTCCTATTATTTTAACTAATTCGCAATTTTGGTCTTCCTATTTCTAATTTCGCAATTTTGGTCCCCCTATTTTAACTGATGCGTAATTTTGGTTCCTTTATTTCTAATTTCGCAATTTTAAAAAAAATAGTTATTTTAAAAAAAATAATTTTTTTTATTATAAAAAACTATTTAAAACTAATTAATTCTAAAAATAGTTTTATTTATTATTTTTTTTAAACTGATTTCAAAATTTATTATTTTAAAAACTTTTTTTTGAACAATTTTTAATTATTATTTTTATTAATTCAATTATGATTTAAAATAAAACAGAATTTTTATTATATTTTTAATATATTTTTATCATATTTAAAAGAAAACAGAATTTAAATAAAAATTTATTTTTATCATAAAACAGAATTTTACTAAAAAAATAAGATATTTTCGAAAAAACATACTTTTTTAAATAAAAAATAGAACTTAAATTTTTTTCATTATTTTAGAAAAATCATAATTTATTAATTATTAATAATTATTTTAAAAAAAATATTTGAATTAATAACAATAATAATTAAAAATTCTTTTAAAAACAGTTTTTAAAATGATAAATTTTGAAATCAGTTTTTAAAAAATAATAAATAAACCATTTTTAGATTTAATTAGTTTTAAAATAATTAAAAACTATTTTTTAAGTACTTTTTTATAATAAAAAATATTTTTTTAAATAAATATCTAATATTTTTTTAATGTTATATATTTTTTAAAATGTAATCCATTAAATTGTATTAAAAAATGTGATTCATCTCAATTTTAAGAAATAGAGGGACTAAAATTGAGAAATTAAAAATAAAGGGACCAAAATTACGAATCAGTTAAAATAGGGGGACCAAAATTGCGAATATAGAAATAGAGGGACCAAAATTACGAATCAGTTAAAATAGGGGATCAAAATTGCGAAATTAGATATAGAGGACCAAAATTACGAATCAGTTAAAATAGGAGGACTAAAACTGCATTTAAGTCAACCATAAAATGCTATATTTCTCACACGCAAATCACTTACGTTTTTGGAGCATATAACATCACATAATTACAATCATTAGGAAATTAAAACACTCACAATTAAGTTTGACTCTTGCTCCCAAACCTACCTAAAAGAAAAAATAAAAAGAATCTCACACATAAAATATGTATGATGTCCTAAGTTCAAACTTCACTGCTTCCATTGTATACCAAAAAGAATTTGCTCAATTTAAATCAGATTGTTATGCTCTCGATTTCTCAAAAGAAATTGAGAGTTCTATTATTATAGTTTATATATATATATATATATATATATTACACATTTTAAAATATGTAAAATAAATTAAATATTGATTTACTATATACACACAAAACTATAATAATTCAATTATGAATTTCTTTTTAGAAATAAAGAGAATCTGAACTTATATATACCAACTTTGAAATTTCTTTTTGCGATAATAAAATTATAGGGAACAATTTTTAAATCTTAACTCAATTGATAAAATATTGATATTGTTAGATTGGATATCATGTTCTGAATTTAAACTCAAAATCTTATAATTATGTGTAAATTTCTTATAATATTTATCATCTAATTTATGTAAAAAAAAATATTAAAAGTAACAAAAAGATCATCAATAGTTGTACGATGTGAGGTCTAATAATTTGCTTTGGAATTTCCATATATTCAATGCGTTTAGAAAATTGTTACAGAATTCAAAGAATGATTAATAATTCAATTCTCTTGTACATTCATTCTTTTGACTGATAATTACAATGCTATAAGAAGAAGAAGAATTGAAGTACAACTTGTTGAAACCATCACGAATGAAGACCCAATACCCTGCAATTTATATTTGTTAGATATCATAAATACATAATTTATGAAATCAACGAGGTTAATTCAATGAAAATAGAGAATTTATACGGAGTCAATTCGACATTGTTCCGTACATTTCATTTTTAAATTTATAGTTAAATGATTTTTTTTTTTTAAATTATGTTCTATCATTTATATATAATCATAATAACTAAATATTTTATAGCAAAAAAATAATAATTAAATATTATTTACTAAAAGTGTCAGCAAAATATTTTTTTAAAAAAAATTTATTACTCGTAATAGTGAATAATTGAATATTGATTATTTTTATGATAAAATGTAAAAAATTAATACAATATCAATTTATAAACAACGAAATAATGTTTTTTCTTATGAAATTATCTTTCTTGAAATCCAAAAGTCCGCAAATAGTTATTTGATTCATAAAAATGATTGTTAATTTATTGATTTATAAAGGAAATGTAACAAAAAATTTCAATTTGTGAAAATACCATAAAAGCTCCCATGAAAATAATCAACTTTGGTTTTTTTTTTTCCTACAAGAGAAAAAAATCTCACTAATAATTTTTTTTTCTTTTTCATAAGAGATCGACTAGAGACCTCCTTTCAGATGGTACTATTTTGCCTAATATTTTAATTAAAAATAAATAAAAAATTTAATAAATTTAATCCAAATTTTAAATCAAATACACTAATTTTTTTACTAAAAACATTCTCTTTATTTGTAGACCTAGCATACTATCATAATACCAATATCATTAAATAATTTAAAGATCTATCTAGTATATCTAAGACTTGCTATAATTTATGATCAAAATAATAGAAAGAAGTATATAACATATAAATATCCATACCTTGAAGGAAATCAAAGAGGAGGTAGCTGAGGAAGATACAAGTCCAGTAAATCCAATATCATAAGCAATACTTCCATCATGATTAAACAATCCAAAGTTTCTTTCTGATGTTGGGCCAGGCTTCAAATTCTCATTAAACAAAGCAAATATATAAGCCCTAACCAACATTTTGGGCCTATAAGGTGTCCCTTTTTTCTTAAGCAACCTCTTCCTCATATTTTTATTATAAGTCATTGCGTTCTTCGAATTTGCCCCGGGTTCATTGTCATCTCCACGAGACGCCCAACCCGTCTCAGAAACAATCACTTCCATTTTCTCAAATCCGACTTTCTCCAATGCAGCATAAGAGGCATCAATTTGTGCATCAAACATATTGTCATAATGTAATTTAGTCTTGGCATCGTAAATGCCAGGATTTTTTTTAAATAAAGCATAGTTAACGTCAATATGTTGAGGGTCATTTTTATAAGCCAAAAAAGGGTATGCATTTATATAAAAAGGGGTACCAATTTGTGAAAAGAATTGCAATAAGGGTTTCATGTAAGGAAGTATATCATCCCTAAATGTACATGAAGAAGGAGGAAATGAATTGGCAAAAACAGCCTCAGAATGTGGACTAGAAACCTCAATTTGATGTGTTAAACCAAGTCTATCAAGGGCACTATAGACATTTTTAGCTGCTGGTAACAAAGCTTCCCAAAGTTCAATATCACCACCTCCTAAGATTTCATTTCCAATTGTAATGCCAACAATTTTTGTTCCTGGTAAAAATGGTTGAACATTTTCTTTGATCCAATTCATCGCGCGATCTTCGGCGACGCTTATGTCTTTCAAAAATTCATTAGGAAGTCCAATTATAATTCCAATTCCTGAACCTTTGAATGCACTTAGGACTTTAGGATCAAAATCATAGATTTTTGTGTTCTTGATTTTTGCAGCTTTGAGTAATGTAACTACACTTTCAGGGGAAGGTAGATTATCAGCTATTCTACCATAGTTCACTCCATATGTTCCAGTAAATGCTTTGTTACCTAAAACTGCACCATAGAAGAATTTCAAACCTAGATGAGAAATTTTCATGTCATGCAAAGCAATGCATAAAAATGACATAGAATTTTTGAACAATCTACTACTTTAGTCTAAAATTTGTAGGGTCAGATAATTTAGTATAAAAATTTAATGAAATTCTAAAATAATATTTAAAATTGAAAATTCTCGATCATAATAATCATTCAAAAAAAATTTTGAAGACTAAATTTACTGACTTTAATGATTTATGTAATCATAATTTTCACTGAAATTATTTTATAATTTTTTTTATGGATTCAAATTGTATAAAGTCAAAATTGTCCGATGTCATTCAATCAATATATATATGTAGCTTCTCAATAAGATCGGATGGTCAAATTTTTAAACTTATATTTTAGATTTAATAAAATCGGATGGTCAAATTTTTAAACTTATATTTTAGATTTAATAAAAATAATAAAATTTACTTAAAATTTATACGGTTTGACCACAAATAATAAAAGTTGTATGACTGCATGAAGTAAAATCAACAATGTAATCCAAATCTCTACTTTATTAAGGAAAAACATAAGTTAACTTTTATATAAATTTGATTAAAAAAAGTGAACATTTCGATATCTTAGAGTTTTGTTGGATATAGTATCAATATCATTCAATGTCATTGTTTTCGAGATACTAATATCCAATAAAACTCTAAAGTACCAGAGAATTTACAGAAAGAAACTTTACTATAAACAAAATGTGGTAGATAATAATAAATGTTTTTTATTACTCGATGTAAAAACAAATGCTGAACAAGCATCCATAGTATGTTCATAGAAATGTCTCTATTAATTGCAAATAAGTAAACCTTTACTGTGAAACATCAAAGCCAATTTTTATAATAAAGATCAATAAAATACACACCTTGAGAAAATGTTATTGATAAAATGAGAAGCCAAAGAAAGAATGCACACTTGAAAGAGAAAACCATTTGTTGTTGAACTCTAAGCATACTAAGAAAATGAGAGAGGATTCCACTTGTGGAAACTATGATGGTGCACCCTTGTATTATGTAATTCAATAAAGTTAACTTCATTGGCTAAGAAAACTTTTTCTCTTGTCATAATCTAACTAAAGATTCTTAGCTTTTCTTCAAAAGATGATAGATTGTTAACATGATTTGAATAAGATTCTTAGTCTTAAACCAAAAAATAAGATTGCAATTTTAACAAAGGGTGTTTTCAACATCTTAGAATAGATTCTTACTTTCAATCACCCTTTAACTCCTTCTTAAAGTATACCTTTTTATTACATACTTTTCAAGCTTGTTGATTTTCAACCTTTTCATTAAGCTAAACATCAAGGATATGTAAATGGGTCATTAATACCTTTCGTAGCATCATGGGTGAAGGGGAATTCCGTACCTTGATATCACAGGACATGAAGAACAATTTAAACACACATATGAAATAAAATAAGAGCAAAAATTGATTTATTTACGAAAAATAAAATTTAATATTACAGAAACTAAAAAATAGTATATTTGCTGGATTTAAAATCATTTAAACCTATTTTTTTACATCATTTATAGTGGAAATAAAAAAAATATTCATTTACTAATTTTCTCTACAAATAACATTACAATTCTTCATTAAAGAACATGGTTAGAACAATTATGATGTGAAATTTGTGAATGAATTATTTTAAAGTATTCAATTGGGGACCTGGCCCATCCCACAAACCTGTCCTTACATGTAAGTAATAAGTTAAGTTGATTCGGTCGGAAAAAAATAAAAAAAATTAAAAACAAGACCAGGACAAATAGAAAAATAACTGAGTTCGTATTATTCATTGGATTATTCGTCCTGTCTCAAATTATTTTAAGAATGAAAATTTATTTTATACTATTATTATTTATTCACTCTTTCTAAAAAAACAACATATCACTAACTAACTTATGATTGTGGTCTTTTTATTTTCTATTTTATCTCCAACGTGTCAATGTATTTACTTTATGGAGGTTCGACAATAATTTTTTTACAAACTTCTTTGATTATATAGGAAGGTTGTCTAAGACAATGTTAAGAGTTAATTAAGTTATTTGGTAATTTGTTTGAAATTCATTCAATCTTATCTTTATTTCATCTTGTCTTTATTAAATCTACAACTCATCAAATTTAATGAAGTTAAATAACAAATTAAAATCTAAAATATAATTCAATCAAATGTTATTATGACAGGATAAATGACACACTAAACTTGTCATTTATACACCCCTGATATTATTCAATATTTAACAAAGCCATGCAGGTTCACGAGTTCGAACTCAATTTTGTGCTACTTTAAAAAAACATCGATTCTTTAATGAGCTTGAGTACTTTATATCGAATGCAGCTCAAAAACATACTTCTTTCTCCAAACAAGAAAAAAAACACAAAATAACCAAATGAGTCAATAAATCCAAGAAATTCAAATTCAAATGTTTTATATTGTTCACATAAATTTGGAGCAAACATCTCCAATCTACACTAAGATCTGCACTATGGAAAACCAAAAGATCTAATCTAAGAGGCATACAAGTTTAATCTCCTAGATACATCCATATGTTAAAACAGAATACAAGACATTCACAATGTCACAAAATAACTAAAACATCTTTAATAACATTAAAAAAAAAATTAAGGGCACTAAGTAATAATAATAAAGTACATATCAGCAGCATACACTAAGGGTTGATTAATACTAATATAGTATTAATTAATACTACTTCATTGAGCACTGCTCCAAATAACACTTTCATTGTCAACCATTTTCTTTACTTGCTCCTCCCCTTGAATGGTTTCTTTTTCATCACTTGCTGAAATTTCGGTCTTACCGTTAATATCTTCAACATTGAGACTTGCTTTCTCAGCTCCTTCGTTTTCCACGGCATCGAATTTTTCCTGCTTATTACTGTCAATTGTACCATTTTCCTTTTCTGATTCAACCGGTGCCTCCTCTTGCGGTTTTTCAACTGCCACAGCATTCAAAGCTTCCTCGACAAGTTGCTCTCCTTGTTCCACCTTCGATGTTTCTTCCACTTGAGGCTTCTTATTACTGTCAATTGTACCATTTTCCTTTTCTGATTCAACCGGTGCCTCCTCTTGCGGTTTTTCAACTGCCACAGCATTCAAAGCTTCCTCAACAAGTTGCTCTCCTTGTTCCACCTTCGATGTTTCTTCCACTTGAGGCTTCTCGGAAATCACATTTTCACCTTCCACGTTACTTTGCTTAATTTCCTCAGCATTGGTCTTTGTTTTATCATCATAGTTGTTGTTGTCAGTGTCATTGGGATCGGCCGCAGAAGACTTTGCCTTGCTTTCCGCTGAAGGCGATTGATCGGTTTCAGTTCCCTTGTCATCCTTCTTTGAACCAGATGATTTTCGGCTACGTTTCTTAGGAGGCTCGTTTTCTGCTGGCGGAGGAGTTGATTTGACCTTCTCACTAATCCTTGCTGACCGCCTCGGGGTTTCACCGGTTCCCCAATCAAACTCTGATATGTTGGGATTCCTGGGATGTACTTTCAGGTACTGCTCCAATTGTTTTTTGGAACTTATCTCTTCTCCAGTTGGAGCAACGAATATAATCTCGCTTTTTCTTGGTGTTCCTACTTTCTTAGGGAAGAACTGCATAGTACAAATACAAATGCACTAAAAAACGATTCCGATACATCATACAACTAAAAGGAATCAAGTAAAATTTGTTAGCAATAATCACATTCCTAATTGATTTCAAGAACCAATTACATCAATAAGACGAAATCACGAGGAGCTTATAATCAATAAATCACTAAGCACTACAGTTCACAAAATGCTCTAGCTTAGAGCTACGTAACATTGACACTTCAGATTGAATACGTGTTTAGTGTCTGACACAGATACAACACTGACACGCGTAATTACATTCAATTACTTCCACTTTTTCAAATTATTATTAGTATAGATATGTCAGTGTGTGTCTGATGTTTGTGGTTGTACTTCATAGGCCTAGAGTAATTCAGATAATGTTCTTTACCAGTGGATAATTTCCACCAAAAATATGACTTTCCGAATCCGAAGCATTAATTCACAACTTGATCTTACAATAAATCAATCAATATTATCAGTTGTCAGTGATATTTTCCCCCACATCTAAGCGATTTTCTACATCAACAATTACATTAACTTAGGTAGTTGCAATTCAGAATCCAGTAGGGATAAAATTGAGTGCAAAGAAAGGAAAATCTACAAAATCATAATAAGCTTAGTATGGAAAGGTGCCGGAATGGAACAGAATCTTGCACCAAAATTTTCTGAATCACATAGGGCACTGAAAGACAGAACACTTTGATATTAAAAGCTAAGACACTGTCTTCCTCTAGACAACATAAAAAAATCCAAAGAACAAGCAACAGACCACAAATGCAAACTTGACACCTATGAAACATTGACAGCGACGTGCCTAGATAGCTTGGCACTATATCCTTCAAAAACCCTTCAAAAACTAACTCGCAAACACACCCTTAGGTTTTTATAGGGTCATCATATTAGGCCTAATTCATCATCACAAAACCGACGTGTAAGGCGAGGACTGCCGCTACTTATAAACACATATTCAGGCCTTATCTCATCCATTGTGGGACTCTAACAATTTAACCCATTTCTATCCAATGTGGAACCTTTTACCAATGGGTATGAAAAAAGCACAACAAAATTTAGTTGGGAACCTAGCTAATTGCTATAGAAATTGTATTAGCTCTAGGACCACCAATTTGTTTTGTTGCAAGAAATAAATTATAAAAAAAAAAAAAAACAAGGGACATTATAATAAGGTAAGCCCTTTCAAGAAAACCCTAGAAACAAAATCTAGCACCAAATTCTACAAGCCCAATTAGGAAAACCCTAGAAACAAAATCTAGTAATAAATTCTTCCGAACATTTCACTTAATTAACTAATAAAAAAGAAAAGTAAAAGAAAATCCAGAATCCAGTTAATAAATTTACAGAATTTCAGACAATTAAAGTGAGAATCAAGTCAAAGTAACAAACATAGCTTCCTTAAAAAAACATAGCACCAACAACAATAATATTCCTAAACACAACAACAATAATAATAATATAATAACCGTAACAATGAAAAAAAAAATGACTAAATAAATATGAATTGCATAAAAATGAAATAAATATATAATTATAAAAAAAAAAAAAAAAAAAAAAAAAAAAAAAAAAAAAAAAAAAAAAAAAAAAAAAAGAGGATGAGGAAGAGAGAAAGAGACCAGTTTCTTCCAAGAAGGAGGAGCTGAAAGCTCAACCGACAAGACTTCATCTTTGGCATCAGTTTGAGTATCGTTCTCCATTTGCAATTGCACCGACAATAACTCTTGTGTTGTGCGTGAGAATGAAGTGCAAAATTGCAGGACAAGAAACAAGAGTGCAAAAACCGTGCGTACACTACTATTGTAGCTAGCTACAAATTAGGATATGGTTTGGTTCTTTTTTTTCTCTCTCTCTCTCTCAAACTGTTACTAAATTTAATTTGGGATCCGGGGTTTGATAAACTCACCTACTGCTCGTTTCTGAACATTTGGAAACGTCCAATCAGATATCGCTCTTTGTACTCTAGAAACGTCATTTCAATCAATTTTTTAGTGTTACCGTTATTTTTTTTTATTAAAAAAATTAACAACAAAACTAACTGGCACATTAGAAAATATTTAATCTAACAACGTTTTACTTTGCTAATTGAGTTATATTTTATAGACAATTCAATTACAATTAGTTTTTTTTTTTATTTAAATATTTTTTTTTAGGCTTTAAAATATCTCACATTTAAAAATATATATCAAAATATTCTAACTTTTTTTTTATTTTTAAGAGGTCGCATCTCCACCCTGATGCGATGCGACTGTGTACAAGGTTTTTCTTAATTTTAACAATTGAATAATTTTTAATTTAATAAATTAAAAATAATAAAAATATTTTAAAAAATAAATTTTTTTTAATAAAATCAAATAAAATATATTAAATTGAAGAAAAAATACAGTTGAGTATATGGGTCAAAACAAATAACGTGATATATTATTTTAACAACTCTTATTTTGTAGATAAATTTATATTATTTTAACAACTCCCCCCTATTTTGTAAAATCAGCAACTTAATTCTATTTTGTTAACAATTTCCTTATATTTTTTTCTCCAGATCTAATAAATAAAAATAATTATAATTAAAAAAAATAGTAAATTATATTAATAACATCTAACAAACTACATTAAATTAAAGAAAAATAATACATCAAAATTAATGTGGTTGAATAGATGTGCCAAAACAAATAACGTGCTATATTATTTTATCAACTTAATTTTACTTTGTTAACAACTCTCTCCTATTTTGCAGATAAATTAGCTACTTAATTTTATTTTGTTAACAACTTTCTCCTATTTTGTATATAAATTATAAACTTAATTTTATTTTGTTAACAATTATCTCCTATTTTTCCTCTGGATCTAATAAATAAAATAATAATAATAATAATAATAAAAGTAAATTATATTAATAAAATCAAACAAAATACATTAAATCGAAGAAAAAAGTACATCCAATTGAAGAATAAAAATACATCAAATTTAAATTAATGATGTTTACCTAAATGACCTCCAATTCCACATCTAGGATGTCGTCGAACTCGTCTAGCTATTTGAACGAGTTGAGGTTGTTCTGGTTGATCCTCGTTTTGATCATTATCCTCATCGTAATTTGTATGTGGATTAGAACCACTACCACCTGCCTCCATATAATTTTGAGTCTTGAGGTTATACATGGAATCAAAAACAGCATAAGCCAACTCAGGAGTTGTGCACTGAGTTCCAAACAAATTATAGAAAATCCCACGCTCTGTCGGATGACCGGGGGTTGGTATTTCTAGCACTGAAACGTAATACTGAGTCGACATTTCTGCAGATATATGTACATGTGGTGGTGGTGATGGACCATAATATGGAACTTTTGTAGGGGCATGTAGGTGAGGTGATGATAAAGACGGTTCTGCTGTTTCTTGCATGGTTTGTTCTTGTGGGGTTGATTGGGAGGTCGACTGCACATGAGGATATGATGACAGTTGCAAACGGGGATCACACGGATATTGTTCCACATACATAAATAATTTGGTGAGCCAATTCATATATTATGTGTTGTGGCATAAAACACCTTCTACGAATTTACCTTGCAATACGTAATTCTCACGCTCGTTCCAATGTTTAATCTCTTCTTTCCAAACTCAATTCCAATTATCATCAATGTCACACCTCATGTCGACCTCATGGTAGATTTTCATGTCCTCTGGTAGTTGTGATATTTGTTGATTGAAGCCGAATTGAAATGCGACTCTATCGGTATGATGTTTTTTAACAATATGATAACAGTGCAGATAGGTACATGCAGTCCATGTCTCCATATCTTCTTCGAAAACTTCGTGTTAGAACCCGAGGTACGGTCTCCAATAAAACTGATATGTAAAAAATAAGCTAATGTAAATATAAGAAGTATAAAAAACAATATAATTAAAAAAAAGTGAAAATAAATGTGAATGAATATATTACTTCTTCAACCATCATGTGATCGATATTTTTCGGTATCCTTCTATGTAGCTATGAGGAACTTTACTGAAATTTAGACCACCAGAATTAAATATGTCGAATATATCAAAAATAAAAAAATATATAATAAAATTAGTAAATGTAAGTAGTTAGTTTTAAAAAAAGAAAAAAATATAAAATTTATTTGCAATAGTTACCTTTATGCAAGTGGAAAAATATCAACTATGCCCAGTTTTGCAACAACAATGCACATCCTCCTATAGACATTACATCGAGTTTGGTAGCAAGACACAATTCTCTATAAAGTGTTGTTAAAACTGCTGAACCCAACTATATTGAGATGTTTTACTTAAATCCCCTGATAATGAAATATATTTTAAATGTACACGATATGCCTCATACATGCACAAATTCTGCATTGTCACAAGATCATCAAAACCTCGATTCTAACATGATATATACAAGTGTAATGTAAGTTCTAAAAGTGGACCCTTCAATCAAAGTGAAGGTCATTATTGCTCAGAGTTAGGCTTTGCACAACTACACAATAAGTTATAGAAAGGCTTGGATAGCAAAAAATAAAGCGATCGAACAAATTTATAGCAATTGGGAAGAGTCTTACAATCAACTCCCACAATAGTTGTTGGTTATGCAAACGTTTGCTCCATGAACCAAAGTAGAAATGGAAACAATTCCAGCTTATCATGAGAATAGTTTGATAAGTGGGATAAGGATCTTTCATCGACTATTTTGGGCTTTTGTTCTGTGCATATCTGCATTTAAATTCTGCAAACCAGTTGTACAAGTGGATGAGACTTGGTTGTATGGCAAGTACAAGGGGACTCTATTGATAGCAGTTGCACATGATGGGAACGACAATGTAATTCCTATTGCTTATGCTCTTGTGGAAGGTGAGACTGGAGAGAGTTTGAGTTTCTTTTTGAGAAATTTGAGAAAATACGTTACTCCACAAGCCAACCTTTGTTTGATTTCAGATAAACACGAATCCATTAAAAGTGCTTACAATAATCCAAATAATGGATGGCAAAATCCTCCGTCAAAGCATGTGTTCTACATCAGACATATTTCACAAAATTATGCAAGGGAATTTAAGGATAATGCATTGAAGAAAAAAGTTGTTGCTATGGGTAATAATTTCATTCTTACTTTTTTAATTAGTGTAATTTTTAATAACTTTTTGACAGATTGTTTATTGTGTCAATACAGGTTACTCAATTAATGAGCCTACATATAGATACTACCGAAGTGAAATCGGCATAGTAAGTCGGGAGGCTATAAAATGGTTAGACAACATACCGCGAGAAAGTTGGATTAAAGCATTTGATGGAGGTAGTTGTTGGGGTCACATGACAATCAACCTTGTGGAGTCGATCAATGGAGTATTAAAAGGCATGCGCAACCTTCCCATCACTGCTTTGGTCCAATCAACTTATTATAAGACAGGGACACTATTTCTAACAAAGGTAAAACTACACGCATCAATTTTAACTTCTGGTCAGGTATACACGAAAAAAATGCATAAATTTTATGAAATCCGAAATACGTAAATCCAATAGTCATAAAGTCGATAGTTTTGATCGGAGCACCCATACTTTCATGGTCAACGAGATAGTAAATCCAAGAGAAGGTCAACCAATTGGTCATTTCATTGTCAACCTTCCTAACAAGTGGTTATAAGACAGGGACACTATTTCCAACAAAGGGAAAACAACACACATCAATTTTATCTTCTGGTCAGGTATACACGAAAAAATGCATAAATTTTATGAAATCCAAAATACGTAAATCTAATAGTCATAAAGTCAATAGTTTTGATTGGAGCAACCATACTTTCATGGTCAACAAGACAGTAAATCCAAGAGAAGGGCCACCAAGTGGTCATTTCACTGTCAACCTTCCTAACAAGTGGTTCGACTGTGGGAAATATCAAGCTATACATATGCCTTGTTCACATGTTATAGTAGCATGTTCTAACATAAAATATGATTATTGGAGGCTTATACATGATGTGTAAAAGGTGGAAACGGTATTAAAAGTCTACGACGAAACGTTCCAACCTATACCAAACAAAGGATATTGGCTAGAATATGAAGGTGTTAAGGTGTGTCACAATCCTCAAATGCAGAGAGTCGATAAAGGTCGCCCAAAAAGTAAACGTGTTAAAACAAAAATGGACACTATAGAAAAAGTACCAAGAAAGTGCAGATTATGCCGGGTCTCTGGTCATACTAGGAAACATTGTCCAAACGGTGCTGACACATCTACTCAAATTTGATGTATTTTTTTTCTTCAATTTATCTGCAAAATAGGAGAAAGTTGTTAAAATAATATAACGCGTTATTTGTTTTGGCACATCTACTCAACCGCATTTTTTTCGTCAATTTAATGTATTTTATTTGATTTTATTAATATAATTTTTGTTTTATTAAATATTTTTATAATTTTTATTATCTTTATCCTTCAGGTGGTCGTAGGACGGGATGCGACTTTCTGAAGGTGAAAAAAAGTAGGACATTTTAGTATATATTTTCAATATGGGGTATTTTGGTGAATTTTTTAAAAAAAGGAATATTTAAATAAAAACCTTATAAATAAGTTAAATGTTTGATAAATAAAACTAATAGTAATTTATATATATATAATGTTTCAAAAATTTGTGTAAATATAATTTTATAGTCTTTTGTAATTTTGAAATATTTGATTCATTGTTATTTTGTTTTTGATGTTAGTTGGACTCTCCACCAAAATCTATTGTTATTACTTATGAAAAATATTAACAAATGTTATAGAGGTATTATTAAAAATTTAAATATAAAAAGAATTTAGTTGTTATGTACACAATTATTTATCGGTATAAATATATTTATTAATTTAACTGTTGCGATTGATTGATAATGTAAAAAAAATTATATTTACAATATATGAATTAATTTCATAAAAAAATATATTTAAAAAAGTGTATTGAAAATTATATATTCTATTGTATAAAATTTTAAATACTGTTGTGTTAAATAAGACATTCATTTTATTATGACTTAATTGAAATTTTAGTTCTTTATTTATACCAATTTACGAAATTAATCTCTCTATTTTAAAATATGACACTTTTGGTTCATCATTCTGATCTTTAACTAAAAAATATCGATGAAACATGTTTTAAATAACGTGGCAAATAATATGATGATGTAGAATGATTAACACTCATGAAATCATAATAAAGCTTTCTAAAAACTTAATTTTCAACTTCGGAAATTTTTATTTTTTTAATTTAATTAATGACATATGAATAATTAACGCAACTAGATGATTCTATATCATGAAATCCTATATCACATCATTTAAAATATGTCAAATTGTTATTTTTTTAGTTCAAAAAGTTTAGGAAAGTACAAAAACTATTGATTTTTAAAATAAGATGATCAATTATGTGAATTGGTGAAAATATAGTGATCGAAACTGCAATTAAACCTTATATTATTCTATAAATATCATGTCTAAATACTTATACAGAGACAAATATTTGAACACACATAAATAAAATAAATTAAAAGAAAAAAATTAAATGATATCACTAAATTGTTACTAATTTAAATTTTATCATTTATGAATATGCTCAAACACTTTCAAGCGTGTCCATGTAAAATATGTTTTCATGCGAAAAACTTATTTTCATACGAGTACTTTTCGTGTACTAGTTCAGTAGTTCTCTTCACTATTCTAGTTAGTTTAATTTTTTGGCAAAGTTAGTTCGTTACTTCGTTTACTTTATCAAATTTGGCAATCTCGATGCAGTCAGCTATTAGTAAATTTACCGTTAAACTTTGTATTCAAAAATCACGCGCTTCCTTTTCCTTTATTTAACAAAAAAGTAAATATATTTTTAACATTTAATTTTTACACTACCGAAACATGATTATTCTTCAATGTACCGCAAAAATCTCAATTTTTAATTTTTATAAAATTTTAATTTTAAACACATTGTTTGGTTGAGCTTAAAGTGAATGGATGAAAAGTATGAAAGACGAAAATTATATGAAGATACGGGTTCTTTTTGTTTGGTTGTATGATAGAGAGTAAAGAAAGTGTTTATTTGTTAGGTCATATGTCTAAAAAAGTTTTGTTGAAACATGGAGTATGTTAGTGTATAAATTTAAAAATTTGTTGAATTTTTACATTGAAAAATCTTAATATATTGAGTAGTTTTCAACTCTATAAGTATTTAAGTCACACATTAGATAGTTAACATATGTGAGTTTGTTTTAATCACTATATAAAGAGTGTGAAACTCTTATGAAAAAACACCAAAGTTTGATGCATATCCCAACTTTCTCTTTTCTCCCTCTTCTTCTTTATGCATTTTCGAGCCACTTCTCCCCTTTCTTTTTGTTCCTTCGATATTTTGGAGTGGTTTTGTACCGTATTCCCTTCGATATTTTAGAGCGGTTTTGTATCGTAGTCCCTTCCATTTTTAAAGCGGTTTTTATGTCGTAGTTCCGTCGATTTTTTGTTTGGTCCTAATACCACTATCCTTTTAGAGTGATTTTTATGTCGTAGTCCCGTCGATTTTTTAGTGGTCTTAATACCACTATAAGCGGTTTTGGTTTCGTAGTCTTTTAGAGCGGTTTTTGTGTCATAGTCCTTTCGATTTATGAGTGGTCATAGTACCATATTACGAGTGGCTTTAACTGCCATATTGAGAGTGGCTTTAACCGCCATACTACGGTGCAGTAGAACTCCGATACAGTTTGTCTAGGTTGTTTTATTATGGGGACTTCGTGGTTGATAGTCTGTCTTGCACAATTTGGGCAGTCCTGCGAAACGTCTTAAAGAGAGCGACCTAGTCTACAAATCAACCAAGTAATATCTCCGGTGGCATAAATTTATTTTGAAACATATTTTTTGAAAATCAAAAACAACAATTTTAAAATGTTTCTTTCTTCCATGTCAACTGAAGAGATTACTGGATTTGGTTCTGTTGCCTTTGATTTCAATAAAATGTTTCAGTTTAAGACAAACAGAAAAGGATAAGAAAGCTGAAGAATTAACCCAATGAACTTGTTGATGATCTGTATGACTACTACAGTTCCAGTAATACTGTTAGAGATGTTTGGGATGCTCTGAAGAAGAAATATGATACCGAGAAAGTTGGGGCTAAAGAGTATGTAGTGAGCCGCTACCTAGAGTATCAGATGACCGATGAGAGATTTGTGGAGGCTCACTCTCGTGAAAATTCAGAAGATAGCTCATGATATCATCTCTTAAGGTATGACTTTAGATGAAAATTTTCAAATTGTTGTTATTATTGACAAACTGCCCCTGCTTGGAAAAATTTCAAAAATTCTCTCAAGCATAAAACAAAAGAATTTTATCTAAAGAGTCTTAGAGATAAAGAAAAAGAAATCTTGTTTCTAGTTTTTTTTTTTTTTTGTTTATGGTTTTCTTCTGAATAAGGCATAGGTGCAAATTTGTACACCAATTTTAAATATGATATTTTTGTTGGCAAATGGTACAACACTAAATATAATATTTTTGTTGGCAATTGTTACACCATTGATGCACGTTTAAATTAAAAGTTGAAATTAAGAATATCTCCTTCTGTTTACATGTTGTGTGATTTTAATATTTGGCATGCTAGACTCTGTCATGTGAATAAGGATTTCAAACTTAAGTAACTTAGGTTTAATTCCAAAGTTATCTTTAAATAATTTTGAAAAATGCGATTTTTATAGTCAAGATAAAATAACCAAAAGTTCACATAAATCAGTAGTCAGAGAATATGAGTTTTATAGATTTAATATATATGTGAACTTGATGAGACGTTAACAAGAAATGAAAAACGTTATTTCATCACTTTTATTCACGATTGTTTTGACTATACTTTTGTATATCTAATGAACAATAAAAGTGAAGCGCTTGACATGTTTAAGATCTTTGCAATTGAAATTGAAAATCAATTTAGTAGAAAGATTAAGATGAACCGAGTATGATTCTAGTTCGTTTAATGAGTTTTATAAATTGCATGGAATTATAAATGAAACAATTGCACCGTATTCGCCTGAAATGAATGATAAAGTTGAAAGAAAGAATATAACTCTTATTGAACTAGTTGTTGCTATTATGCTTAACTTTGATGTTGCATCTCATTGGTAAGGATAAATTATATTTGACTGTTTGCCATGTGTTGAATAGAGTTCCTAAATCTAAAAACAAAACATCTCTTTATAAGATTTTGAAGAAAAGACAATTGAACTTGTTTTATTTTCAAACTTGGGGCTTTTTGGTTATGTCGGAATCCTCGATCCCAAGCGAGTTAAACTCGTCAGTAGAGCCTACAAATGTGTATTCATTAGGTATGTAGTAAACAAAAAAGCGTATAGGTTTTATTACCTAAATGCGAAAGTGATCATGGAGTCAAATGATGTTGACTTCTATGAAAATAAATTCCCCTTCAAATCGAGAAACAGTGGGGGCAAGGAACCACATTCATGTGATAAGGAGCATTGAAACCAACAAACAAGGGGAAACAGAACCTCAAAGAAGTAAGAGAGCCATAGTTGCTAAAGATTATGGACATGATTATACAACCTATACCTTATAAGAGAATCATGCAAATCTTCAAGAAAATTTGTCATCTTTGGTTGCAGATTTATGGCAAAAAGCTATAAACAATGAGATGGATTCTCTAGAGTCTAACGGGACTTGGCATTTAGTAGACTTTCCTCCTAGTTGCATACCGATAGGTTGTAAATGGATTTTGAAAACGAAACTAAAACCCGATGGAACTGTTGATAAATGCAAGGCTCACATTGTAGCCAAAGGTTTTAGACAAAGGGAAAATATAGATTTCCTCAACATTTTCTCAACGGTCACTAGAAGAAGAAATCTATATGGAACAACCTGAAGGTTTTGTGATTCATGGACAAGAAAATAAGGTTTGTAAGTTAGATAAATCTATGTATGGTCTTAAACAAGCTCCTAAGCAATGACATGAAAAGTTTGATAACTTGATTATATCGAATGAGTTTAAAGTGAATGAAAGTGACAATTGTATTTATTACAAATCTGAAAATGGCATTTGCACTATCATATGTCTCTATGTAGACGACCTACTCATATTTGGTTAAAACATTCATGCTGTAAATATTGTGAAATCATTGTTGTGTGAAAGACCTCAAAGAAACAAGTGTAATCCTTGGAATCAAGATTACTAAGTCAGAAAATGGAATTTCTTTGGATCAGTCTCACTATGTTGAAATTAACCTAAAGAAATACAAATACTTTGATTGTAAACCGGTTTGCACACCATATGATCCAAGTGTGAAACTTTTCAAGAACATTGGTAAAGATGTTAGACAAACTGAATATGCGAGCATCATTGGCAACCTCAGGTATGCCATTGATTGTACTAGACCCGACATTGCCTACGTCATGGGACTATTGACCAGGTTTACCAGTAGACCTAGTATGGACCATTGGCACCTTATCGAAAGAGTCATGAGATACCTAAAAAGGACCATGAGTCTCAGATTACATTATCAAAGATTTCTTGTCGTCCTTGAAAGATACAGTGATGTTGATTGGAACACCTTATCAGATGACTCCAAAGCAACTAGTGGATATATTTTTAGTATAGTCGGTGGTGCTGTATCTTGGAAATCGAAGAAACAAACATCACTGGCTTAGTCCACTATAAAGTCTAAAATGATAGTACTAGTTATTGCAAGTGAAGAAGCGAGTTGGTTGAGATGTTTGCTAGCTGAGATCCCTTTATGGGAAAAACCTATGCCAGTTGTGTTGATCCACTGCGATAGTACCGCGACTATTGCAATAATTGAGAATTGTTATTGCAACGATAATAGACGACAAATACATCGTAAGCATAACACAATTTGAGAGTTACTTTCTAAAGGAGTTGCTATAGTGGAGCATGTACACACTGATGAGAATTTAACAGATCATTTGACGAAAGGATTAGCTAGAGAAAATCCTTAGTACATCCAAAAGGATGGGACTATTTCCTATAGAGTCACTCATGATAGTAACTCGATCTAAAAGACTGGAGATCCCTAGAATTAGGTTCAATGGGTAATAACAAGTCATGAAGTGATATGAGATGAACATGCTATTATGAATCAGAGAAGCATGATTCCTGAAGCAATGATAGGATGAGATAATAGAAACTCTTAATGAGATATATACTCTTTGTGGAGTGGAGTACCTAGCTACATGAGTACTCTTGATAGACTCACCTATGTGAATGTGGAAGTGGGGATCACTTCCTATGGAATTTTGAGGCAGAATTCCTAGAGCATTCACTATACTAGGATAGACGTGCAGGGCCATTAATGCACGAGCTTTTGAGAAGGTTATGTGTGGGTTTAGTGTCAGAGATAGAGTTCAAGACTACGAGTCGTTCTTGTTGAATCTGAATCTTACTTACTATGCAAAGGTTCAAGTCATATGACACCTCTGCTTATACACAATCTTATAGAAGAGTTTGACACTACTTCATAAAAAAAAAAATTTTAATTCAAGTGGGGGATTACTAGAACATAAAGTATGTTAGTGTGTGAATTTAAACATTTGTTGAAGTCCCACATTGAAAAACTCTTATATATTGAGTAGTTTTCAACTCTATAAATACTTAAGTCCCACATTGGATAGTTAACATATGTGGGTTTGCTTTCATCACTATATAAAGAATGTCAAACTCTTGGGAAAATCATACCAAAGTTGGATGCATTTCCGAACTTTCTCTTTTCTCCCTCTACTTAATGCATTTCCGAGTCACTTCTCCCCTTTCTTTCTTTCTGTCCCTTCGATATTTTAGAGCGGTTTTGTACTGTAGTCCCTTCGATTTTTAGAACGGTTTTTATGTTGTAGTCCCATCGATTTTTGAGTGGTACTAATACCACTATCCTTTCAGAGCGATTTTTATGACGTAGTCCTGTCGATTTTTGAGTGGTCCTAATACCACTATCCTTTTAGAGTGATTTTTACGTTGTACTCCCGTTGATTTTTTAGTGGTCCTAATACCATTATGAGCGGTTTTAGTGTCGTAGTCTTTTAAAACAGTCTTTTGCACCGTATTTCTTTCGATTTATGAGTGATCATAGTACCATATTACGAGTGGATTTAACCGCCATATTGAGGGTGTAACTTTAGAACGGTTTTCTACGATGCAGTGGAACTCCGAGACAATTTGTCTTGACTGTTTTTTCCTGGGGACTTCGTGGTTGATAGTTTTTTTTACCACACCATCCTTTTTTTATGATCTCTCTCTTTTTATTTTCTTTACGAGTGATTATTTTCTTCAGTTAAATTGTTTTGCACTTGATACGTAACTCTGCTCCATTTTTATATTATATATACAATCATTTTTTTTATGTACCATAAGTTGTTACTTGTTATCACTTAATTTATAGATTTTATCTAAATAAATATTCCCTTTTAATACAAGGTCTTTTATGTCATGTTATAAATATATATATCTTTCACTTTCTTCTTGCTTTCATTCAATTTTTATACACTTTTTTTCTTTCAGCATTCTTTTCTCTTATTTTCTTTCCTTTCACTTTCTTCCGTCATCCAAACAAAATATCAATTTTAGTTCTTGTACAGAATTATAAAAATACAATTTTCAATCCCTAAAAAATTATCATGCATACTGTTTTAGTCTATGTTGTTAAGGGAACATATATTTTTGAATAAATTTTTCGAAACATGTTTACAATATTATAAAAAAATTCTCCACAAAAAATGGCATCAAAATTCGATTTCTAGATTCATATTTTCGTCACTTTTATCTTTAGTTTTTCACATTTAAAAACTCATGTCAAGTTAAAAAATTCTAAATTTTTTGAACAAACTTTTTATAATGTTCTAAACATACTAACAAAAAATCATTCAAAAAATTTTAAGTTGAAGGATAATTAAACGTGTTTTGCTTTAACATAGACTAAAACTGTTTGTTGGATAATTTTGTGAACTAAAATTGTATTTTTATTTTATGGGTCTAATATTGAAATTTTATAAGGACAAAAACTATATTTAATCCTTTTAAAAAAGTCTCTTTTTTTTTTGCAGAAAAAATATGTAGAACACTGTTATTTTGGTCCATAACTCAACCAAAAATTCAAATTAATCATCGAATCATCAAAACGTAAACCAGTTTAATCCCTGATATTAAAATGATCAATGCCTACTTTGACAGTAAATTATATATTTTAGACTTTTATGATATAAAGTTGTATCAATAAGGGACTACTTTGATAATTCAATGACTAATTTGAGTTAGAGGTCAAAGTTGCAACGCTCTACACTTTCAGGGACTAATATGTTGGCTTAACCTTTATTTATTTTCACTTAAAAAAAAGTTATCCCAAAATAAATAATATTTTCACTTTTAAGGTAATATTAATTATATTTTTTTTCAATTTTATCCTCTAATTAATACTATATAGATCACTTTCTATTTAATACTTTCCATTTTACAATTACAAAATTGAAGCCTAAAATGTCCAACCATAATACAACATGGATCGATAACAAATGAAACACAATATGAATGCAGCAAGCAAATCCAATATCGAAGACCAATCCAGTAAAGACCTCATGTGGGGACCTTGAATAACGCAACACAAAAACTATTTGGATGTCATCTCTAGAGAGTCACATGGCAAATGAAAATGATTATAGAAGCACTAGTGTACTCATAACGTCCCACACATAACATTGCTAACCAAATAAGTCTTAGCATTGATACCAGTTACAATTGCTTCGCAGCGCTTCCAACTCTTTAAATAGGGGGTTCACCTTTAAGGTATCATTGACATTATTCATCATTCACTATATTTTCTATCTATTTGCACCCTACCATACTTTGGTATTAGAGTGTCTTTGCAGGTACACCCCTCATTCAGAGCAGGAGCATACAAGAAGAATGTGTCTAAATTGAAGCATCTCAACACTAAGCTTGTAGTCCACATCACCTCCAACGGTAATCCACCTTTTGAGTTCATACAAGAACAAGTACAATGGAGGAGCTTGCCCAATGTATTAGTAGGATCAACAAGTAGTAACTAAAGTATTATAATTAAAATCATATATAAATTTACCAATGATTCAAAATAACATCAACTCAAAATATAAATATAATATATAAAAGGAGACATGTACCTCAAATTAAAGTATCAATATTGAAGTTATACAACTATCATATCTGTCCTAAGCTCTCCTCTTGAAATAGACATCAATTTTCTTATATTTAACCATTATATCACTCTAAAAAATGGAGAATTCAATTACTAATAATAGAAAGTAACAATAACTTGATTTTTTAATCTAACATTGAAGGTGGATGATGTGACAATTTATGCAATATCCCTTAAATAGGGAACGAAGAGAAATTATTACTTATCAATAAACATGTAAAATAATATTGACTTAATTCATGGAATTTGTTTCTCTATTTAAAAAGTCGATAGTTTTGCTCATTTTTTTAGATTTTTAAACTAAAAAAATAAAGATTTAATATATTTTAAATGATGTGGCATACTATTTTATGATATAGAATCATCTAGTACATTAATTATTTATATGTCACTAAATTAAATTTCAAAGATAAAGAATTTCTAAAATTGAAAGTTAAATTTTTAAAGAGTTTTATTACAATTGCATGAGTGTTAAAGCATATCACATCACTTTTTATTTAGAAAACTAAAATAAAAAATCAAACCTATTAGATTTTTAAATAAAAAGACCAATTTCAAAAATTGATAAAAATAAAAAAATTATAATTATAATTAAACTAATAATATTCGTACAAATTTCAAATATCGGAATAAGTTAATTAATATATTAATTTAATGTAAATATAAGTGGGAAATATTAACGTGTGACACGTGGTCGAGGTAAACTAAGATATCAATTTTAAGAAATCACATATTTAAAGAAATTAATCAAGTGTTGCTAAAATATGATAAGATATATTAGGATCATTTAAGAAAAAGCAAAAGATTTAGTTAGTAAGTGGAGAGCGCGTGAAAGAAGCCAAGAGAGAGTGGCGTGTGACGGTTACTCGTGAAAAGCGTGTTGTTGACATCTTATTGTTAACTATCGTTAGGGATTTAACCAAAATTAAAAGCGTTTCATGTCCGAAACTCTCCCGCCTTCAAATACAAATTTTCGGAGATGGTTGCTTCAGGCTTTTATACTTCTTTCTTTTTGACACTTCATTGTTTTTAACTTTTCTTTTATTTTCATATAAAATAAAAAGAAAATTGATATAAAATAAAAAGAAAATTGATATTACTCTGAAATGAAATATAAATAAAATATAAATAATAAAATTGATATATTTTATCTTAATTTTTATTCAGATACATTGACATTTCGATTACTATTTTTACTTAATTTTCATTTTGGAAGGAGTAATATCTAATTAGAGATGACAACACAACTCGTACCCGTCTTGATTTGGGCGGAAAAATCCGTTTTGATTGAGTGCGGGTGCAAATCTTTTCTAAAATTAAAACTCGGGGGCGAGCACAGATTTTGGGTGTTGATATCACCCTACACTCGAACTCGCCATGTTAGTAATATTATTATTATTTTTAAATTATATATATATATGTATATATTCAATATATTTAATATTTTTTTCAATATTAAAAATTATAATTTTCTCTCTATAAAAAATATGATTTTAATATTTTTAATTTTATTATTGTATAATAATAATTATTTTATTATATTAATTATAATAAATATAACTTTTCAATTTATTATTTTATATATATGAATGAGTGCATGTGCAGACAGAGAAATCTGAACCTTGTCGTGCACAGAGATGAAAACTTTTATTTTATATCCAATAAAAACGGGTATGAATGTAGATTTTTCCCGACTAATCGAGTGCGGAGGTGGAAAAGGCAAAAATCGCTTCCACCCCGCCTTGTCACCATGCCTATCTCTAACACATATTTCAAGAGACTCTCTTCTATTGGTTGAAATTTACACGGGTTCCACCAAATCATGTGGGTCATGTAAATTTAAACCATTAAAAGATAATGTGTTGAAAAATATGTGTTAAAGAGTATGTAAATTGTTAACATTATTCAAATATAAAATATAAGTTGGTAAAGATATATATATAACGTGATGAATCTAAGTTTGAATTTCTATCAAAATAAATAATTATATTTAATGTCCAATGTGACTCAGAATTGAATTTACCTTCTTATGAGAGAAGGCATGGAAAAAGTTATAGATAAAATATTTAAATGACTTAAAAATAGTTTTAAGGGTGGAGATCAATTTTTTAGTGAAAACAAACTTACTTTAAAAGTTAATGTTTGTTGGTTTTATAATAAGGAGATATAATATTTTTGGGTTCTAAATACATAAAATTAATTTTATTTGAGTGATGTTATTTGAATTTGATTTTCTGTGAATTGATTCAAACTCAATAATAAAAATTTGAAAATTTTGACTTCAAATGTGATTTTATATTTAAATTTATTGTCCAACTCAATTTTATTAAAAATTATTTATACAAAAACCACTTTATATTTAACTAATTTTCACAAAAAATTATTTAATCCAAAATCAATATTTTCACCGCCCCAAATACAACTCTTTTATATAATTCTTGTAGACAATATATATTTTCAATCTAACTCATAAGTATCTTTAATATTGTCATAAGGACCAACTATACTTGTTAAAGCTGCGATATCTCTAACTAATTTTCAAATTTTGATTGAAATTCCTTGTTGTATTCAACATATTATTATCAATAAAATATTAAGTTTTTTATCATAAAAAAAAACTACACCAAAAGTCTTAAATTAGGTTTTATATAGATGACTTTGTGCACTTTTGTTTATCTATGAGTTCTCTATATCTATTAAAAGTCTTGAATCATAAAACTATTTTAAAAACTTCATTTTATCATGCATACCATTAGATGTACGTTAGAGATATTTTTGAAATTCATGTAATGCATTGATAATTATTTTCAAGTGATTTTTGAAAGCCTAAATCAAAATTCGAATGAAAAATAATAATAAAATATTAGTAGTGACTATGCCAAATTCTCTTTTAGTTTAATCATTACTTGAATCTAATGGTTACGCTAAATTCTCTTTTGGTTGGGTCATCGTGAAATTTTGAATAAAAATAAATTTAATAACTACATATAGTACGGCGCCAAATCCACTTTTGGCTGAGTTAGTACACAAACTCAAAAGTCAATGACCACTTAAATTCTCTTTTAGTACTGTATGATCATTACAATATTTTCACACACAAAATATAAACTCATATTAGCAATGACTGCATTAAACCACTTTTTTAAAAAAAAATAAAACTTACCAAAAAACAAACATTTTCTACTCAAAAGCTATGTAACACTTGATTTCTTCATTGTACTTAGAAATACATAAGAGCATGGGACCATTTTAGTCAAGTGAACTAAAAATTAATTTTGTCTAAGTCTTTTAAATTGTTGATTTTTATTTGTTACAATAAAAGAAGAAATAAATACATTTTAGAAATTAATATATATAGTTTGTACAATTAACTAAATTAACTAGAGATAGCCTTTTTAAAAGGTGGTAGAATGTTATACATTCTCTACACATAATAAAATGTGGAATCCAAATTTAGTTAAATAGACTAATTTTATCAAAAAACAGATTTTTCCAATATTTTTTTTAATTACATTAATTATCGGTGACGATTCTATTTATTACAAATAATCGTCCGAATTTTTTCAATCGCAACATTGCCGATTCAAATAAGTCAAATAACTATTTTTAAAATAATAACATAGCATTTTTGTAATGTACAATTATTGTAATTTTGAAAAATTATAAATTCCAGTATTTATCGTTTAAAATTTAGAGGAAAAATATCATCAATATTTGATGCTAAATCATTTCAACTAAATGATGGAAATAAAGCTAAAATGAAAGGAATTAATATAATATGCACGAGTTCAAAATTTGAAGCGGAAGAGAAATAGACAGAGGTGTACGTGGGTTGGGTTGGGCCGGTTTTGACAAAACCTAATACCCGATCCGATCGATTATCTTTGAATTGGGTTAAATTCTAAACCCGTATTTTTTTTATTTAACCCGAACCGAACCGACCCGATCAAGAACAGGTTGGGTTGGCGGGTCATACATAAATAATAACCTATTTTTTATTTTCCAGAAAAATATATTGAATGAAAATATATTTAATACTTGAATGTCTCAAAACTGTAAAATTTCAATCAAATTATGCAATTCTTTAAAAAAGTCATCAACCTCTCACACAAAAAAATAAATCCAACAATCTTCAAATACATAAATAAATTAAAGAACAGTAAATCAATAAAATATGAAAATTCATCAATTCTAAGCAATGTCAACTTCAAGTACAAGCGTTTAACAAGTTTCTCAAAGTATGGAAGGAAACAATTGGGAATCTGCGAAAACAAATATTAATAATAAAAGTGAGGAGATAAAGAAGGAGAAATAATAAATAAGTAAAATAAGCATTAAATAAAACAATAACAAGTACCTTAAGATGTAATAGTGATTGTGTTAAGCTCACCAGCAGTCACCCCAATATCAATTGAAACTAATTCAGACAACTCTAAAATTTTAAATACAATACACAATCTCATTAGCACACCAAATGATTAAAAGAATAAACAAAAATAAAGGAAAATCAATTTGAAAGTTAAAATAAAATATTTGTACCCGACTCAATCTTTTGTACTTCAACCAACTCAGCTGCTAAATCAATTTTCTTAGGAGATTTGATCCAATTTTGGGTATAAATCAAAGCTTCAACAGTAGTGGTATTTAATGAACTACGAAATGAATCGATGATTCGACCTCCTGTACTAAACGCCGACTCAGATGATATAGTAGACACTGGAATAGCCAAAATATCTCTAGCTATGCGAATATAGTATGTTATTCATGTAACAAGAAAAAATGCACATATAGTATATTATCTTCACATATTAGACTGAAACATACATCTCGACAACATAACTCAACAACCGCAATTCAACTCATAAAATACACCAATTATAGAACCCAAAATTAAAACAACATAAAATTCATGTGTGGGGTGGCCGTGGCCAACCTATGTCCCAACAAAGATTAGTTACTGGTTACACATAATCCACCAACCATTTTATTTTACTAAAGTACCATTCATTTGTTTATAGTTACTATTTTCAAATAAAATACTAAAAAAAAGTGTTTAATAGATTTAAATATAAAAAATTTAAACTAAATTTATCATAAGATTTTACATAAACATCAATTTTGCTCATAAATAGTATTTAACTCAAATGAATAGTATTTAACTAAAAAAATTTGTATTTAACAAATGTAAAAAATTTAAACTAAATTCATTATAAACATAAGCTTTCTGTTCATACCTTTATTATGTAAAATTATAACAAAATATAACATTTAAATAAATATTATTTAACTCAAATTAAATTGCTCATTTAAAAGAGACAATTCAAAAATTAGATATGAATTTTATGAATAGGCATATAACAGTTACCGGATCGGGTCGACGGGTCAACGAGTTTAAATTGTTAAACCCATTATCCGACCCAAATATAAGCGGGTTTCAACGGGTTGGGTTGAGCCAGACCCGAAAGTGACCGGGTACGAGTGAAAATCGGATTGGGTTGAATTGGGTGATCAGGTTGGCGGGTCGACCCGCGTCATGTTCACCCTTAGAAATAGATGTGAAATAAATCTGAAAAGGAAACGAATATGAGATTCTAATGCATCAAAATGAGATATGACAGTGGAATTTGGCATTCAGTATAAAACTTTAGAATTAAGTACATTTATTATTTTAGAGGAATTATTGGTAAATTTTATGGTTGAATTAAATTGTAAAATTATTTTAATTTTTATAATTATAATACTTTGCCCATATGAGCGACACATGTTCTTATTATGAATGGAGAGCTGTGGGAGTGTTTTGATAATTGTGTAATGTAAATTTTATTATAATTGTATATAATATAGAATATAGATATAGATGACATTTGGATTAACTTGATCATCAAATTTTGGCAAATGATACATAGATTGTGTATTAGTATATAGATAAGATGGTATAATTATCATAAAAACTCACACATAATTACGAAATTTTAGATTTAAATTCGAAACATAATATTCAATTTAATAATGTTGGTATTTGTTAGTTAAATAATAATAATAATAATAATAATAATAATAATAATAATAATAATAATAATAAATTGAAAACACTTTCATTTATAAAAGACAAAATCTTATAGTTAATATTACTGCATTGAGATGTGTGAGCAATTAATGAGGTGAAAGAATGATGAATAGTGTAAATATAAAAATAGTCAAAATGCAAATAAAATAAAAGTATTGATGTCATTTTTTAAAGTTTAGGACATGTATATGTACACTCTAAAGATATATGGATTCGCCCCTAATCATAAGAATTTGGTTATGTGTAATCAAGAGTGGTAATATGTTAGGTTAGATTAGATTTTAAAAGGTCTGAGTTTGAAATACGATTAATTTTTTTGGTCTATTTGACATATGACCTATTATAAATTTTTTTTTGGTCTGGCATGATATTTTTTAAAAGTTTGGAATGGTTTGAAAGTCTATTTCATATAAAAGCATTTAAATAATAAATTTTACATTTTTTTTAAATGGTTAAACTAGACCTGTATTATATATAAGGAAAATTAATAAAATTATAACCAAATTTAATAAAATTATAAACAGTAAGTCTGCAACAACCTTCCAAGAAAATAAAGAAACAAAATGAATCCATAATTAGCAAACCGCAAAAAGTCATTCAAAAAATTACAAATAAAACAAAATGAAGGCGATTGATACTGATAGGCTTCAAAATAACAAATATATATATATATATATACACACCAGTCTATCAGGCATAATAGACTTTTTATAAGTCTGATCTATTTAAATTAATAGACTTTAAAAAAAGTCTGAGCCTAGCCTCCTTTTTATTAAATAGGTCTGACCAGACTATAAATAGATCATGCCTTTAGCGAACGGTCTAACCTATTCTCACCCCTTTGTGTAACCTAGTCTTTTTTTTAAGTTACTGTGACCTAGTCTTCAAAATTATCTCTTTGTGTATTTAATCACCTGACTAATATTTTGGTTACCCTTCAATCAATTTTTAAAATCTGTGTATTTAATCACCTGACTAATATTTTGGTTACCCTTCAATCAATTTTTAAAATCTGTATAGGGATTAACTTCTAGGTGGTTGTAGCAGATAGATTTACTCCAATCGTAAAGATGAAAAGGAAGAATAACCTCCTTCAAAAGATACTTTTACTTTTATTGATTGTCATGCTAAAAAATCTCCAAATAAAATTACCTCATTTATAATCTAGTAGGTGACTTGAATTCGAATAATTAGAATGATTGAAATAAAGTTTTTTTTTTATTGTCGGTGCATATAGTATGATACATGTGTGCATGTTAAAAAGATTTTTGTCCAATATCACAAATAATTTCTTCTAAATGATTGTCCATATCTACATCAAATTCCTCTCTTTGTAAGCCACATTGTGTTTTCGTGACTTCACTATGCCATATTTAGGTTGTTAAATTTTACAAATCCCAAATATTTCTATATAGGTGTTCCTTCACAATGTAAACTTTTAGAGGTGCTTTGTTTCAACATTTAACACAAGGACAATAAGTTCTTCCATTAATATTAGGTAGATTAATTTCAGCAAATTTTAGAAACTTTAAAACTCCATTTTTATATTCATCGGTCAAATTATTTTTTTCATCTAACTACGATCTATAACTATGCTCTGAAAAGAAAAGAAAAAAACATAAACACACTTAAATATTATACTACTTCTATATACTCCAATGAACAATACAAAAAACAATTAAAAATGCATTTAATTAGAATAGAAAAATGCATAGGTATTGTCATACTTTTAATAATCATAATCTGACAATTAAATAAAATTCTAAACAAATAATAAATAACTTTACAACAGCGTACAGTTCTAGTGCAATCCATACAGTTCTAGTGTAATCCAACATCAATTCTGAAGCCAATACTCACCTTCTAAATGAACATTCTAACTCAAAATAAACTTAATGGTCTTTTAAAAAACTCATATAATAGATGAAATTGATCTTACATACATGATCCACCAAACAAACAGCAAAATCAAATCCACCAAAGAAACATAAATGATACATCAAACAAACAATAAAATCAAATAGGTGTTAAAGTTCATACAATAATACAATTACTCATCAAACAAACAATAAAATGAAATCATAAAATCAACACAAAAAAAA
>JBBPBQ010020323.1:15160555-15177386 GCA_037974755.1 Cicer yamashitae
AAAAAAAAAAAAATAAAGAAGAGAAAAAGAGAAGATAACATGAAAAACTGTTATTGACATCAATAAGAATAAAGAAGAGTATACTAAAGAGAAAAGGTGTAACACTTGTTTTTGTCACAAAAAAAAAAACTTGTAACACTTGTTTTTTCTTTTTTAATATCTAGTGTCATATGTGATAACATATAATACTAATTTTTATGAAAAACAGGTGTTATATTTTTAATTAAAAAAATACATTTTTTTTTATTGAAAAAGTTATTCTTTAACACTTACGTTTTAAATAACAAGTGTCATATATTAACACATAGGACACTTGTTTTAAATTTTTTTATTAAAAGCTATGCTACTTATAAGAAATATTTTCAATTATTTACAAAATTATCACAGTGTAAACATGTGACATTTATCTTGCATAAAACCGGTGTCATATATTATACGCTTTATACAATTTTCATTTTTTATTTACAAAATTGTCACCCTGCATATTTATTTCACCTAGTTTTCATAAAATTGGTGTAATATATGTAATTCTTATATCCATTGTGCACTAGTATAACTAGCCCAAGAGGCAATAACAATTACTTTCTCTTATATATTATTATATTATTAATTTAAAAATAATCACTTATTTTTTTAAATGACTATTTTTTAAAAGTTTTTATCTATTTATTATATCTTTTGAAAAATAAAGAGAGTCTAAAAACAATTTAAAAGTATTTCAAATAAAAAGTTGTTTGAATAATTGTTCATAAAAATAATTTTTTATAGATAGTTTTAAAAAAAATTATTTTCATTACATTAAACAAACGTAAAATAACTTTTGTTTTTAAAAACTCTACAAAAAAAAATTCTAAACTACCAAATGCAAAAATAATTTATTTTTTTATTTTTTATAATTCATAACAAATATATTTACAGTAGATACTAATTGCTATTAGACCAATTCCCAATAATTGTTGGAGACAATATGCTTCAATATTTTGTCATTCAATTTATCCACATAGCCACCTTCACTCAAGAGACAGGGTTAAGGCTTATGAGGCTGCAGTTAAAGGAGGGCAATGTTTAGTTTCTTGAAAGAGATTAGTTGGATATGTATGGCTGTCATTTGGTTTAATTTGGTAGTCATTATCTTCTTCATTTTCAGCATCCCAAAGGAAATTAGCATATGAAGCCAAGACATAGCTGCATAAACGTGAGAAAGATAAAATAATATGATCCATCCCAAATTTTAAATAACTTTGACAATTTCACACATAAAAAAATCTCATATTTTTGGTTGATTTTGTTTTAAAAAAAATTACTTTCCTATTTTACTCTTACTAAAATATTTGAAGTTGTAATCAATATCTCTCCTACCAAAATGACTTTATATTGGTATTAACAACTCAAACATTGGAGACAATATCTCTCCTACCCTTATAATTTGGGAAATTTTTTTTTCTCAAAAGTGATTTATAATTTAAGATAGGGAATAAGATTTAATTAACATAAGCATGGGCACATCACTCTATGACTTTGAGTTCATTATTCAACTTGACACATAGGTAAAATTAAACCTCTAATTTGGTAGTGGAATTTTTTAAAATAAAAAATAAAAAATTGGCAGACTATTTTTTGAATTGCAAATTAGAGAATTAAAATCGTGAATCAACGAAAATAGGAAAATCAAAATTGCATCTAAACTTAAAAAAATGTTTAGAGATTTAATTTATTTGATTTTGTGTTAATAATATCGTTCAGACTCTGTCTGATTTTTTTATTGCGATAAAGTGTTGTATTTTTTAATATAATTTGTTTTAGTTTTTGTAAATTATAAAAGTAAAAGATGTGATTGAATAATTTTAAAAGAAAAAACTGTCAAGGATAAAAATGATAGTAAAATAAGTAAAATAAGCCTCATCAAAAAGAGTCTATTCCCTTTAATAACTATTCAAATGTAAATAACTAGTTAATTTAGGTAAGCAACTAGTCAAATGTATAGGAAAACAGAACCATATTCAATATTTTTTATTATATTTATTTATATATCATACCAATCATCTGGGGCACTTTCAATAGCTTGATCAAAATATTCTTGAGCTCGACCAACATTCTTCTCTGTTTGCCATATTAAATCTGCATAGATGGATAGAATATGACCATCACCAGAATTAGCCAAAATTGCCCTTTCTAGATACTCCTCTGCTTTAGTATAATCTCCACAAACCCATTTGCAAATTCAATATCATGAGAACAACTAAAGTTCCATATAAGACAAAGATATATATAAATATATATATATACTAATGAAGACTTTTTTTTTAGTATAATTTATGTTAACTCAATGGCAAGTGTTTGAGTTTATAATTTTAAAATACGAAGTTTAAATTCTATTGAATGGTTATTAATGTTACTTTATTTAATAATAATTTTCTTTTACCTTTTAAAAAAGAAAATGGATTTTATAGTTTTCATTGCATTTTTATATATCAAAGGATAGAAAATCTAGCAAGCCAAATAGTTTTTTGACTAGTAAATAACCAGACCAATTGGATTGAAATTTTAAGGACAATTTACTTCTCAAAAATATTTCATGTTTTCATTTCTTAAAATGTATATTTATTTTACTTTGATAAGAGACTCTTGAAATAAGTCATTGTCATGAAAATAAAATCAATTAATAGTTGATGAAGATATATTTTCGAAAATAGTGAAAATAATGTTTTTTTTGACAACTTCATTTTTCAATTTTAAGAGTAAGAAATAATTAAGTAGCCATGCAAAAAATAATAATGATTACCTCCTTCAAAAACTTTGCATAATTTCCAAGCAAAAGAGCATCACAAGGGTGTGCTTGAATCATGTTCTTGTAATAAGTATCTATCCTATCTCTACCATGATTATTTCCTTCATTCAAATTCCACCCTCTTCCACCACCTTTACATCCACCATTACTCCCCATACCCCCACCAATGATTGAATTTTGCACCAACTTAGCATCTTTCACTTCATTTCTTTCTTTAATATTTGTTAAAACATTACTACATGGCACAATAATTGTTCTCTTAGGACTAAATGAGTTTTGAAGGTCTATCTTAGCCAATTTTTTACTTAGGCTTAAAAATGAATTTGTTCTAGGTAGCTTAAGAGTATGTTCTGGCTCAAGAGAACACTCTTTGGAATTATAGAGTAACGATGAACCTAGAATTTGAGCAGAGGAGCTTCTAAGTAGCATCTTCAATAATTAAGAAAAAAAAACTAAAAGATAAATAAAATATATATCAAGGAGTTTGGTTGATATAAGAGCTAGCTAATGTAAATAGAATGATGAGGTAGATATAGGAAGCTGAAAAAGAAGTGGTGCAAATTAAAATGATATGAGATAGTACAGCTAAGGACTTAAAAGTGAAAGAAAAGTACTTGTGATTTAGAAGAGAGGTAATTAAACACTAGGAAAGCAATTAAATTGGTTTAGAGTGAATGAATGAGATAATCATTTAACCCTACCATAGTTACATCACAAGTAGAATTTAAGAAACAAGTTGATATTTATAAAATGGTGAAAGTCAAAACAACAATGTGTCGGAACCATTTATTTATATATATATATATATATATCCGTACACAATTTTTTAGTTGTCACTTATACCTCACCTATTATAAATACTCATTTTTTGCTAGTGTACATTAAAATTTGCATCTTTATGACACAAGACATCATGGAATTCAATGTGGACAAAAAATTCTATAGTATCATATCTTATTTAATTTAATAATGTGATCTATTAATGCAATAGTAGAAACAAGCTTATACATAATATAACCTCATAGGATTCATTAATTATTTATATTTATATAATAAAAGATAATGTGATATCCAATACTGCATAAACAATTAGCACAAAGTATATAAGCCTGACAATGAATACAATAGCAATGCATGAAATGGAGGGACCAAACCTTTTTGTGTTGTGAGTTGCAAAATTGAACGGCCACAAATGAGTTTTGAACAAGTGCAATCACCATGTTGTATATTTTCCCCAAATGATGCCAAACATTTAGCAACATCACCTGGTTCAAG
Organism: Cicer yamashitae; assembly: GCA_037974755.1. Lineage (NCBI taxonomy): Eukaryota > Viridiplantae > Streptophyta > Magnoliopsida > Fabales > Fabaceae > Cicer > Cicer yamashitae. Next base: position 15,164,619 of record JBBPBQ010020323.1, read on the forward strand.
GAACCATGGGCATATTTTGTTTGCATATTAAATTTGCTAATAATGTAGCAAGCAACATTGCTACAGGGTAGAAAGTGGAAAGCGACATAGAAAAATTTTAAAATAGTATTCTAATAATCACATATACAAATTATAGTATATTAAAATGGCAATTTTGATATACATTGACCATGAACCGATATTTGAAAAATATTTAAATTAACAATCACATACGTCATATCTTAGAAGTAGATGTTAATAATCTTTTTCATTTTCACGACTGAGATTATATATTAAATAATATTAGTTCGATAAAAATAAAAAAAATACAAATATGTATTTCCTATATATTGAATAAACAGTCAATCAGGTCACCATCTTATTTATAAAGACGAAGAGAGTCATGAATTTTAACTTCTAAAAGAGTATCGTCAACGACAGTTAGAATTTTTTATGATGTTTATAAACTAGTCCATAGTAAACCACTTGTCGAAGTGATACATTGAAAAACTCGCCTATTTTTGTCCATAGAATATTTTGTTTAGTAATACATAATAAAAATATTCTATGAATAATATCTTTTTAGTAAAGATATTATGGAGAATTATCATCCTAATATTTTATTAATAATACATAATCAAGGTATTCTATAAATATTATCTTCTTAGTAAACATATTATCTTGAATTATCTCCTTAGTAGTATTTAAGATTAAGTTCTAGAGTTTTAGAGGCTCGTTAACTTTATGTTAGAGTTAGAGTGCATTTTCAAAATAAAATTGATTTTAATGTGTATCTTAGAGTCTATTTGCGAATTAATTTTTAGAGGATTTTAGAAACGAATATTTTAAAAAGTTAATTTTATATTTAATATTTTAAAAAAATTAATAGAATTACGTGATGATATTATATAGTTATTTGTCACATAATTTTTTAAAATTTTTAAAAGATTAAATTTATATTAAAATATAAACTTAATTCTCAAAAATCTTATATTCCAAAACTCACTAATAATTTAGCTCGCAAACTGACGCTAAAATAATATTAGAAATTGCTTGTATGTTAGTCTACCTAATTAATTAAGTAATATAAAATTATGTCTAATCACTTATAAAATAGTGAAAGATATTGTCGTTATGCAAAATAGCTCACTTGTGTCACATCAATCAAGACAAACGTCAAAGTTCAAACTTTCCTTATCGTTTAATTGCATAAACCAATTATGTTTAATACTTTATAAAAAGGAATGTAAGAATTTCATTTTGATAAATTTGTTCTATCTGGGATGAGCCACACTTGTGTGTATTCTAGGAGTAAATCTATATGTCTAAACTCAAATTAAAATTATTTGAGCGTACACTCACAAAACAAAAAAAATCAATTGAAAAATAATATAGTCATATCATTTATTATTTTTTCTTTTAATTTTTTTTATTTGTATGTCTGCCCAAATATTTGTGCTCAAATATCAGGACCCAACCAAGATTTTCTAGTCTTCTAGAGCTATTATAACTTTAATAATTTTATATATAAATATGATTTTTTTTATCAATTTAGTTATTATTTATTGCATCGATAACATGCACCAATTTCATCAGATTTGGTTTGAGTCATGGACAGAAATTTTTCACATATAAATAAAATTTATAATTCTACTTATATAAAAAATAATAATAAATCCATAGAATTTTCAGCTATTCTTGGAATAGATTACAACTTCAACCACATCTTGAAATAGTAACGTAGTCCTGATAATGTTAGCTCTTGAGTAACGGTGCCTTATTATGAGCCTCACATATTACATGTGATTGTGACTTTTTACGTCGACAGACTCTCGCCAAATACACTAGACTTTTGAGATAGACTGTGGCACTATGCTTATATGACAAATTTTAAGTTGGACCATTTTGGTAAATAGTTCAATTGTGTAAAAGTTATTTAAATTTTGTTGATTAAAAATAAGGACATCTAAAATTCTAATAATTATTCACGATGTTTTTCGAAATTATAATTAACCGATAATAATCAGGTCATTAATTTCTAAAGACGCGGAAAATAATTAATTTCTAAAGAATTTCGTGTCTTTAAAATTTTAGTTGACTTTTAAGTATTGATACACTTAAAGCTTTCAAAATGCAATAGGCCAAAAATTTTTTTCCCAAAATCTAATCAAATTTCTTCGTATTTTTACTCTCGTCGTTGTCAAAAACAATTATTCACTTTAATTGTTTTGTTATCTTTTTCCTCTGATTCTTTTTATAAGAGACAACTAAGTTAAAATTTAGTCAACAAAAATTTATGTATTTAGTTGATATTATGAACTAGATACATCAACTTTTATTTACCAAATTTTAACTCAACTATCTCTTATAATAACCACCAAATGAATATTTTGTTAGGTAAGACCTAATTTTCCTTATCTCTAATTGTACTTTGTAACAAATACTAACTTCATCCCTAAATATAAGACTCTTTTGAGATTTTCTTTGTCCATTTTACGATGCATTTTTCACTTTTTCAAATGTATTAATTATTTCTTTACAAACTTACCCCTAATGATGTTACATGTTTTTCTGCAATCTACAATAAATGCTAAAATAAAACTATAATTTAACTCTTTCTCTTCAAGGGTAAACCAATACGACAATCTAAATTACCAACAACTTTAATACTACTACTACTAATTTTCTTAATTCCCGTTACACAAGAGGGTCTTACAAATAGAGACTGTGGTAGTACTCTAAACTATGTAAGACATTTGTTACCTATTTTATGTGGTGTTATAATTTTATTTTAATATCTCTCTATAGTTTGTGGTGATCGAGTGTATTTGTGTAATCATTTTTATTTATTTATTAAAATAGAGAAGTGTTGAAAGAAGGAAGAAAAAAAATCTTAAAATGACCCATTGATCCACATAGCCTAGAGTCAATAGACCAACCTTGATAAATTGCAGTACAAAAACAAATAGGTTGAGCCAAACTAGTCTATCCATATGATCGGACCTATCAGACTAGAGCAGGTCGAACCAATTCATTTAATAACTATATCTATAATGGACCACTTATGAAAATGATTCATCATAGCATTCACCTCCCTTTATATACTTATATCATATTTTAAATAACAAGGCGTATGACACATGTGATGTACGAGTGAATCATAAACAGCGATGTACTTATATATAAAATTATTAAGGTCATGATATAAGATATGATAGAGATATTATCATATAATGTATTTGATTTACGCATAATAAAAAATTACAAGGAGAATATTCTTAACATATCATATTTTGTGTACACATTCCATCACGGTGTGATATAATATATATATATATATAATATTTTAATAAAAAATTACTTATGTGAAACAATTCACATTTATATGTTTTGATTTAACTTATAACATTTTATAAATTGAAAAAAAATATATTAAAAACTTAAATAAGTAATAAAATAATTTTATATTTTTAAAAAAATCATTGATACTATTAAATAAATAATTTTAAATTAAAAAAATCATGAATAACTAAATTATTCTATTTAATATGTTAAATAAATTAAATAAAGAAACTATATATATTATATGTAAATGACAACACTTAACCTTATAAGAACATTATATTTTAAAAATTGAAATTAATATTAATATTTTTATAATTTTAAATAATAAAATTAATTTTAAATATTATAAGTTTAATATATTTTAAATTTATTAGATTATATAAAATGACAAAATTATCTTTGTGATAGAATTATACATATCTTTATTAGATTTACATTTTATATTTTAAAATTTAAAATTTATTTTTTAAGTTTAATAGAGTAAATTATTTTTCTTATTTTATAAAATTTAAATTATTTTTTTTATTTTATAAAGTTTAAGATTAATTTAACGTGTCATGTTCATCAAATACTAGGATTGAGACGGGATCATGACCATTAATAGACCCTAAGAATATATTTGGAAGTTGAATTTTAGAAGAGATAACTTTAAAAGACAAACTCTATATTTTGATATTTAAAATAAAAAATTAAAAGAATAATTTAATAAATAATTATATAATAATTCAATCACACTTAATTTGTTTTTAAAAACATTTTATATTATTCTTAATTTAAAAAAGAAAAATAAATCCTCTCCTTCCTTCAAAAATCATCCATCTCAACATACCCTAAAGTCAATATAGAGGGCCGTTTGATCAAATTTTAAGGGGTTTTGAATACGGTCAACGATAAAACACAATTGAAAGTTAGAAACCGCAATTTTACTCCCCTCTTTCAATTAACTTGTTAGCATACAATTACACTAAAAAAAAAAATTGATTGGCATCTCCAATCATCAAAACTACATAAGGACAAATAGAACATTTTACATTAACAACTACAACAATATTAAAATACTTCAACATACATGTGCTTAACTTTTAACTATTAAGCTATAGTTCCATGTGATTTTATTTTTAGTCTTCAAAGTTTATTAAGCTATGTTCCATGGGATTTTTGTTTGTAAAACTAGCTAAGAAACTTTCATATAACTGTATCAGGAAAAAAATCACAAAATTTCAACCATTACCTCTATCTGCAAGCAACTCCAACTACCGTTTTCATCTTAGACATTTAAAAGCTGAATATATATGTTAAATGTTATACACGTAGTCATCCAATGCACCACAAAGAAGAGAAGAAGAAAGATATTTATTTTCAAACTTTTATAATATAAATATATATTTTCAATGTTATAAACAACTATGGTAAATTTAGCATGCAAAATATTTTATAGAAGAAAATTTTATGGAGAATCAGAACATTCATTTAACATATTTTAATTTTTTTCCTTTGCTGTATGATTCTGTCCCCCTAACTTAAAATAAATTCAATATATATATATATACAAATTAAATGCTTACTATTATTTTCTAAATCTTGATCCCTTGTTTGGTCTATTCCTTCCATCCCAAGCAGAAGCCCAAAAGAATAGAGACATCCAGAAAAGAACAGCAAAGAAGATCTGTACTCTATCTTGAAATTTTGATAATGATGAAGCTACATCTGCACCTCAAAAGAAAAAGGGTCTTGTCAATACCAAAAGCTACAACTTGCTATAGAAGCATAAACACCATATTAAAACATCAGTTATAGAAATTGAGCATATGTAATTCAATATCTATTAAGCACCGACTCAGACACGGACACCAAATATGGCACTGACACAAACACGTCAACTAAAAATTTGAGAAAATGAATTAATTGAAGGTAGTCACATGTCGTGTCGTTTAGAATACAAAATGCAACGAAATAGAAGATCAACAGTCAACAGAATACAAATGAAGTTGACAAAACATAAAGTGGTTTTTACAAGAGAGAATGAAAAACAAACCATATATGCTTACACCAGACAAAAGATCATTTCAAATAAATTTTTGTATCATAAAGTGTTAGGAACCCAAGAATTGAATTCCAAGACATTAGAGGAAGAGCACTAATATTTAGAAAAAGATAAGAAATAATAGGAAACAATCTATCTTCCAAGGTTTCCCCTCACAATAGAGTCACTACAGTTTTTTTTTTTTTGGTTCTATAGAGTCTATCGGCAAAACTCACACACTAAATGTTGAGAAAGAGGAGTATCTCGGGTTCGAACCCGCGCTCTATCAAATATTCCTGCAGCAATCATCTGATCTGTACTTACGGGGCAATAGAGTCACTATTCTATTCAACAAAGTTGACGATCTTCAAAGATATCCCAAACTAACTACATAGCCCCCTATTTATACACAATAGACCTAACAACCTCATAACTAACTACTATTAACTAATTCTACTAATCTATGTCCCAACATAAAGTGACTTTGTCTTATCTAGTTTGGGTTTTTGCATTTACATACAAATGTGGCAAGTTGGCTGTTAACTTTCAAAACTATAAATCATTTTCCAAATAAATTTGAGTATCCTTTTAGGAGCCAAAGACATATCTATCCAAAAAAAAGGTCCACAGTAGAACTGATATCTTGCATAACACAAACTACGGCAAAAAGTTTGGCAACTAATGCAATATCAAAGGAAGAAATGAAGAACTAGTTAGGATTTATGATAAAATTCAGAATTTAATGCCTATAACATTTTAACAGAAAGAAAATTTTGATCATTGAATGCCAAGCATGATTGCAGCGCACTGTTGCAAATAACATTGTGGAAATGCTTAAGAAGGTGATAATAATATACATGACAGAACATTATCCCTTTTATCTTTTCTTTTTTTGATTCAAGATTTAAATTGCAAAGTTGCCTCTAGTTTTCAAATATTTGACTAGCATTTTCCCTGTTTTCCATTAAAGTGAAAACAGGAGACAACGTTGCTATTAAAATTGAACGAAAACAGAAAACATTTTCTCTAGTTTTATGTTTTCCCTGTTTGAAGCCCTTTTATATTTTAGTTTTTAAAAATTGTTTTACAAACTTGATTTAGAAAATTGTTTTAAAGAATAGAATTAAGGAAAAAACTTGTTTGAAAGACTTGTTCTAAAAACAGATTTAGAGATGAGAAAAAAAGAAAACTTATTTGATAATCTAATTTTTAAAACAGTTTTTGACTAGAGAATTAAAAAAACTGAAAATTGAGAAGTAAAACACTATTTATCTGTTTTGCTTTTTTTAGTTTTAAAAAGTATAATATTAAAAATAATTTTACAAAACAGTTTTTAAAAAGAAGTAATCCAAACAAGTTTTCTAGTTTTTAAAAACTAAAATAGAGTTTTTGGGATGAAAATCAAACAAGCTTAAGTGTTTGTTTCCTTTTATAAAATGATTTTCCATTTACATATCCCATTTTCGTTGATAATTTCAAAAATGGCTATTTACAGTTTGTTTCCTCTTTACAAATCCTTCAAAAAAAGAATAAAAATAGGATTTAAGAATAACAAGTTTTACAATCAACCTAACATCATAGTCAATGTTTTAAAAAACGAGAGTATATGCATGATGGGGAGGGGGTTGAAAGATCGTAACTCGGGAATCGTACAAAGGATAGTAAGATCCTACTAATAAGGAAAAATGTACTTTTATATATAGTTATATACGTATATGCATAAAAATTATCATAGATGAAGAAAATAACCACTAGTAAGAACTTCGTCAGGACACATGGAAGAAACTATGAAGGTTCGGAAGTGAAGGGGGTAACGCTATACGCTATTTGGTAGGCTACACGACAGACACAACTCGAGATTTGGTATGGCCCAATAAAATGAGGTGTAAGTTTTTTCACATTTTTAGTGCTCGACCACAAATCACGATTTCACTCGCATCGCAGCATGTTTTCTTCTTTCTAGATCGAATAATCGCACAATGTTGCGAGCCAACTCGTGATTCCACTAACATCGATCATAATAATTCAAATTTTTTCCATGAACCTAAACCAAACTTCCCCTTCAACTTTATCTTAATTCTTAGACGGATTCTACAGTGGACTACTTTAACAATTGATAAATAGTCTACAGTAAACTGACACTTGAAAATCACTCGAAATACCGAAGACAACTAATGTTGTCCCTTTGAAGTAGAGCTCACAGTCATCTCTCTTCCTGTGAGTACAATGGTGACATGATCGGTGTCGGTTTGATAAAAACAAAGGGAAACAAAAATGAGTTGACTTTTGAAACACTAACATTTATTTTCCCTTTTCTTTCCAAAAAGAAATTAATCAGGTCGCCATTTCACTAGTTAGCAAAATGAGAACCATGAGCTTCTAATATCGGTGGGTGGGCATTATGAGTCGTCTGTTGAAGTTTTGGGTGATTTTAAAGTGTTGGTCCTAGACCACTTACCAAAATGGTTGAGTGTTCAACCTTAGAATTTTCCTAACTCTTAACTCTTTCAATTCAAACCAAAAGAAACTTAAATTACTACACTATGGAAGATGCTACATGGTCCACAGTACACCGATGCTTAAAATTCACTTGAAATTCCATTGACGATCGACGACACTCCTCAGAAGTATAAGTTAACAGTCCTTTTGGTCTCTACGACTAGGCCAATGACTCAATCGATGTCAGTTTGATAAAAATAAAGAAAAACAAAAGTGTCTTTCAAAACTCAAATAGTTAACCGACATCAATCAAGTCATCATATCAGATTTAAAGAAGAGAGTATAGTTAACTTATTATAATTCGTGTTTCTTTTTTTGGTACAAATTGTAATTCCTGTTTCTAAACAGAGCATGAGGGAAAAAAAACGTGATAGAATTAACTCATTAAGGTCATGCAATGCTCTTAACATACAAAAAATATAAAAAAAAATAAAAAAAATGAAATTTAGATAAAAATAAACGAAACCTAAAGTACGAAATTAAAGATTATACCTTGAAGTTGTGTTGAATCGTTTCCCGGAGATGGATCAGAGTTATGTGGCGGAGGAGGATTTGGCGTGACGGCGCGGCACCGAAGACGACGGAGCGAAGTGGAAGAAGAAAAGAATGGTTGAAACGGAGGTTGAGAAGGGAGTGAAAGGGAGAAAGAGGAAGGAGGGAGAGAGAAGAAGATTCGAGGGAGATTGAGAAGTGCCATTTGGAGGCATTTCATTTCAGGTTGATTGAACCAAAATGAATGAATGATATAGATTCTATTTCGTTTATTTATGAATTTTTTGTCTTTTTTTTTCTCGATTAAATAATAATTTTAATGTCCTTTTATTTTAAAATCTTGCCGTTTTATTTCTTCAAATAATTTTAAAAGTTAAAATTAAAATTTATAAAAAAAATTAATTAATTTTAATAGATATTAATTATTCAATATCATTATATTATGTATCACGTTATTTACAATATTTCACATAATTCTTTTTTTAGTTAAAAAATAGAAAGAGGATTAAAAGTTTTGAATTTAAAACTAAAGGATCAACTTTGTGAATTTATAAAAATAAAATAGTAAAAATTATAATTAAATCTTTTTTTTTTATTTGGATAATTTTTGTTGTTGTCGTGGTTAATGGATTTTGTTGTTGGGTAGATGTTTGGGCTCAATTCACGATTAGGTTTTGTGCAAGTGGGTTAATTCTGTTTAGCACTCAGGAAAAGAGTACTGCTATTTGCACCTTCCATTTTTACTAATATACTTTCCTTCATTAGAATTTGTATTGTTTTTGAAATGAATTTGACTCCTCTAAAGTGAAAAGTTTATATCGAGTGAATCAACGATTAATATTATAACTACTTATAATTGGTCATACATGTTCACATAATGTAAACTATTCATTTGATAATCAATTGTTGATATTACTCACTTTATTCTCTAAAGTGAATTGTGAGGAGGCAACTCATTTCGAAATATCCTCAAATCTTAATTTTGCATGTTTAGGTCAAACTTAATTTATCCTAGGTTAAATCAATTTAGGGGTAGAAAAATATATCAATTCGCTCTGTTTTAGTCCACTACACCAAGAACATGTTTAAAATGAGGTGGGATGAGTCAACTTAAATAAGTGGATTGAAATTTCCACTATGTCAACTTAAATAGGTTGGCTAGTTGAACTATCAATATTTTTTTTTTCAATTACATCTCAAAAATAATAATGGCAAACAACCAACCATAAATTAACACTGAGTAACAACTAACCAATAATTAAAAGAATACAAAAAAGAAAAATTGTTCTCCAACAATAACCTCAAAATAGTCTAAATTGAATTAAATCCAACATATTTCAAAATAGTCCAGATTTCCTCCCTAAACAAAAGAAAAATAATAAATTCACTAACAAAAATAACTAAAAATGGAGGCTTTGTATTTGTAGACTTGTAGAAAAATAAAAATAAGTCAAAAATTATCTTCTTAAACTAATTTGGAGGACCAACACGCATAATTGCAACAACATTCTAAATTAGTTAACAAGCTAATATACTTCACCTCAACCCGAGTGTGAGTCTTGTCGGGAAAATAGTGCTTCCAATTAAGTGCACAAGATATGTTCTTGCAGCACACTTAAACATGTTAGTTTGGATGAGATTTTTGTATCGATCACGCAACTACTGTAGTCTATATTGAGTACATTTGTCAAAATTTATCTCAGTAGCTGCTTCTTTCATTGTTACCCTCAACATTTCATGTGCAGCAATCACAATAATGTTAGTATTCATATTTATTGGTGCACTGAAGAACCTACCACGGGGAGGAATCTGCAAAAGATTTGTGACATCTTCTAGTGTAATGCTCATCTCCCAAATTGACATGTGAAACAAGTTGGTCTCTCTATACATATAAGACCAACATCTGTGATCGTCAAATAAGTTGAAGACAAATGCACCAATACAGATTCTTGAATCCAATGTTGTATAATGTCAGGTACCGATACTTCAGCAAACTTCTTCAGTTTCAAACCGTGTGTGATCACCTTCAATTAACAACAATCCTACAAGTAATTAAAAAACATATAACATAACAATAAAATAATGTACTAAATTTCATTACAAAAATGTACTCAATATAATATACTTATTCTTAATTAAAAAAATTTAATTAATTAAAATGTACATCTCCTTCGAGCAACATGGTGTTCATATTGTGTCAACCGATGTGACCAATGGCCCTCCATGAAATCCACGTTGTTGGACCTACTCTTCGACTGTCTGCTCCTTAGTTGCATGCTCCTCAACTGTTTGCTCCTCAACTTCCTCATAGTCCATTTGTTCAGGCTCCTAAACATCCTCATCAAGTTTGTGAGACCTGAAACTACGCCTACAATGATGTTGACGAGGTGGATGGTTAACCTCATTCATTCATCAATAAGATGTTGTGGGTGAAACTATTTTGCCTCTATCGCTTATATTGCAGGCAATATTACGAATAATGTCTCTGTTCATGTTTGTGGTCCTATTCACTATAAAATAAACATATCATTAATTTGTATTAAAAAAAAATTTTCAAAAATTTAGAATGTTTCGAGAGATTCAAAATTTTCAAAAATTTTATTTGTTTTGGAAACAATGTAACTTCGGAACTTTGGAGATTGTTGAAAGTTTCAAAGTTTTTAAAAATGTGTTTCGAAAGTTTCGTGTTGTTCGAAACTTTCGAAAAATGTTGAATCTCTATTTCGGAAGTTTCAAATTGCTTGAAACTTTTGAAAATTATTGAATCCTCTATTTTAGAAGTTTCATATATGTTGTTCGAAACTTTCGAAAATATTTTAAAAAAATTGAAAATTGTATTTTGAAGGTTTCAAATTCATCAAAAAAATTCGAAAAACTAACTTGTGCTTCGAAAGTTTTGAAATACTGAGAAAATTTGTTAAAGATTTTGAAAGTGTCAAATATGTAAGTAAATAAGTGAATGGAAAAAAAATTTCAATTTAAATATAGTAAAAAAGGGTAAAAGAATTTTTTTAAATGTATTGGAGGTGGGAAGTATAGGCAAGAGTAGAGAGTAGAATTCTAGTAATGGAAATATGCCGACAAAATAGCCTACAAGAATGCAATAGTTGAAAAAAAATTGAGCTAATAGAAAGTAGGAGGACAAGAAAATAAATTGTTGACAAAAAGAAAAAGAACAAGAAAAAGAATAATTGCGCAAATATAATTAGTATAAGCGGAAATACATTTTTATGTCCTCTTAAACAAGATTTTGTCCACCTATTTTCTAAATTCATGATTTTTAGTTGTAAGTTTCACCTGTTTTTTATTATTTTTATTTTCTAATATCCAATTTAAGACTTAGCAAGTGTTTGGATTCGTGTTCGTGTATATGTGATTGTGGAAGGTACGACTCTGTGCTTCTACATAATTGTGCGTCTATGTATTTTTTGCTACTATTTCAAAGATGCTATTAATAGAGTGTATTCAATTAGAATTTGAAAGGATTTTAAAATATTTCTTTGTGATGATATTCTCTCTTACACACACATATCCACTAGTTTTGATTAAAATGACCAATATCATATCATTAAACATAATTTCACATCATTAATGAATATCATATGTCATAAAAAATTATTCAATCAAATTGTGAAGAAAAATTCTAAAACTTGTAAAACATGTAAAATAAAATCTCAAATTCAAAAATTGGGAGACAAAAATTTAGTTTTAATTAGTCAAAATAAAGAGTACTTATTAATTAGTGCAATTAAACCATCAAAGCATAGAAGATAAATATAGTGATAGTAGAAATCAATATAATTTTGGGGAATGGGCAGCCTAGAAAGTAAAAAAGAAAAAAAAATATAAATTGAAAGTTAAAATCAGATTAATACTATGTGTTAATTAAATAAACATTATACATATAATACAAAATAATGAAAAGGAGTATCGGAAATAAGAGGATTTAAAAAAGAAAAAAATGAAGATAACTTTAAAAACTTTTAACAAACTCGATTTTAAAATTGTTACACTGAAGAAATTCACACATTCCATTAAATCAGTGTTCGGTCTATTGATCAAATTATAGAATATATCAATTTTAATTTTATTATGTTATATAATTTATAATATCAAAATTTAAATTTGAATTATACAATCATAATTAAACAACAACCAATATCTCAAAAATATTAATGAGGTTTTACTCATTAACATTAACAAAGTAATAGTTGTAACAATTCAAACTAGACAATGAAGTTGTGAAGCAGTGATGTGAAGAATGAAAAGACTAGACAATGAAAAGAAGTGAGAGTGTACGGAAATGACGTGATAGCTAGTTATGATCTCAACAGTTACGTGCATGTTCAAATGCAAGCTAGTCATGATAGCTAGTTATGATCTCAACAGTTCAGCATGCATGGTTTGAGATGTCTTTTTTTTTTTTTTTT
>JBBPBQ010020323.1:15177471-15205584 GCA_037974755.1 Cicer yamashitae
TGTCAAGAAATGTAAATAGAAAGTCTAAATGATATTTTTTTACTAAAAGGAAATCTAAATGATGTCTAACATAATATTTGTATATGGTTTGAGATATTCTTTTTCTTTCTTATAATCGCATCAACATTATAAATGTGTGTATTTTGTAATGTGTTAGTTATAGTTGAAAAAAAGTGTTACATTTTTAAAGAGTCAGGTCAATTTTGAGAAGTTGTATAATTAATTTTGTCTTTTGAATTTATTTTAATTTAGAGATATTATTTGTAACTTTTGATTTCAAATATTATTTTTAAATTAAAATTTATTTTTGAACTCATCTTTATGTAAATATCCTTAAATATAAATCATTTTACATTTAACACATCATAATTAAAATCAATTTTATAAAATCAAATCATTAAAAATCAATGTGATATCAATTTTTATCACAGGAAAATCAAATATACACTTAAATTTCATTGACCAATTACTTATCTTTCTACTATTATCCGCTTTTGTCGATTTTATCTCTAAATCACCGGGAAAATTGCACAACATATTAGTGCATGATTGATTCTACTTCTAGTTTATAATTGATTTCAAATTTAGTTTGATTTGTGATCTTTTGGAGTAATTTAATTTAAATCTTTGATTCACGGTTCTATTGACTTCAAATGTGATTCGTTCAACTCAATTTAAATAAATATATCTAAATATAAATTATTTTATATTCAACTCACTTTAAATTAAAATCAAATTTTATTACCGTAGAACCAAACACAATTAAATTTTGTGTATCGAAATATAAAGATAATCGGAAATTGAAGTTATGACTGATGAAAGGACAAATGAGAAAAACTCTTCAAGTGGTCGACTATTTGGAAGAGAATTTGACAATTAGGGGTGTACGTGAGTTGGGTTGAGCTAATTTTGGCAAAATCCGATACCCGGACCGATCGATTATCTTTGGGTTGAGTTGAGTTCTAAATCCGTATTTTTTCATTTAACCTGAACTGAACCGATCCGATCAAGAACGCATTGAGTTGGGTTGGGTTGGCGGGTTATACATAAATAGTAGCCTGTTTTTTATTTTAGGGGAGAAACATAAGTAACAACAATAACAATTTAATTGAATGAAAATATATTTAATACTTGAATGTCTAAAAAACCATAAAATTTCAATCACATCATTCACCACATTTTAGTTTACTAAGCTACCACAATTTCTTAATAGTAGTGCTTCATTTGTTTATTTTTAGAATACTTACTATTTTCAAATAATATATTAAAAAAAGTGTTTAATAGATTTAAATGTAAACAAATTTAAACTAGATTCATCATATTTAATATTATTTTTTAGAAATATTAATCGATTGATATTAAATACTATGATGAAATGTCTATAAAATCTATAATAATTATTGATTAATCTGAATATTATGTTTCATATTCGAACACGCCGTAAATTTATTTATCATTTTATCTAAATAAAAAAAGACTATAACAAAATATAATATTTAAATAAATAGTATTTAACTCAAATGAAGCTTTCTTCGCGACAATTTTTTTTGATAAAGTTTCTTCACAACCGTATTTTAATTTACCCAACATTTTATTACATAAAATTCAGTTTATCATAAAAATCAATATACTTGATAAGTTTTTTAAAAAAAAAATGTATTTTGCCCCAATGACATAGATAATCTAGGAAAAAAAAAAAACTCTACACATCTTACTTTGATAAAAAAAATTATCTAGAAGAGAAGAAGAAGGTGGGCGACGGCGCGACTTTAGGAAGTAAAAGAAGAAAGTGGCGCAGAGGTGGAAGAGAAGAAGAAGGTGGATTGCTGAAAATATGAAGGAGAAGAAGAATAATGAAACTCTATTGGGTGCCAAACAAATTTAAAAAAAAAAAAAAACATAACTAGTCACCGGGTCGGGTCGACGAGTTCAAATTGTTGAACCCATTACCCAAACCGAATATAAGCGGGTTTCAACTGGTTGGGTCGGACCCGAAAGTGACCGGGTACGGATAAAAATCGGGTTGAGTTGGATTGGGTGATAGGTTGGCCACCCATGTACACCCCTATTGAATATGTTGCTAGTTGGATCGTCATCTAACCGAAGCATGACAATCATAGCGAAATTGTTGAAACATAGAGTATGTTAGTCTGTGTATTGAAAGAAGGTAAAGTCCCACAAGAAATAGATAACGCACAATTGTAGTGTATATAAGGTGGAAGTTGAACCATTAGGGCATGCCCCAAGGGATACACAATTGTGATGAGAGATATATATATCACTTGACCACCACATGTGCGCGCCTGCATGTGTACACGTCACCATGTGTACGACACACACATGTGTGTGCTTAGAACACGCCTACCTATGTCTTCCAGACTACAGCGTCAACCTCCCACTAAGTCGAATTAGTCGTCCAATTTTCAACGATCACTTGATTTGAGCCTTCCATTTTCTGACCATTTTTCTTTTCAGCACTAGAAAAAGAGTGCTCAACAATTTGGAAAAGCATACCAATGTAAGATACAATTATCAACTTTCTCTCTTCTGCTCGATGTACTTTTGAGCCATTTCTTCCCTTTTCTTTCTATCCTTTCGATTTTAAGAGAGGCCCCAATACCATTATCCCTTTCGGTCTCAGAGTGGTTCTAATATCATTGTCCCTTCAGTTTCAAAGTGGTCTTTGTACCATAGTCTCTTCAGTTTGCTAGTGGTCTTATGCCATATTGAAGGGTGTAATTCTTGAACAAGTCCTATAGTGTAGTGGGAGTGCTATACAGTTTGATTGAACTACGTTATCCCGAAGACTTCGTGGTTGATAGTCTACTTGCAAACGTCTTAAAGAGTGAGACCTAGCACGCGAATCATCTTAGTAATCTCTTTGGTGGAAATATTTAAGTGACATTTACACTATCATATGTCTATATGAAGATGACTTACTCATATTTGGTTTAAACATTCATGCTGTAAAAGTTGTGAAATCACTATTTTGTAACAACTATGATATGAAAGACCTTGTATAAGTGAACTCAATCCTTGGTATTAAGATTACTAGGTCAAATGAGAGAATTTCTTTGAATTAATCTCACTACATTCAGAATATCTTAAAGAAATATAATTACTTTGACTGTAAATCTGCTTGCACACCACATTATCCAAGAGTAAAACTCTTTAAAGAACACTAGTGAATGTACCGAATATGCGAGCATCATTGGACCCTCAGGTATGCCACTGACTATACAAGGCTTGACATTGCATATGTCGTGTGACTATTGTGCAGGTTTACCAATAGACCTAGTATAAAGCATTGGCTTCAGAGGGTCATGAAATACCTAAGTAGAACCATGAACCTTGGATTATATTATCAAAAGTTTCTCGTTGTACTTGAAGGATACAATGATGTTGATTGAAACACTTTATTAGATGATTCCTAAGCGACCACTGAGTATATATTTAGCATTGTTTAAAGAGTTATTTCTAGGAAGTCTAAGAAACATACCATATTGGCTCAATCCACTATAGAGTCTGATATGATAACCCTAACTACAACTAGTAAAGAATTCAGTTTGTTGAGATGTTTTCCGGAAAAGAGCCCTCCATGGGAAAAGCTTATGCCAATTGTGCTAATCTACTACGATAGTATCACAACTATTGCTAAAGTTGAGAGTCGTTCTACAACGGTAAAAGACAACAAATAAATCATAAGTACAACATCGTTAGAGATTCTCTCAAAATGAGCTGTTATAGTGGATTGTGTACACACTGATGATAATTTAGCTGGTTCTTTGATGAAAGGAATAACTTGAGAGAAAGTCCTAAAAAGATTAGAAAGAATGGGACTAGTGCCTTTAAATTTATGAATCAATCACGGTAGGAACCCAACTTAAACGACTGGAGATCCCAAAAATTAGGTTTAGTGGGTAATAACAAGTCATGAAGTTATATGAAAAGAATATGCCATTATAATTCAAAAGAAGCATGATTCCTAAAGCGATAAGAGGATGAAGTAATAGAAACTCTTTATGAGATCTATACTCTGTATGAAGTGGAGTATCTAGCTATATGAATGTTCTTGGTAGACTCACCTATGTAAATGTGGAAGTGGGTCTGCTTCCTATGGAAATTTAGGCAAAAATGCTAGAGCATTCACTATACTAGGATACACGTGCAGAGCCATCAATCCACAAGCTTTTACAAATAGACCATATGAAAAGGTCGTGTGTGTTTTGATGTTAGAGATAGAGTTCAAGGCTACGAGTCATTATAGTAAAATATGAATCTTACTCCCTACACAAAGTTTCAAATCAGAAGACTACGAGTCACTCTAGTAAAATCTAAATCTTACTCCTTATAGAAGTATCTAACGCTATTGTGGAAGTCATTTTTAAAATCAAGCGGGGAATTGTTGGAACATAGAGTATGATAGTGTGTGTATTGAAAAAATCTAGAGTTCCATATGGGATAGATAACACATAATTCTAAGTGGAAGTTGAACCATTAGGGCGTTCCCAAAGGTACACATTTTTGTAACAAGGGAGACATATATCACTTGACCACTACAAACGCGAGAGCACCACCACCGTTCGTCCAACTCAGTATGACCTAGGGTTAGCTGGGTGGTGTACAAATTTCTAGAAACCAAAATTATATATATATATATATATATATATATATATATATATATATATATATATATTTGGAAAAATTGAGTTACAATCCAAAGCTGCATGCATTTTCCAACTTTCTCTCTTTTTCCTCTTCTGATCAATGCACTTTCGAGCCATTTATCCCCTATCTTTTTTCCCTTCGATTTTAAGAGTGATCTTAATACCACCGTTCCTTCGGTTTTAGAGTGATCTTTGTACTGTAGTCTCTTTGGCTTGCGAGTGACCTTAGTGTCATATTTGAGGGTGTAATTCTTGAACTAGTCCTACAGTGCACTTGGAGTCTGGTACAATTTGACTGAGTTGTTATATCTTATGGACGTCGTGGTTGGCAGTCTGCTTGTACAATTTTGGGTAGTGCCTCGAAATATCTTAAGATATAGACCTTATACGCGACTCATCCCAGTAATCTCTTCAATGGCAAGAATGATTTTTGAAAATAATTTTATATAAAAAGAAACAACATAAATAAAAAAAAAAAAGTGATTGAAGTATATGGTCTCACAGTGATAACAGTCGACAATAAACCAATATATGATGAGGAATAATGTTTGTGGTTGCAGTATCAAAACATTTTTGCTAAGCGAACTAAAAGTGACGCAAGTAGCGTCAAAATTGTGGATGACACACTAAACTAATGTATGATGAGGAATAATGTTTGTGGTTGTAGTATCAAAACACTTTCCCAAGAAAACTAAAAGTGATGCAAGTAGAGTCAAAATCTTGGATGACACACTAATTGTTTAAAGCTAAAACACTTTTATTGCAGTGAGCATCGATGCAATAGCAGAGATCAAATATTTATAAATCAATTCACAATGTTTTAGTTGACTAATTTATATACAATCTTTCTCTTAATATCTCATTTGATCTATATTATTCTTTCTCATGTAAATTCTTTTGAACGTGTAAAGCTTTGAATCTTGATATTAGACAAAGACACGAACGATAAGACAAACTCTCCAATTGAAAGATATCATTACTTAAAAATTATTTGAAACTCTAACAAAAATGATCTCATCAGTATTGTGAGCTTTTACTTCCAAATAGCAATAATAAATATCATCAAAACTTTCAAACAATTTTTAAATATTGGTCCACCTTAGTGAACTACCTATCAACATGGTCTACCATTGAATTTGCAAAAATATTATTATTCAATTAGGATATTTCAATCACAACAAATTCCATGGTGGACAACTTTGGTAGATCGTTTATTGTAGACTAGTACTTAATAGTTACCTAAAACTCTAATAATGATTGACGACACTCCTCAAAAGTATATGTTAATGACTCTCCTTGTTTTACAACTAAGATAACGACACAAATGAGTCCAACAATCTCCTCCTCAAGTGTGAGTCTTTAAATCCTATATAATTGCACCGCTGTTATTACCAATGGAATCTGGCTCCCAACTACACCATCACAAATACTTTCGATATAAGGATCCAACCTAGGATCCAATCTCGCTCCCCCACCAAGTCGAACCATGACTCTGATACCACTTGTTGGAGAGTCTGGGGGAGCGTAGAGAAACAACGAGCCAAATGCTTTAGAACCTCAAGAGACTTTGACACCACATCTCAACCCAAAACTTTAAAGCAATGAGTATTTGAGTCACCTCTCTTATATATCCAACATTTTCTCCATTTCTACAGATGTGAGACTAACCACTTATACTTGAATTTCAACAATCTCCCTAGTATGATCAAGTCTACTACTATGGGTGACTCACGCTTGAGGGATAAATTGTTGGAATCTAAGTGTGAGTGGTTAAGTCCCACATCAACTATGAACGTGATAAAGATGTTTGGAAAATAAACAAATAAATTTAAATAACACAATCAAACACGAGAAAATAACGTGGAAACTCCAAAAACGGAGAAAAAATCACGACCGTTGTTCAATGACAACTAGAGAGTAACATTATGTGAAAATTGTTACAACATATAGACTTCTCTCGAGCTCCTGATGGCCCCCAGTACGGCCACACTCTCCAAAGTAAATATTTGAACTACATATCACAACACTCTAACACAAGAGTATAAGAGAAAAGAAAAAAGAATCAGATACAAGCTCAAAGTATTTATGACTAGTGCAAATTATAATAAAAAAACTAGAGCCATATATATAGCCTTGAGCTCCCTCTTTCTTTACAATTCCAATCAATGTGAGACTTTTTCAAATCTTCCATTTCAACTAAACCTAACAAATCTTCAACTTGATTGAAATTAATGCATATTCAACTTTAATTGTCTACACCGATAATCACAATTCAAAAGAACTATTATACTCCACCGTAAAAATTATATTTCACTTGAAGTTAAACCACTCCAAGAATTTTCACTAAAAGGTAAACCACTCCAAGTATTTCTTCTACATGCCGAAAACCATGCTGAAAAGTACGGTGCAACTTCCATGTTGATTTTCTCGAGAAGTTTTTCAGCAACCGACATAATTTCACAACACACCTTGCATCAATGTCAACCAATGACTACGTGCTAATTAACACCTTGTGTAATCATGATTGTATCACACATCATTGACTTGAATTTTACCCAAGCTAAAATTGATTATTCCATCAAATTTCTCTATCCCAAACTTCTCAGCGAAACTTGACATACTATAACCATGCACCAAGTAGGTTCCCAGGAAAGAGAGGTGAGTCACAAACGACCACTTAATAATCAAGTCTTTCCTTAGCCAGAACCTTGCTTAAACATTACTTCTACAATATAATTTTTTTTTCTCCTGATATGGAAGATCAAACAAAGATGCAATCACATAGCATACAAAAGAACTTAATACTCCACAAAATTAAAATTACTTTTCTGATGTGAAAGATCAGACAAAGCTGCAACCACAAATCATACTAAGAACTCTATTTTTCCGGACCGGGCCAACAACTATGATGCCAAAAGGTGGGAAAATAAACAAATAGAGAAATTTAACTAACACAATTAAACACAAGAAAATAACGTAGAAACTCCAAAATTGGAGATAAAACCATGACCGTTGACTAATGACAACCAGACAATAACACTATGTGAAAATTGTTGCAACACATAGACTTCTCTCAAACCCTCCATGACCATCGATACACCAACGCTCTCACAAAACTCTAACACAAGAGTATAAGAGAGAAAAAAATTAGATACAAACTTAAAGTGTTTCTAACAAGTGTAGATTGTAATATAAAAATTTGAGTAATATATAGCCTTGAGCGTCATTTTTCTTTTAATTTCAACAATGTAAAACTTTTTTAAATCCTCAATATCAACCAAACTTAATAAGGAGAACTATTAGTTTATACCTAAGTACTTTTATTGATATTTATTAAAATTTCATACGACTTTTAACACGGACTTATGATGAACCGCCTACCAAAAGACATATACTAAAGAATGTTACTTAAATTTAGTTAACCAATGGTTAAAATATTTAACTAATTAAATCATAAGAAATTTGTAAATAGAAGTACTTAACTAACTAATTATTCTTACCAAACATATGACATAACACTACTTCTTTCTGGAATTGACGAAGTGTTGAGAAATCTAAAATTAAATAGGCTAAATACCACTTTATGGTCCCTTAACTTAATTTGAGTTAACGATTTAGTCTTTTATCTTTTTTTTTTTTTTCCAATTTGGTCCTTTATGTTTTTAAATAATTTCAGTGTTACTCTTTAAGTGGAGTTCCGTTAAGAAAAAGTTAAAAAATTTGTCATCCGTTTTCATAAAAAGTTACCCTTTATATTTTGGAAATATTTCAGAAAAATGTTCAAAGTTTGGTAGTAGGATTGATTCGTTAAAACTGAAGTTATGAGGTATTTATACTCCATAGACATCACTTCAGATTAGTGGCAATTGTTCCTAGAGGTTTGATGAACATATGCAATGATTGAGTGATTTTTTTAACTTTTTCTTAACGGAACCCCATTTAAAGGGTAACGCTGAAATTATTTAAAAACATAAATGATCAAATCAAAAAAAAAAAAAAGATAAACGACTAAATCGTTAATCGAAATTAAGTTAAGGGACGACAGATGGTATTTACCCAATTAAATATATATGACATTAATAATTAAAAAATTGATCTATCAAATTAATAATTTAATTTAAATATATTAATTTTTATTTATATTTTATCTAAAATATTACACTTCATGTACATTTTCTGTGGGTCCCTCTTGAAAAACCAACAATTTTCGAAAACGGTGACATTCGTTTCGTTTCCCGAAAAAGGAAACTGGTAGTATCAACTATCAACTATTGCTTAATAGTGTGTACAGTAATAATTTCGAAAAAGAATAAGAGGTGAAAAAAGTGAGGCATATTCTGTTTTGGAAAAAAGAGGTAATTTTTGTACCATAATTGATGAAAATAGTAGTATGGGAAGTGCACAGTCAAAAATTTGATGCGCAAATATGCAAATCACTAAAATTAAAGCAAACATAGATCTATAATTTCTTTTAAGTATAATTTAATTTTCACTTCGGTATTTCGATATTTTAATTTATTTTTTTAATTATATTTTATTTATATGGTTAATCTTTTATCTCAATTTCGATCACAATTAGTTCAACTGAAATTTTCTAATAATTAAAAACTATTAAATGCTGCAATAATATCTCTCTTATATTATTCCTTTACAAAATATTTTTTAGATATTATAAATTATCTATATTTCTAGATTTTATCTACAACAATTTAAACACGCGTACAACCTTAAAAACAAGGTAATAGAGGTCTATCCACATAGTCAATGTCTGTAACTTCCTTCACGTACAATGTACCTTGGACAGTCAACTTGTTGCGATATTTCGATTAGATCTAAACATTTCATGATAGTAATTCGAGAAAATTTTCAAACTTAAAGGATCACTTGCGTAATCTAATATATGTGAAAGACTAATGATGCAAATCAAATGTAACTTAAAAGATCGAATAAAAAAAAATAAACTTAGATGACCTAAACGAAAATTGAGTTTCACATAAAAGACTAAATGTGTATTTGTGTTTAAAAATAACTATTAACATTGTTAGTGTGAGTCATAAGAGTTCTTGATTTTTGAGAATTAGTAAATCACATTTGTGAAATTGTAAATTGTTGATCAAAATGGTATCTTTATTAGGTTTAACCATAAGACACTATGATGTGAATCATAAATTGAATATATAACTTTTGTAGGTTGATTTTATATCAAAGTAATAACACCAACAATTAATTTACTTATAAAATTTAAGTATCTCAAAGACTAATTTGTCTATGGTTAGAATACACATCATTGTAATTACAGATAAATTTATTTTTGAGATGACTAAAACTTCATATAAAAATATCAAAAATTAATCCATGATAACTTGTTATTAACGTAAAATCAAAGTGCAATTTTATATATTCAAATAATGTGTACATTATTATAATTTTTAACGATAAAATTAATTGATTTAATTTTTAATGACTATTTTATGATTTTAAAGATGTATTTTGTTTTTAAGCGTAAAGATGTATTCTTCCTCAAATCCAACTGAATTAGCTTGTGACTTGTGGACTATATTTACTTCACGCCTTTAAAAAATTGTAAAATCTTATTCATTTGATATCTCTCCTCCAATGTAAAAGAGTAGAAGGAGCTTGTTTCGTGGAGACATATATGTCATGTTGTTGCCTTTGGGTTTGGAGAGAAGTCTCAAAGATTATTACATTCAAAGTCTAGCTTGTATAAGAATTTTGGAGTCTAAGTGAAAAAAATTAAAGAAACTTTTATAATATATGATTAATTGTTAATTCTTATATTAATCTTTTTAATTTTAGCCACGGAAATCTATATGACTTAATTTTATTATCAAATTTTCATTTGCTTTAAGTATATTTAATAAAAACACATTAAAATTAGGGCTTAAGTATATTTAATATAAAGATTATTTTACTTATATATTATTTACATTTATTTTTTCATTAAATGTGAGGCACCTAATTCAAACTTGAGATATCAACAATTACTCCCAATCAGTGTGATGAGTTTATTTACTCATTTGAATATGTTTTCTTCGAAGAAAAGTTTTTTTGATATATATACATGCAGAACTTCGTTAGAATATATAGTAGTCACAGAAAATCCCTAATAATTTTTTAAAAATATACTATTTTTAATTTTTATAAGAGACATGTAAATTATAATTTATTCAATAAAAATAAATTTATTTAATCTATTTTATAGAACAAATCAATGATAGACTTCCAACGTTAGTTATTATACCTACATTATTGACACCATCATATTATTAGAAAGAATTTAGATACAAAGTGTCAAGTTACTTTGTCGAACCATAAGCTTTAATATTAATTTATTATAAAAAAAATATATAATCTCAAAATATTAATCTCTAACTCTAATTTGAAGATATTGATTAAAAAAATTATAAATTTGGATATGGATGTTTTGTAAAGCAAACAAAACAAAATAATTAATGAAAGGACAAATATGTAATTTGAAGCCAACAAGTGAAACTTATTATTAACCTCAGTCAGTCAATGTTTGATTATTATCATCAATTAAAAGTCTATTTTCCAAATTCCCAAAAAGACCGAATTAATCAAACACATTTTTCCGTGTGAATTTATTTTTCATTGGCGAAAAACAAGCCATGGAATCAGAACATTATCTCTCACACATGAAACATCATTCCACAATATTTAAATTAATCTCTTCATTTCTATCACACCACATAAACATTTCACACACCAAACATTCTTTATCTTCCTCAAACACCTCTTCTTTGTGACATTTCATCAAACACATTCTATTCATCACTGACCATCATGGCTCCACCTGCTAGATCCTATCATCATCTACATGGATTCAAACATGCAGTTATAATCACTGTAGTTTTCATCCTTTTCCTCTCCATGTTACCTTCTAAATCAGGTAAAAAGCTTTCACCAACTTTATATCCTTTTCATCAAACAGTTATTTTCATTCATAATTTTGACATTATTAATTTCTTATTTTTTTAGGGGTTTATTTATTTACTTCATACTCATGTTTTAAAATTTAAAATTTTATCTCTTATTATTCTTCTAATATCAATAATCAATCTAACGATCCTCCATTAAAAACAAACTAATCGAGAATATTGAGTTTAAACTCTGACTTGAATCATAATTGATCATATTTTACTTACTTGTAAGTCAGAACTCTAAATTACCAAAATTTATTTTTCTACGTAGTCGACTTAAAGCCCAAGCTTATAAAGCAAGGGCTAAAAAAACTTGTTTTATTTTTTATTTTTTTATATCTTAACATCCAAAAAATAAAAACTTTTAAGTGCATCAAGTAATGGATTATCATAATTAAAATATTTTTCATCTAAAAAAGTAGAAAGTTTAAATTTAAATAAAATTATTGTAATAAAGTTGAATTGTTGACCAAAAAACACAAATTCAACACCAATTATGTTGGTAAGTGTTAGAGGTGTTATAATTGAAGATTACTTTATTTTGCATTATGATATATCTTATTTCTTCTTATGAATACATGCTTTCCTTTAATTTAGCTGAACTATATGTATATCATATATGCTTGAACAGGTGGATCAGTGATAGGGTCAAAGCCTCCAACTTGTTTAAACAAGTGCATGAATTGTAGGCCTTGCATGGCAACATTGGTAGTTCCAAATAATCAAGAAAGAATAAAGGGTAGAATCATAGAGTCATTTCGTGGGGATCAAGATGATGATACCTATTACCTTCTTGCATGGAAATGTCAATGTGGAAATAAGTTGTTTCAACCTTGATTCAATATTATTCATAGCAACACTATTTGTCACAAATAATTATTCCTACATATATTTATGAATCAAGAAAGGTATGCTTGGTTGAGAGGTGAGGTTAAAAATTGTTTTTTTACTATGTATAACAATAAGGAAATTAAGCTTATTGTTTCAAATTTAATTATATATGTCTTAACTATATATGGTTATTGTTACACATATTGAATTATGCTGAAGATATAACTTTTTTTTTTTTTTATTTCTGATTTCTTACTACAATTTTCAAGTTTAATTGAACTTGAAAATAGTTTTTGAGTGCACTTGTTGTTCAAGTGGTATATGTTGAGACATTGGAGGAATATTAAGAAATAATTTCAAAATTGGATCCTTTTACTAACAAAATCTCTCATCCTCTAGTAAACTAAAAATTAATTAATACTAGTATTTGCCTAAAAATATATATTGTTCTAGGAATACAACCAAACTAAAAAGTTATATTTTTTTGACAGGATCCTGTCCACATAGTTGGTCAGGTCCGACAGGACAATAATGCATGTACTTGGGAGTTAAGCTAAGTTCAGAAGAGTACTATTCAGAAAGGTACTACTCTAGTAGGGCTAGTGTTCATGAAATATCAAATATAGTATATTTTTAGTCTTCAAATAAGTCACAATATCTACGTTGAATGTTTAAAGTAAAATTTAATATATCTAAAATAAATATTTTAAATTTTAACATGAAATACTAAATTAATATAATTGATATTATATAATATTTTTTTTAAATAGATGTAATACTGTTGAGACAATTTTAATTTTTATAAAAACTTAAAACGTTTGTTTAGTAACTTTACTTTCCAACCGACCTTGAACAATTATTGGCTATCAAGTATGTGTGTTGCAAGTTATTCTTGACATATTCATAAAATTTGCTATTCATAACACAGGTGGCGGATCTAGGATTCTAAGATAGGAGTGTAGACTTTTTAACTTCATTAAAAATTATGTAATATATAAACAAAATAAAAATATAATAATAGATGCCTAGTGATTATACCCATAGTATTTACTTTTAAAAGGCAGAAGAAAAAAATAAAAAGAAACAAAATAAAATAGAAAATAAGATGATGAAAGAAATGAGAGTGGAATAAAAATATATTCTACTTTACAAAAATAGTGTTTTCATTCTTAAAATATGTATTTATTTTATTTTGATAAAAAAATCCTTCAAGTGAGCTATTATAATAGTGAGAATATGAAATATTAGTTTTTTAATAAAATAACATTTGGAATGAAAGATTTTTTGTTTAATCAAAGTAGCTCCTATCACTCAGCTAACATATCAAATTAATGATAGTTTATTTTTTTAAAATAACAAAAACACTTTTTTTAATAATTTTTTCTTTAATAATCTAGACAATTATTTACTTCAGGGACTCTTTCTTATTAGCAAGTAACAGTAACATATATTTTTTGAAATTGAAAATATCTTTTAAGGTGAAGTATAGTTTATTGTCGGATATATATTTACTTTGGGAGAAGTATAAACAACTTTTCAGTATGGGCCTAGTAGTAAAGGCCTGTCAGCGTAAAAGAAAACACATGTACCCGTTCCATGGAAGTTAGAATTTTGTACATCCTCAATTATATTTATACTCCTCAAAATATTAAAATTTAAATTTTTCCATTTAATTTTTATTAAATTAATAGTAAAAAAAAAATTACAACAAAATCTTATCCTCTCACCAAAATTTTCGATAAGTAATCTTTTTCCTCCAAATATCCGTAAAGACTTTATAACTACTAGAAATTTTAAGACACAAAATTTTCAGTAGTAGAAATTATTTATCAGAAATTCACCAACAAAATTTCCGATAGTTAATTTTCAGTTCTAGTGGATACCCGCAACAAAAAACCCACAATGGGTAGAGTAAAAACCTGCATAATAGGTGTCGGCACGGGGACGGGTAATTACATGTAAAATTAAATGGATATGGGTGCGGGTACGGATACTATACCTCGCACCCGCACTAATATAGATATATTATATTATATTATAATATATCATATCATATTAGTATTTAGTTTAATTAACTTATTTCTTTTATGTTTTAGCATCTATTGATATCATTAGACCACTACAATATTTATAATCAAAAGATAAGAGTTTGCAAACTTTTTAAGAATTTAATTTTTATGAATAGGCAAATAATTGTGACTTTATACCTAAGAGTTATGTCTTATTAATCATGACTTTATATTTATACTTGCAACTTGCTATCAATTTTTTTTATAGATCTCGAATAATACAGCTGTAGGACTTGCAACTTCATAAAGTATTATTATGGATATTTGAATATGTATTGTAACGTCTGTTCATTTGAAATGTTTTGAGTTAGAAAATGTTTTAGTTTATAACACTTTATGATTGGATTTGAGATATTTCGATAATTTTTAAATTTAATCACAACAATATCACTTATTTATCAATCTATTTTAGTTAAAGTGTGGGTAATGGGTATGGGTACGGACACTTAGGTACCCAAAGGCTAAGGATACAGGTATTAAAGTTGATACCCAAGAGGGTTCGAGCACGAATATGAGTATTCTTTTAAACTGCGGGTATGGGGACAAGTACTATAGTACCGTACCCAAACTCTACCCATTTCCATCTCTAACAGCAACTCTCCTGTTAAATTGTATAGGAGGTTGAACTCGAGAATGTTCAACGGTGTTTTTCCCTCATCTATTCTTCACTGAAAATAAATTGAAGATAAAATAAATATAAAAAAAATTAAAACAAAAAACAAAAATTGTACCAGAAATTTTAGGAAGGAATGAAATTTCCGGTAAGATATTTTCTAAGAAAAAATTTACTTGTTTCGGAAAATTCAGACTGTGAGTACTATCAAGTATTTTTTTTTGTTTTTACGGTAAGGTTAAAAGTATTTTAATAAGTTTAAGTATACATTTTTTAAATGGGGGATCTACGTTTAAATGAGGGATACGAAATCCAACTTTTGCGTTCTATATATATATATTTAGGGCGTGTGTTTAAAATATTTTTTATAACATTAGAGATAAAAAAAAAAAAAAGAAGTCACCTCCTTAATTAATATGAAAATGGAGTAAAATATAGGCTAAGAAAGTAAATTGGGCTACGTCAGGTGCGAAATTTGTGGGCCGATGAAATTTTATACTATATCTTATATTTATATAATTATATTTGTATATTTTAATAAAAATTCCATTTTACTTTTTAATAAAAAATTTAAACTTTATTTTTGAAGTACAAGTTTGTATTTTTAAAATTTAAAAAAAAAAATCTATATAGAAATGTGTTCAGAAAAGTAAAAAAAGTTTTCCGTGAAGTTTGAGTTTTTTAGAAAAATTTGAATTTTTTTTTTCGAAATACATTTGTATTATGGAAAACATGAAAAAAGTTTTTCAAACACACAATTGTGTACCGGAAAACTCTCGTAAAAAATTTTTCGGTACAAAAAGTTTGAATTTTTTCTGAAAGACATTTATGTTCCGGAAAACTTTTTTTAAATTTTTTAGAATACATTTGTATTCTGGAAAACTTGAAAAGAGTTTGCTGGTACACAAAATTCGAAATTTTTTAAACACATTTGTATTACAGAAAACATTTTTCTTATGTAAGGTGAGATACAGATGCACACAAGAAGTTTGAACTTGAAAAGAGTTTTCTAGTATACAAATGTTTTGAAAGTTTAAGATGTGTAGATGCACACCTTCAATATTCACAAGACATTACATGGAAAATCATTTTTTGTCTTCAATATAAAGCTAAAAATCATTTTTTGCTGTAAAATCATTAATAATTTGTTTAGAATCAATATTCATTTAACAAAAATCATTTTTATTTGACATCAACACAAAACTAGATGATTTATTTTATGATATTGTAGATCGTAAATAAGATTTTAACAATTTCAATTTTGAAAAACTCCTATTAGCAGATGCAACGTTAACAAAGATAGTTAGTATTATTCTATAAGATATGCAAGTATTAGAAAAATAATAAAATATTTTAAGATGACTTAATATCATAAAACTTAATTTTGATTCAATTGTTAGATTATAGTTTTACTATCAAGATTACAAGAATATCATGTTTCAAATAAGTTTCAATATTTTTGCATCATAATTTCGATTTTTCATAGAAAATGACTCACGTCTTTCAATACAAAATTTAAAATTTTGATCATAAGTTCTATATTGCTTGAATCTTATATTGCAACATAATTTCAAGTTTTCATAGAAAATGACCTAAGTCTTTCAATACAAAACACAAAATTTAAAATTTTGATCATATGGTCTATGTTGCAGACTCAAATTTTAATTGTCTATTTAGAGAAATTTTGAACAAAAAGTAACATATTTGTCTCTTGTGTTATGAATGATGGTGAGTTGGTACTTTTGTTTTTCTTCAATTTTTTTTTTAGAATGTGTAAAATTTGAGTTAAAACTTTATAGTAGATATAAAAAAACTGAATGTCTAATTTAGATTGGAACATGAAAATATACTATACAATAAAATTTATTATTTGGTCCATAAAATTTAGGTTGGAAGTAAATTGTTTAGTATAGACTTTAACCTAAAAAACAAGTCTGTTATACATATATATAAATACTTATAAAAAAAATTGGTTCCCTTAAAAATATAGGGCCCTATTCGATCGCGTCTCTCGAACATCCTCAATGACCTCTTTGAATACACATTTATTTTTCCCGTCTCGTTATAGTATTTACTTTATTCAGATTAATAGATTAATTTGAATCCAGTACAGACATATTCAACTAACGAATTCAGCGTTCTCAACGTTGCAGATATGGAAATATGAGTATTTTAGTCACTTTAATTTTGTCAAATTCAAAAGCATTTTTTCATTTAATGTTATTAATATGGATGGTGTGTGCTTGTTCACAGATTCATCCTTTTCGAATTTTGAAAAATTTGTATTTGTGTTCTTCTTGATCGATATATTCTATTAATTTGAATGAATTAATTTTATTTTTAGTCAAAAATAAAGAGACTTATTTTAAAATAAAATTTATTTGCAAAAACAACACTTAATGAGGTATATGGAGACTCACTGTTGGTCATCCATCAGACAAAAGGAGAGTGAGAAACTTGAGATTCCAAATTTATTCTGTATCATACGCATGTCAAAGAATTGACAGAACACTTCGATAAAATCACTTTTCACCATATTCCTCGAGAAGTATACCAATTGGCCGATGCCCTGACCACATTGTCATCAATGTTCAAAATAAGCACCAGTCAAGATGTGCTAGCCATAAAATTTCAACAAAAAGATAAGCCAATATATTGCTTATCAATAAAAGATGAGCCTAACAATAAGCCATGGTTTTATAATATCAAATTCTATGTTAAAAATAAGGAATATCCATTGGCTGTTTCAGAGAACGACAAGAGGGTTTTGAGGAGGTTGTCAATGAACTTCTTCTTAAATGATGATGTGCTATATAAGAGAAATCATGATATGGTTCTCCTCGGATGTGTGTGATAAAATGGAAACAGAGGAAATCATTCAAGAGGTTCACGAAGGTTATTTTGGAACTCATGCAAATGGTCACACATTGGCAAGACAAATCTTAAGGGTTGACTACTATTGATTGACCATGACGTCTGATTGTTTTAGTTACATAAAGTACATGTACCGCCAACCTCTTTAAATTCAGCATATCTTTCAAAAATGAATGTGGTTGTGGAAGTAGCAAATAAGAATATCAAGAAAATCATACAAAAGATGGTAGAAATGCTTCCCTTTGCATGAAATGCTTCCCTTTGCATTACATGGCTATAGAACCTCTATTCACACCTCAACAGAGGCAACTCCTCTCTCATTGGTGTATGGAATGGAAGCGGTACTTCCCATTGAAGTTGAAATTCCCTCGATCAAAGTCTTGATGGAAACAAAACTAGAAAAGACAGAGTGAGTCCAATCACGATTTGACCAATTGAATCTCATAGAAGAAAAAAGAATGATAGCTATGTGTCACAGTCAACTATATCAAAAAAGACTTAAAAAACCTACGAGAAAAAAGTTCGTCCTCGAGAGTTTCAAGAATGGGACTTAGTGTTAAAGAAAATATTGCCCATCCAAAAGGATTCTCGTGGAAAATGGATCCCTAACTACGAGGGAGCTCTAATACTCGCAGAAATGGATGGAGAGGAATTTACACTTCCAGTAAATTCAGATGCAGTAAAAAAATATTATGCTTGAACCAAAAAACAAATGATTGAAAAATGGGCTCGTTAGGTTGAAAACCTAAAAAGGCGACCTAGGTAAAAATAGAGCATCCCGATGGATTTAAAACTTGAAAGAGTGGTCCAGGAAAACTTTAGGGAAACACATTCATCCCTACATTATAACCCCTTACCTCAATTATTTTGTTCCTGATGTAATGAATGTATACTTTCCAATGTTGTCATTTGGTGTTGTACGTTACACCTCTTACTAAACTAATTAAGTTTTATGGTTGATTGTTCTAGCATTTTAAAACGTTGTTTTATGATAATCAATGATAGAATTCGAAATATATGAAAATATAAAAAATATTTTAAGTATTTTGACGATTGAAAAAATATATACACGAAAACTCGATAGATTTTCAAGATATATGGTTGTGTAAAAAAAAAGGAGGGTAATCATTTTAAACATTGGACATTGCTTCGCCTCGAAAAAAGAGGTCACACAAGATGTACGAAAAGTCATTTTGCAAAAAAAATATTTGTCTTCATTCATCAATTAAATCTTAGAGGTGTAGAAGATCATAAGGATAGGGGAATTAAAGAAATGAACAAGAATTTATCTATAATGCATAACATGCATGAATCACGTCTCTTACATTCATACTTTAATTATGTTCAACAACCTTGTGTTAACATTGCTCATTATATGTGTTTTGACGTTCGCATTGCATGTATCGTATACATACTCTCCCTCTTTATTTACCTTCTAAACTAGACCTATGTTGCTTATGGCCTTGTCGATTTATGCATCGGTAACTAGTTTGAGTACGATCAATTTTTATTCATGTTGATCAACGTATTGGTAACCAATCCGAAGACGATCATTTACATTTTTGTTGATCTACGCATCAGTAACCAATCTAGAGACGATCATTTATATTTTTGTCTATCTACGCATCGATAACCAATCCGAATACGACCATTTTTATTCATGTTGATCTACGCATCAGTAACCAATCCGAAGATAATCAATTATATTTTTGTCTATCAACACATCAGTAACCAATCTGAACACAATCATTTTTTATTCATGTTAATCTACGCACTAGTAATCAATACAGAGACAATCAATTGTTTAGTTTTTCATTACATATAAGATCCTTATCGAATTACTACTTTTGCATTACAGAGACGCTCTTGCATTAAGAATTAATGAAATTTGATCTAATTTGGAGTCCATATGCATAGGTTCCCGTTATATTACATTTAACACCAAAAATAAAATAAACAAACATAAAAACCAAAAAAAAGTTTCTCTTCTGTTGCACGCTCCATTCCTCCTTTTTTTCTTTCCTCCTTTTTTGATTTTCGTGTTTACATGCTTTTTGCAACAGTCAGACCCCTCTCCTATTTATTTTTTATTTTATTTTTTTTGTTTTTAGCCTAATAAGGTTATTATTTTTACTACTTGTACACTCAATACAAAGATAAGCCACTCATTTTTCTAATTATTTAAGGTTGCTTAGTTTTTGCTACAAAACAATCAAAAATCCAAAATTCAATTTTATCTCATGGCCACACAGATTCAATATTTAAGCTTATAAATTGACGGAAGATAAATTAAAAATAAAATAAAATAAAGAAACAGAGGATGTGAGAAACAATATAGTAATGGAGGAAAAAAATACAAGATACAAGCAAGATATTCTAAATCTCTTTAATATTAATATTAATATTATATATATATATTACTCAAGAACTATGTAACTTTGATTTCTCCATCGCACTGAGAGATACGTAGGAGCAAGATTGCACTCTTGTCTAACATAATATATACCTTTAAAGTGAGGGTCGATCGATTATTGAGTTGTGCAATCAGTCCAAAAGCACATAGCTTCCAATTGATGAAGGTCCTAATTTATTTTTATTTTTAAATATAATAAAATTAGAGTAATTTTTTTTATTAAATATATTTTTAATCTCTACAAAATAATAACAACCTTTTAAATTTAGTTCATAAAAAAATTTTATTCACTACTGATTTCTATTTTGATTTTACGAAGATTTTTTTAAGTAAAGATTAACGATATCATTTTTTTATATAAAAAAAAAAATTAAAATAAAAACTAAAAATAAATTAATTTTTAAGGATTACCATGTATTTTATCATTTTTTAAATTATTAATATTACATTTTTTTATTAAAAATTCAATTTTAAAATTAAAACAATATCCGTAAACACACGAAAGTTAGTTCCTTTGAATAGTGTGCGAAGAAAGACATGAAATTTTTATGCGTGTTGAACGGGTTTGGGATGCATGTTCATTTTAATGTCAACCATATGAATTGTCTTGGATCGTGTGTAAAGATTGTTTCAATGTCAAATAAACGCGCTGTCGAGAAAATTTAGATTCATATCTTGTTCTAAGATATAGTTTATGTGTTTTTCTTTTACAAAATTAGTTTACGTCTTTTACTAACAAGGATCTTAAGAGTTGCATGCTAAATAATAAAAAACTACTTTGAAAAAACTCAATTTTTAAATTTTTGAAAATTTTGGATATACAAATTTTAATTTACATATTTGGTTCCTAAATATATTCTATTTGGAGTTGAAATTTGATCTCATTTTTAATTTAGGGTTTTTAATGTTTGGAATTTTATGTTTATTTTAATTTGAACAAAATTAAAAAGCATATTGAAAGATAAGTAAGGTTTAGCTGCCTGCGCATTAAAAATGGCTTACTTTCACTCCTGGCAGTGACTAAATGAAAATGGTGAAAAATATTATAAAGGATTAAATGTTTTAATTTTATAATAATTAAAAATTTATTAAACATATTAATCTTTAATTAAATTTTTAGTTATAAACCAAAACTGAGCATCACATTAGTGATTTATTTAATTAAATTTTTAGTTATAAACCAAAACTGAGCATCACATTAGTGATTTATTCATCTGGGTGTTTAAGCAAATAGCACAATTATATATCAATTATTTATAATTTATTTAATAATAGTATTTAATAAACATTCGGAGTGAATGGTAAGTCAATTGGTTTAAGTTAAGGATTCAAAATTAGAAGTTTCAGATTCAAACTCGTGTGAAGAAAAAAATACTAATATAGAAGCAAAAGATTGGATCAATCACTATTCATTGAGATTAAGCCTTGTACTACGATGATAGTTGACAATAAATGGGTGACTTAAATCTGAATTGTTACATGTTTATTTAGAGGAATATAATATTCTAAATTAATTATAAAAATTTTATTTCCTTAAAAATATATTTTCTTTATCCGCTAAAATTAAAAAAACTAGTATAAATTGTTATATGGGTTATTTCAGGGTTTAAGATATCACGATTTAACGTTATTATTTCTAGTAGTAAAAAAAATGGTATCAATATCCAATACAGGGGTTTTGAGGTGCCTGAGTTTAGACAATTCATTGAAGATATGCAGTTGGTTGATGTTCCTTTGCTAGGTAAGAAGTTCACTTAGTTTTAGTCTTGATGGCAGGGCGATGACTAAATTGGATAAGATTCAATTCTCAAAGGGTTTTATTGACTTATGAAAGGTTGTGGATCAAAGTGTGGGGACATAAATATCTCATATCATTTTCATCAAATCCAGCAATATCAATTAGGGGTCTAAGCCTTTCAGGGTTAATAATTGTTGGTTCAATATCAATGTTTTTATTTATTTATTAAAGATTGACATTGAAAAAGCTTATGATTGTGTATGTAGGGGTTATTTGGAGTGTATGATGATCTGAATGGGTTTTGGTGATACATGGATTGGGTGCATTAAGACTTGTATCTTTTCAAGTAGCATGTCAATTCTTGTTAATAGTAACCCGTCATATGAATTCTTGGCAAGTAGAAGGCTTAGACATGTTGATTCCCTTGCTTCGTTTATGTTTTTTTATTTCTTCTGAAGGCCTTGCAGGTATGGTTTGATCCGCTGTTCATTAAGAGCTCTTTGTGGGATTTTAAGTCTCTGATTCTCTGTAGTTTGACATTCTTTAGTATGATGTTAATTTTTTTAAAAGTAAGTTTTATGGCATTAACTTTGACGAAATGTTTTCAGATGTTATGTCCCCTTTTCTTTCATGTGGATCTGGTTCAGTTTCTTTTAAGTTTCTTGGTTTGTCGGTGAGAACCAATCCATGACATTATTCTACTTGATTACCTTTTATTGATAACATGAGGAAACAATTAAATTCGCAGAAAAGAAGACACTTAAATTGAGTTTCAGTGATTAAATAATAATTGAGTTTAAGTGATTAATGAGTTTTAGTTAAAAGACAAATCATTTAAAATAATCTGAATTTAAATCATAACCGAAAGAATTCTTAAGTTACGTACTTCCGAGTTAAACTTTAAGTTATTAGAATCTTAAGTTATCAGAATTAAAATAAAATAAAACAAAAAGAAAAAATAGCAAGTGGGAGAAAATTACCAAAAGGAGCAGGAAGAAAGTCATGGTCATGATTTCTAGAAAGCCATCTTCTACCCTTCCTCCTTGGGAACAACCTTGACTTATTAATTATTATTATTAATATTATTACTACCTTCCGAGACAGCTACTTCACTTCCTTCAGATTTTCCCTTATCACCAATTGAATTACTTGCATACCTTGCAACCAATCCATTATAATTATTATTATTATTTCACCTATATTGCTTCTGCAAGGTAGAAGAGGACCCTGTTGATACTCATTTAGTAAACTTCTCTTAGCCAAACGTGCCAAAGACATTTATATTTTATTTTATGTAGCTTAATCTTCAAGTACTTTTGTTTTTACTTATAATAATAATTGAAGGAGTTGGGACAAGTTAAATAAAAATAGGAATAACAACATAATTCGTATTCGTGAGTATTTACTCGAATTTATTTTAATTTGGATAGAGAAAATTTACTTTGATTGGGTGGGGAAAATTCGTTTTGATTGGATGGGAATGAATTTGGAGATGTTGATATTCACTCTGCCTCTGCATCCGAACCGTCTCGCTAGTAATATTATTGTAACTTTTAAATTTTATATATATGTACATATTTAATATATTTAATATTTTTTTAAAATAAAAAATTATAATCTCATCTCTATAGAAAATAATTTTTTAATTTTATTATTGTCTAATAATAATTATTTTATTATATTAATTATAATATACATGATTTTTAAATTTATAATTTTATATATATAAATGGATACAAGTGTTGACAGAAAAATTCGAATCTCGTTGTGGACAGGGATGCGTGCTTAAGTTTGACACCCGTTAAAAGTTGGGGACGTGTACGGATTTTCTCCAATTACATGAATGCCAAACTGGAAGAGGCAAAATCCGCCTCCGTCCAATTACCATGCCTAAATAAGGATATGATTTGTATGAATGTATGTTTTAATTTAATGTTGGTAACTTTGCTTTAGATGCTTAGAGAAGTGTCAAGATATTCGAGACACATGAATCAAGGAAAGGATAAATACACGAAGCTGAACATCTTTTAAAGAAAATTTTACTCTATACCCCACACTCATACTCCTATTTCATATTTTATACAAACTATCTATTTTATTTTATTTTTTTTAAATATATTTATTTCTACCCAACTAAATTCAATTTGAGTTTTAAAAAATTTTAAAAAACATTTTCCAGAATACATGTGTTTAAAAAAAATTGAACTTTGTACTGAAAAACTTGAAAAATATTTTCTGGTTGTACCGGAATACTTTTCAATTTTTTTGATACACAAAGTTCAAATTTTTAAAAATACATCTATGTACCGGAAAACTTGGAAAAAAATTTCTGGTACACAAAAAACACATTTATGTATTGAAAAGCTTGAAAAAATATTCCGGTACACAAAGTTCAAATATTTTGAAACACGAGTTCCAGAAATTTTTTTTTTTAAATTTTCCGAAACCCAAGTTGAATTTAGTGGAGTAAAAAAAAAAACAGAGATAAGTACTTTATATAAAATGTAAGGGTACAAGTATAAGGGTGGGGATACAAGTTTTCATCTTCTAAACATCTCCTTTTTCTAGTGGGCCTCGTTCTGGTCTTCTAAACTCTTATACCTATTGCATCATAGTTTCTAGCTGCATTATTATAATGGAATTTTTTTGAAGGAACACATCTCATTAGAGAAGATGCACTATTCTTGTGTGCAGCTTTGATATTGATAGATAAATGAGAGACAAAACATAACTGGCTGGTGAGTCATGCTAGAAAGTTTTATATCTATGATGCATAAACCAATTTAAATTATACCCAAATGTGAAATCATAGTCAAATAGTCATTTTTGTCTCAACTCTCTGGTTAATAGAGAAAAGAGACTCGACAATTCCAAGTTCAGTCGAGAGGTAAATAAAATCCAACAAACATTTGTTATAACCAGAGTTTGAATTTGAGTACTCCCGATTCCATCAAGACCCAATGAATTTTAACATGTCATGTTTGATGAAAATGAAACCAAACCAGAAATGATGTACCCTATGTGATCATTTTCCTACATATTATTTGTCAAATTCAACAAAAAAAAGCATAGCAAATGGAAGTGCAGCATGTAGTGAACAAAGGGAGATTTTCAAAAACTTGCCTCTTGTGGATACTAGAGGAAACCCAGGGCAATCAATTAAATAAAGTATGTTACAAATTATATCAAAGCCTACGAAGAGAATTTACTCTTTTGGCATGTAATGTAACAATTGATATACAAACAGCAACATATTCCCCTTCCTCCTTTTCCTACAGAAGCAAGAACTAAAATTATTTCAAGGATCGAACAGGCGAAACGGCACTTCCTCAACCTTCATTGGCTCAGTCATACAGGCCA
This sequence comes from Cicer yamashitae, assembly GCA_037974755.1. Classification (NCBI taxonomy): domain Eukaryota; kingdom Viridiplantae; phylum Streptophyta; class Magnoliopsida; order Fabales; family Fabaceae; genus Cicer; species Cicer yamashitae. The sequence goes on from JBBPBQ010020323.1 coordinate 15,202,999, forward strand.
TCTTGTTCCCAAATGTCCACAAGAAAATCTACCATTTCCTATCAATCAGTATTGATAGAAGAAAATCATCAAATCATCATTTTTCAATCAAAATTGCATAAATGGTTGTTTAGATATTAGAAGCAGTTGCTTACAGTGAGAGGGATAGGCTGACGGAATGGCTTGTTGCTCGTCAGTAAACTTTCATATGTTGCATTCCAACTGCAAAGCCAAAAAAATTTGGCAGGGCACAGAGAATAAGTTCTGACAAGATAGACACAAATTCATAATTACCGACAGAAATAAAGTTCGTCTGCCTATTGGACATCTTATCAACCAATTTGAATAGTTTCACAAGACGTTGCACCAACATGAAATAACTTGTAGAAAATGTATAACAGTATAAACACAATGTCTTTGGTACAAAATTTAGATATTAGAAAGAAAGTTATAAAAGCTTACAGAAAAATGGATTTGCAGTAATCCCAACACAAGCAAAAGTACAGAAATAAGAAGCTTCCAATAGAATTAACCCAACAATGTTATTCACCTCAATTTAGGTTCTCGCAGTTGTTTTGTTTGATTCTCGGACTTTTTATTTCCAACCCAACGCTGTCGAGTCTGATTCCATAGAATTAGACCTGCATCCAAAGATATTTGCATAAATACACTTGAAAGTAAGATAACTAACAAACATGCCACATTACAACTACCTCATCTTCCAAAATTCGGTGTCCTACAACTTAATATAGGTACATAGACAATTAGCCGCATTTCACAAATGAGTGTGTGGCCTAAAAGGAAAGCATGTGCATTGTACTACTCAAACCTACAAAAGAAATATTTGATATTTCAATATAAACTAAACTGAATCACAACATGACGCCATGTCGCTAAATCATTTCATATATGAGCACCAACATGCATCCAATATATCTCGCTATAGTAAACCAAAAATGGTCAACCCCAATAAGGGTGTGTTCGGGAGGGAGGTTTAGGAAGGGGAGGGAGAAGCTTAAAACGAGAAGGGTTTACCGAATTAGTAACCCCCCAAAAAAAAAAAATACACCCTCTTGTTTGTTGGAGTTCCCTCAATTTGGGGGGCTTTTATACGTATAAACGAATGAACTTTATCCACCCTTTCCCAGTTCCACTTCCTTCTCGTCCCACCAAACCCTTCCTTTCCATCCAAAGCACACCCTAAGAAAATACAAAAGTGTAAAGTAAAGAAAAGTAACTTCATTACCGGGACATCAGCTTAATGTTAGCATCATTTACAACATTCCCCCCAAATGAACATATACACACATTATGTATTAGCTCAAAATTCTCATTGAAAATACTAAATTCCATAATATATTACAAAAACAAAAACAATATCAAAATACAAAATGCTTATTTAGTAAACTATCGTCGCAACAAAAAAAAAAGCAACGAAGAATACCATGATTTACAAATTCAGTGGGGTTATTGGAAGAGCTGCCATGAGGAGCCACAGCTTGGTTAGTTAAACTGGTTGAAGATATACTCCCTTGTGATTGAACAGCACTGTTGTCCATATCATGCGTGCTTGTGGTCCAGAAATCCTCTGATGTACTAGGTTTGTCCACTGTTGTACCTTGTTTTGTTGTCAACCCTTTTGATGGCATTTCCACAGTAGTAATTAGTGTGGGCCTTTTATAGCATCCAACACAACCACTGCTCTGTTACAAATCACATTAATTTCTGTTATGCACCACATCATATATACAATAGATTTAATTCATATACATTGTCAATCTAAAGATTTTTTACACTGTCAGTCAATCATAACCATTAGATTTTTAAAAAACATTTGACTTAAATTTTAACTACTTCTCAAGTCATACATAAGATTTGTTGAAAGTGTAAAACTTTTTACGTTGACCGTGTACCATAATTAAACTCATACAATTGCCTAAAACTTTTTATGTTGACCGTCCCTGAAGGAGTATCCCAGTGGTTTGACTAGGGGCACCGAAAAGTTATACGCAAGAGGTCTATAGTTCAACAGGAATGGATCCCCTCATGTTGAAAAAATAACATGAGGGAGTAATCACAACCATTCATTTTTCTAATTTTACTTTTACATTCATTTTCTCTCATTTAAAATATTGATTGAATGGTGGATATAACACATTACTCCCTCATGTTTTTTTTCAACATGAGGGGATCCATTCCCATAGTTCAACTCCTGTTACTAACATTTCTCCCTCCCCTAACATACTCTATATATTAATTATACATTCACCTATATAAAAAAAAATTGAAACCCACCATAATCTGAACACATCAATTTCTTAGCTGCAAATTTATTGGCATACACTGCAATTTTTAAATTAAAAAAACCCTAATATAATCCCAAAAAACAGCTTCCCATGTAAATGCAAAATTGGAATCCATAATCCATCTTGAATAAAATCCTCTTCATAAATCTTCTAGACAACCATGTAAATCAAGAAGAAAAAAAACTACCAAATTTCAGAATCATCACTCACCTACCCAAACATGATTATCAATCAATAAAGGGGAAAAAACAAATACCCAAAAAGATTAAAAAAAAAAAAAAAAAAAAAAAAAAAAAAAAAA
>JBBPBQ010020323.1:15216117-15234115 GCA_037974755.1 Cicer yamashitae
ATAAAAATTTAAAAAAAAATTTTTTTTTTTTTTTTTTTTTAAATTCCTTTGGGAAGTCGCCATTTGCAATGCGGGCTTCCTTAAGGAAGTCGCCATTCCAAATGGCGACGTATAGTTGAAATTAAAAGTGGGGTATTTTGGAACATTGTTTTCAAATGGGAGCATTGGGGTATATTTTTTTTTTTCAGAAAAGGGTTATTAAAAAAAAAAACCCCATTTTTCTCATTTGTTGTTGGATGATCTAGAAGTCTCACAGTGAAGAATCATTTACTGATAACAATCACTCTCTCTATTATATTCTAATCCAAATTAATACTCTTTTTCACTCCACCATGAAGGCGTTTGGTGGTTCCAATAATATTTTAATCCCTAGACTTGTTTTTTGGCAACCTCCCTAGAGAATGTAGTTAAAGTCAATGTTGATGGTGACTCAATTGGTAATCCATGATGTTTCGGGTTTGTTGGGCATCTCAGAGATTCACTTGGAGGATGGATTACACGTTTTTCTAGTAGTTGTGAATTCGCTTCTAACATTAATGCCAAGCTTCAAGCCATATCACATGGTTTGGATATCACTTGGAATCATGAGTTTAGAAACATGATTTGTGAATCTGATTCTCAAATGACGTTGCACTTTATTTAGGGGTGAGATTTCTACCCATCTTTATGCTCCTATTGTGAAGTATATTCGCTCTATGATCTCCATAGATTGCCAGATAGTTTTCATTCACACTTTGCATGAATACAATGCATGTGTCGATAGACTTGCTAAATTGGGTGTTTCGTTTGACAAGGAATTGAGAGAGTTTTCTATTTGTCATTCCTCTTTGTCAAGTATTTATTTAGTGGACTCTATGGAGATTCAATTCTTTAGAGTTTAATCTCATTGTTGTTCTTTTTATTATTTTATTTTATTTCCTTTGATAAAATTTTTTTTAGAGACAATCCACTTTTTAGTTGCCACAAGATGATAAACACAACTTTATTCACCTTTAGGATATAGGGAAATTCACCTTTAAATGATTCTTATCATTCATTGTCACCTTGAGGTTGTTTTGAAGGAGAGTTTGAGTGACATTTTCAGCATTTGAGAGCTTTAGAATGTTTGAAGGAAAAGATTGTTATCAATTTCTTGGTATTGACTCTCCAAATCATTAGAATCCTATTACTATAGACCCGTAAAAGTAATATGCTACACAAAATAATTAATTGAGTTTTATATTTCAGCTTAACCGTGGAAGTCAATGAAAAGTCGATGAAAGACATGGTTAACATTCCTTCATTGGACGATTGTTGTCTGACCACACCCGCCGGAACCCGCAGACAAAATCTGTTATGGTATAAGGTAGGTAGTTTAAGGTGTATATGCAAATAAAATAAACGGATAATTAAATCATCTAACTAATAACGAGGTGAGTAGTGAGATATTTGTGGGGGTAGCTACTCTTCTGGGAGATACTTATAACAAATCTATTACCTATTATCTATTATAATATATTAAATCAAATTCATATATTCTCACATTGACATTTTAGCTCTTTGTGTATCAAGTAATTCAATTTGTGTCACATCATACATAATCCATCGAGTCACCTTCTAAATCATACTTGTAACCATCCGAGCAATTCTCATTCTCACTAATAATGCTCAAAGATCACACATTTATCCACAATTACTATTTCATAAACTCTCATTAATCTTTCAAATTAATTGGCACCTTCAAATCACACTCTCAAACCTACAAAAACACATTTTTATTCTCCTAATATTCTTTGATTTTCCTACTCCAAACTAATAACGCTCAAACATTTATCAACAATTACTATTTTATAAATTCTCGTTAATCTCTCAATTTAATTGGCAATGCATACCCGGTCAAAAATCGTTTTTCAATTATCTATAGTATTATAGTTCATACCAACAATTTATAGTTCGATAAAAAAAAAAGTAATAGTGGTTTACAATATAATCTATTCCAATATAGATAGAGATTTTTGATGCTCCATCTATAATAAAATGTTCCAATCACATATTTTTATTATTCTACAAATCTTAATCACATGTTCTAATATCACCATTTAGTGTATGCTCCCTTTTCAAATCTTATTTTATTTGTTTTCTTGATTTCAAATAATGAGTCGTGTCTTGATCATGAATAATGTATCTCTTAACTCTTTTTCACCGATATATTACAATACTAGTTCAAAGTTGTCTTCTTTATGAATTGTTTGTCACAATTTACATGAACTATTTTGGAGCAACGCAAGTGATGAGTGAAATATTTTGTTGTTTATTTTTTATCGCTACAATATTACGTGTTTCACTATGTAAATACTAAATGGTTGAATGTAACCTAGATTATTTCATAACAAAAAATTATTTAAAAAGGTGACCTAAAATAAAATCAAGGATTAGTAATATCATTTATCTGGACATCGTTATCCATGAGATGAATTTCTCTCAATTTTTTTAAATCATTATAAATATTGTAAAGATGATTACTTTTTAGCTTTCTCTAATGTGCATAGTAAGACCATCTTGCACAATGCATAAGTTTATTTTCCAACATTGGATCATTAAGTTTCGTAATATCTCATTTGATCTAATGATGAAACTTATTAATCCAATGGTCGATAAAAATTGCAAAGCTTACCTCACTTGTGTAACATAGAATTTGTCTACTTCTAATATATTATTCAACAACTATTATCTACTAATCATCTTTACTTCTAAATTCAAATAGTAATATTTATAAAGTTAAAGTACAATTTAATCTTAATTTAATATATCAAATGTTCCCGCGCAAAGCACGGGCCAACATCTAGTGTATTTAATTACGCTTATATTTATATCAAGATGTATTTTTTTATCTTTGATCTTTGTTTCTTGGTTAATTAGTAAGTTGTTATTAGGAAAGTTTCCTTTATTGTTAACTTTAATGTTTTTTTTATATTTTTTTAATTAACTACTATAACCTAACAAATATTCGATAACATAAATGCATAACAAAATGTCTAATTTTTTTATATGAACAGAAAAATCAGTGTTCAAAAAGTTGATTTTAGATAGAATTTCATGTATTTATTTATAGAAAAATATTTATTCGCGAAAAAACCCATCATATGGGCACGGTCCTGTTGACATCCCTAATTGAAACTCAGATGTGGGAAAAAATCTTTACCTATTTCGTTTCTCCTCTAAATGTGACGCTGGAAATATCCTCCAAGTTAAGTTTAATGAAAAAGGTCTCATAATCTTCTTCAAGTATGAATAGATCCCTAATTTTTGCTTTCATTGAGGTCAACTAGTTCGCCAACTTAGAGATTGTGAGGATGTTGAAGAACAAGATGTAGAGGGATTTGAGGTTGTTTCAGTACAATGGCTCAAGCTCATGCAAGAAAAGTTTATTTATTACCTTTGGTAATATCAAGATAGATGTTTTGGGAGAACAAGGATTCTTGACCAAGGACTCAAGAAAAAATAAGCCACCTAAAAGGAGATTGATAAAATTTACTGAATAATTGGATTCATTTGTTTTCACCCCAAAAAGCCCCTCATAAACCAACAAGATGTACATGTATATATATTAGCCAAAGAAAATAGAATAGGAAGAATGTTTAAGGTGTCTCAATATCAGGTCAAGGTACCTCACGTCTAAAAGTAAAGGACTCCTAATAGATGTTCCCATTTTAGAGGGTATAGAAGAACATTTGATGGGAGGAGAAAAGAGGAGGCACACAAAAAAGATGGACAATGACAACTATGTAGAAGAGCACACTCTTGAGTTTTGATGAAAAGACAATATGACATATGTGCGGTATTTTAATCATACCTGGAGTCGTAGATATTTAAATAGAGTCAAATCAAATTCAAATGAAAGTTAACATATATGGCTACGACTTTCATGAAGACAACAAAATCCAATTTGAATTGTAAAATTGAGTAGTGTCATAGAAGGAAAAAAAGTGGAACAACAAAGGGAGTGGGGTGAATACAAAAGTGTAAATAGCAACACAAAAGAAAAGAAGAATGAGGGAGAAGGTAATGACGAGTGATGTCGGCGGTGTTGAAAATCTCCTTGGGTTTTATTTTCTTGTTCATATTGTTTATTTTCTTAATTATGAGTAGTTAAATTCTCCATTGTTAGGAATGAATAGAACTTGATGAAAACCTTTAGTTTTTGATTTGATATTTGGTTGTTTGAATAAATTCAATTAAGTTGTGTTTTTAATATTTGTGCTTAATATTTTTTATTGTTTAGTGGACTCTTTTTGAAACGAAAGTGGACTATTTGAATACTTTGAGATTAAATATTTTTTACTTGTTATTCTAGAGATTGATACAAACACTTAAAACCATCACAACTTTTGATATTTGATACTTAACCCTAGTTTGTAATCTGCTAAAAGATTAGGTTTTAAAATTAAAATTAAATATTCTTGAAAATTGTTAGCAACTTTTTAAATGAATCCAGTTATTAGATTCAAATTGTAGTGAAACTTATCTTTGACATTTTGTTCTGATAAAGTTCAATATTTTAGTCTTATTAATTCGAGAAATACTAAATTAAATCGGAAACCTTTTGCTCATTTTAGTAATTAAAAATTAATTCGAAAGTATAACACAATCCTTAAGTTCGGCACTTGATCTTATCATTTTTAATATTACTTGCAGCAATTTATTACACATGTTGAAATCGCTATCAACCCACCAAAATGACAACTTTAAGTTACCCTATTTTTTCTCATGGAAACTAGGTACCATGAAAGTGAAATGGAAAGAATTTGTATAAAGTGTGACTTTAATACACACCTCAGATTTTTATGCAATTGGCATGAGAAAGAGACATCAAGTTGACTTGTTCTCACATGGTATGACCAAATGAATATTTCTTATTTCTTACTCATTGAATCATGTTTGTTGGAAATGGGAGGATGATGAAAATGGAGATAACATCTCTCAAAGGTTTAGATGCTCTGTTCAAAGAGCTTCGACAAAATGAGATTAAAAACAATTCTTGAAAATAGAGGAACAACATAAAGACATTGCCATGTGGTTTGATGAGTCTGTGAGTATAAAAAGTTTAAAGACCTCAAAACTAAATAAATAAAACATGCATAAATAAATTAGATTTGAAAGAGTTCAGGATGTTACATTCTTCAAATCTCAAAATCACTTGCAAAATTCTTGAAACTTTATTCAATTAGAGAAACATTACAACTTGAAACTTCTTAATTCAATTATTTATATAGTACCTCAATTTTGTAACTAAAAATAACTCTAAAAATATGCATATAATAATATGTTTAATAATTATTTTACAATTATTATCAAAAATCTAAAAAATCATCATAAATTTTATTTCATTTGGTTAGCCACATTTGTATGCCAATTTTATTTTATTTGGTTAGCCACATTTGGTATGCCAATTTTCATTTATTATTTGGTTAGCCACTTTTATGCCAATTTTCATTTTATTTGGTCTGCCAAATTTCTTTTATTTGGTCTGAAACACACATAGACAGCCCTGCCAGCACAGCCAATGTCAACTGGTCTGAAACACACATCAACAGCCCTGCAAACACAGCACAGTAATACAACAACACACGCAACCGAACCTACACGCTACCTGTTCAACCTTTTCGCACAGGCTTCCTACCTTCTTGCAAAATAACAACACATATCTCAGCAATATTTTTATTTTCAAAATCACAAACATGCTACAAACCAGTTTATTACCTAATCTGATATATTTTTTAGCCTAATAAGGTAATTACTTGTAACATCTGTGCATTCATGAAAAGGTAGAAGACACTTTTTCCTTAATTATACATTGCTTAAAATTTGTTACAAAATCCAGTTAAAATTTGTTGTGAAACAATGTAAAATCTCGAGCTCAAATTTATCTACCCATTTCACTTATAAATTGAGACAAAAAATCAGGAAAGGGGGGGGGGGGAATTTTTTTGAATAGGGGAGATTAACACTACTGATAAAAAAAAAAAGTCACATACAAAAAATGAGAAGAGGAAGATATCAGAGAAAGTATCAGTAAACGCAAATGTATTTTTCCTATAATAAATCTGTTTATTATTTATCTTCTCTTTTGTTATAAAAATATAAAATTTTAATTTATAAAAATAAGATTACATTATGAAAAAATAAAGAAAATAAGACCAAAAGTCGAACCTGTGGATAGGGATGGCAATGGGTAGGGTTTGGGTAAGGTACTATAGTACCCGTCCCCATACCTGCAGTTTAAAAAAATACCCATACCCGTGTCCTTACCCTCGTGGGTATCAAGTTTAATACCTGTACCCTTGCCCTTTGGGTACTTAAGTGCCCGTACCCATACCCATTACCTGCACTTTAACAAAAATAGATCGTATATTTTGTAAAAAAAACAATTATCTATATGGTAAAAAAAAATGAAACAATTATCTATATATTTTGTAAAAAAAAAAAACAATTATCAATACAAATAAATATGTTTTATTGAGGAATAAGTCACATCTGCCATGAATTATGAAGCTTAAAATATTATAATGTAGATATATATATAATAATAGGTGTAAAAATTAAGTATATAATAATAATAATAATAATAATAATAATAATAATAATAATAATAATAATAATAATAATAATAATAATAATAATATATATATAAGTGCGGGTGCGGGGAGGGGTGGGTACTATAGTACCTGTACCCGCACCCATACCCGTTCAATTTTGCGTGTAATTACCCGTCCTCATACCCATACCCATTATGCGAGTTTTTACTCTACCCATTGTGGGTATTTTTTACGGGTACCCACTGGGTCTGGGTCTAATTGCCATCCCTACTTGTGGATATCGTCCTTGCCGTCGCCAATGTCCTTGCCGTCGCCGTTGTCCTCATCGACGTCGATGTCCTCACCGTCGCCATTTCCTTGTTTCTTCTTCGTTTTCACTCTATGTTTGGCCCAGCCGCGTTTTGCCATGTTTAGCCGCTTCCTTTGTGCTGTAAGGTAGCCGCCACCTTAATTGGAAACTAGGTTTTCAGTGTTATGCTTTAAGCCTTTTCTTTTTGTCAGTTTGAGCTTGAACTCTGGTCAAAATTTGTTAAGTTGGAATTGGTTCTAATATAAAAAAAAAAAAAAAAACCTGTTCAGCCCATTTAAAGCTATTTAGTTTATTTTAATTTATTTTTTTATTTTTAAAAATAGTTAATTTGTTTCATTACTTAAGTATCAAATTTCATTAAAAAAAACAGTAAATGTTATATTAAAGATTAATTAGATGTGACATCTTTTTAATCTCTAAGTTGTTAGGACAAAGGTGGGACAAATTGATATTTCTAAAACTCTCTTTATTTATTTATTTATTTATTTATTTATTTATTATTATTATTATTATTATTTTATTTTTTTCAAATTAATCTAAAATCGACTTATAAATTTGTGCAATTAGATGTGGTATTATTTTTTTTATATTTGAGTTGTTAAGACACATTTTGTACAATTAGGTGTTTTTCTTTTAATTCATATCTAAACCAAAAATAATAAAATATTCTTAAAAGGATTAATTAGATGAGACATCTTTTAATCTTTGAGTTGTTAAGACACAAGTTGTACCACTTGGTGGATTTAAAACTAAATTTTAAAACCGAAAATAAAAAAAAAATACTCTTAAAAGGAATAAATTAGATGTGACATATTTTTACTCCTTGAGTTTTTAAGACATGAGTTGTACAACTTGATAGTCTTAAAACTCATTTTTTAAAAAATAATTATTCAAATCAAACAAGATCACACTCTTGTCAAGCACATTAATAAAAAATCTTTTTTATTTTTTATTATTCTCTTTTGTTTTTAAGCATACATTTATTTTTTTTTAAAAAACAATTGATATTCATATTTAATAAAAAGGAGAAATAAGTATATTTAAATTAATATTAATTTTGCACAATTAATTATAGGTAACCATTTTTTTAACGGATGTCGTAGGGTACTAATACCTTTCCCTACGCATAATCGACTCCCGAACTCAAAATTTGGTTTCGTAGACCATTTTTTATTTTATTTTTAAGGGTTTTCCAATATTTTCCCTATTTTAAAATAAACTTTGGTGGCGACTCTATTGAATTCGAGAAACACTCGAAATTTTAGGCCTCGACAGCTGGCGACTCCACTGGGGAGACTTAGAGAGTCAAACCTAACATAATTAATTGTGCAATTTTTATTTATTTTACTGTGTACTTTTTTCTTCTATATTTGTTTGTTTTTCATTTCTTTTACTTTATGTGTTTATTATTTCTTAAATATTAGTTGTCATTATAATATTCTCGTAAACTAGTAGATCATTTTATTATTATTATTATTATTATTATTATTATTATTATTATTATTATTATTATTATTATTATTATTATTATTATTATTATTATTAGCATTATGAATTATTGAATTATGTTTATTTCACACACTACACATTCACTTACACTCACACTTATGAGTGAGACCCTATACTCGGGTCTGAGTAAAACTTAAGTTTAGTTAGGGGTTTAGTGGTAATCATATTGGATGTACATCCTATTTGGTTATTGCGAAAATCTCGTCTATAGTGTGACTCTATTAGAAATACCTACATTTTGGATATACTTCCTATTTGTAGTGATGTTTCGATACGAGTACTTGGCTCTAGAGACCAATGAAATTTAGGACTATAGAACCCGCCCAGGAAATAGTTCACGAATTTAGAAGCTTATAGACTTTTAAATTTCTCTAATCTTGGTTAAATGCATCTAAGTCATATCCTAGCTTTCTTGCTTTTAAATGGCAGCTTTTTTTTATTTTTTATTTTTATTTTTTTTATTTTTATTTTTTTTATTTTTTGTTATTTTTTTCTCCACCATCCGACGTTAATATACCTCTTTTTTTTTTTGTTGCATCAATGCAAGTAGCTTTCATCGTTAATGATAAAGTTATTTTTTTTTAGTACCATGCATTTCTTTCATGCATTAAAAATTATTTTCAACACCATACCATACATTATTCATAATCATTTATTTTTATGTAGGTCCATTAGAGAACCATTTTTAATCAAACATATCCACACCTTAGCTTTGAATTCAATGGTTCTCTAATACCTACATGCATGCATATAAATCTTCATTTTTTAACTAGCATCATATTATCTTTCAGAAAAAATCAATAAAGTTGTTTCCCCGACACCCTTATCGGACTCGCGCAAACTCCAAGATCATGGACGAACTTGAGCAAAACCAAGAAGTGATGAGAGCGGATGCTAGCCAATTGAAGGACAAGGTCGATAGAATCCTAGAGGCTATACAGGCTTTGACAACGAAGGATAATACAAATAGGAATCGTCCAACTACAAATGAAGAACACCAAGCTACCCCGTCTCACCCACCAGGCTTTACCCCAACTACCCAACAATTTCGCGCGCCAGCCATGCAATTTCCTATGTATGGTCTTCCACCTGGTTATACTCCGCCCATAGTCATCAACCCCATGGACAATAACCCAAACCATTCAACTATCAACACCCAAAGCCTAAACCAACCACAAATCCCATCTCCTATGGGCTACGTGCCACCCCAAAACACTATACTCTCAGAAAATATTCCATTTAGTGCACCCCAAGTATCCCATTTTGATGCTAACGGAAATTGGCAACAACCTCATGTTGGTGACGATACACAGTCAAAAGAAAAATTCCACGTTTTAGAAGAACGAATAAAAGCAATTGAAGGAAGTAATGTCTATGGTCTCGAAGCTTTTGATATGTGCTTGGTTCCCGATGTGGTGATCCCTTAAAAATTCAAGATACCTGAGTTTGAAAAATACAAAGGTGTCACATGTCCTAAAAACCATCTGACCATGTATTGTAGAAAAATGGCTTCTCATGCTCATGATGACAAACTTCTCATCCATTTTTTTCAAGACAGTTTAAGTGGGGCATCATTAAATTGGTATATGCATCTCGAGCGAAATCGAATCTGTTCATGGAAAGATTTGGCTGATGCCTTCCTGAAACAATACAGGTATAACATTGACATATCCCCTAACAGGATGCAATTGCAAAATTCGTCGAAAAAGGACAATGAAACATTCAAAGAAAATGCACAACGGTGGAGAGAAGTGGCCTCGAAGTAGGTCCTCCTTTATCTGAAAGGGAAATGGTTGGTATTTTATGGATACTCTTCAGTCTCCCTTTTATGATAAGATGATTGGGAGTATGTCATCAAATTTTTCTGACATGGTCATGATAGAAGAGAGAGTAGAAAGTGGCATAAGAAGTGGTAAGATTGTATGTGTAGCGAGCGGTGTGAAGAAACCCCATATGGGATTCACAAAGAAGAAAGAAGGGGATGCTAATGCTGTAATGGCAAACCCAATGGTCTCTTATTCTCCAGCCATGAATTCTTATCGACCTCCGAATTTTCAGCCTCCGATACCCCAAATTCCCTACATTCCTTATCCATATGTGGCTGCGACCTCACAAACTCTATACCCCCAATATCACCTTTCAAGGCCACCTTATTATCAACCACCTTTGGTCCAACCACCACCAGCCACGTTTTCCCAACAAAACCATTGGAACCAAAATCCAATCCCGAATTACTACAAACCACCAGTTAATCGAGAAAAGAAGATAACCCATTTCGACCCGATTCCCATCACATACAGCCAATTGCTGCCTCATCTACTCCGAAATTTTATGGTAGTCTAGAGACCAATGAAACCTCTTGAACCACCATTCCCAAAGTGGTATAACCCAAACGCCAAATGTGAATATCATGCTGGAGCTGTAGGGCATTCCATTGAAGATTGCCAAACCCTAAAATCTAAAGTGCAAGAATTGGTTAATGCAAAATGGCTTACCTTCAAGGAAGACGGTCCCAACGTAGGGAGTAATCCTTTACCGGGCCACAGAGATACCTTTGTCAATGTCATTGAAGATGAGATAGTATATGCTGACCATGTGGTTGTTGCGGAAGAAGAGGATCATGTTGATGATGATACCCTCAAATTGGTGTACCCTTGTCCTCCAAACACCAGTCTCAACAATTGGAAGATCATCGAGTTTCCCGTGTTTGTTAATTCATGTTCAAAGTAATTGTGTATTTTAACTCATTTTGCTATGCCCAAGGCTATAAGGATAACTAATTAGGGCGCATGTATTTCAATTCCGTACTTATTATCAATAAATGCATTTTTGAATTCTTCAACTGCTTTTGTTTTTCTCTTTTCTTTTCTTTTTTTGGCAATCTTTATTCATATTTTCTTTTTCCTTTTTCTTCTTAATTTAAACAATGCATTTTTGAATTCTTCAACTTCTTTTGTTTTTCTCTTTTCTTTTTTTTTTTTTGGCAATCTTTATACATATTTTCTTTTTCCTTTTTCTTCTTAATTTAAACAATGCAGAGTCGAAAACGAATATGTTGAAAATAGCAGCGCTAGAACCCATTTTTGTAATTTTGAACGCCCAATTAATCACGCTAATGAGGATTGTGAAGACGATTGTGAGCCTCCCCCAGAACTAGAAAGTTTAATTGAACAGGAAGCTAAGATAATCCAACCCTATCAAGAACCTGTTGAGGTGATGAATTTAGGGACTGAGCATGATAAGAAAGAAATAAAAATTTGAATGTCTATGAAAGAAACTGAAAGAGAAAAGTTGGTTCAACTTTTATTTGATTATGTGGATGTCTTTGCATGGTCATACCAAGATATGCCTGGGCTAGATACTAACATAGTTGAACACAAGCTACCACTCAAGCCCGAATGTGCTCCAATTAAACAAAAATTGAGGAAGATGAGGCCTGATATGTCACTTAAAATTAGAGAAGAGGTCAAGAAGCAATTTGATGCTGGTTTCTTAGTAGTAGCAAAATATCCTCAATGGGTTGCTAATATTGTCCCAGTTCCAAAGAAGGACGGAAAGGTTCGAATGTGCGTTGATTATCGGGATTTAAATAAAGCTAGTCGTAAAGACGATTTTCCTTTGCCTCATATTGATGTCCTAGTGGATAACACTGCTTAATATTCTCTTTTCTCCTTCATGGATGACTTCTCAGGTTACAATAAAATTAAGATGGCTCCTGAGGATATGGAAAAAACCACATTCATCACACAATGGGGAACTTTCTGTTATAAAGTGATGCCATTTGGATTGAAGAATGTTGGGGCAACCTATCAAAGAGCAATGGTAACTTTGTTTCATGACATGATGCATAAGGAAATAGAGGTTTACGTGGACGATATGATTACCAAATCTCGGAACGAAGAAAACCATGTTGTTAATCTTCAAAAGTTATTTGTGCGACTAAGGAAGTTCAGACTCCGTTTAAACCCTGCTAAATGCACTTTTGGTGTAAGATCAGGCAAGTTACTTGGTTTTATCGTTAGTCAAAAAGGGATAGAAGTGGACCCAGATAAAGTAAGAGCAATACAAGAAATGTCCGCTCCACGCACGGAAAAAGAAGTTCGTGGCTTTTTGGGTAGATTGAATTACATTGTCAGGTTCATATCGCATCTCACCGCTACATGCGAGCCAATTTTCAAGTTGTTGCACAAAGACCAAAAGGTTGAATGGAATGAGAATTGTCAAAAAGCTTTTGAAAATATTAAGCAGTACTTGTCAAAACCTCCAATCTTAGTACCTCTTGTTCTTGGGAAACCGCTTATTATGTACTTAACGAGTCAATGGGTTGTGTATTGGGGCAACATGACGAATCCGGTAAGAAAGAACATGCTATCTATTATTTGAGCAAAAATTTCACCAGTTGTGAAACAAGGTATTCACTCCTTGAACGAACATGTTGCGCATTAGCATGGGTTACTAGTCGGTTGAGGCAATACATGTTATGTCATAAAACTTGGTTGGTATCTAAAATGGACCTAATTAAGTACATCTTTGAGAAAACTGCTATTACTGGAAGGATTACCCGTTGGCAGATGTTGTTATCAGAATACGATTTGGTATACGTTACACAAAAAGCTATCAAAGGAAGCGCCCTAACAGAGTACTTGACCCAAGAACCTGTAGAAGATTATCAATCAATGCAATGTGAATTCTCCGATGAAGGCATAATGACTTTATTTGAAGAGACTGAATCATCTGATAGAGAAAAATGGATGTTGGTGTTTGATGGTGCTTCTAACGCATTAGGGCATGGAATTGGGTCCATTTTGATTTCCCCAAAGAACCAGTTCACTCCATTTACTGCTAGGTTGTGTTTTTATTGCACAAATAATATCGCAGAATATGAGGCATGTGTTATGGGCATTAAAGCAGTTATTGAATCAAAAGCAAAAGTTCTTGAGGTATATGGAGACTCATTGTTGGTCATCCATCAGACGAAAGGAGAGTGGGAAACGCGAGATTCCAAATTGATTCCGTATCATACCCATATCAAAGAATTGACAGAACAATTCAAGAAGATTACTTTTCACCATATCCCTCGAGAAGAAAACCAATTAATTGATGCCTTGGCCACATTGTCGTCAATGTTTAAAATAAGCACCGGTCAGGACATGCCGGTCATAAAAATTCAACAAAGGGATAAACCTGCATATTGTTTATCAATAGAAGAAGAGTCTGACGACAAGCCATGGTTTTATGATATCAAATCCTATGTCAAGAATAAGGAATATCCATTGGGTATTTCAAAGAACGACAAAAGGGTTTTAAGGAGGTTGTCAATGAACTTCTTCTTAAATGGTGAGGTGCTTTATAAGAGAAATCATGATATGGTTCTCCTCAGATGTGTGGATCAAGCGGAAGCTGAGAAAATCATTCAAGAGGTTCACGAAGGTTCTTTCGGAACTCATGCAAATGGGCACGCTATGACGAGAAAAATCTTAAGGGCTGGCTACTATTGGCTGACCATGGAGTCCGATTGCTTAAGTTACGTAAAGAAATGTCAGAAATGTCAAATCTATGCTGACAAAATACATGCACCGCCCACCTCTCTGAACGTTTTAACATCACCATGGCCATTTTCAATGTGGGGGGTGGATGTTATTGGACTCATCAAGCCTAAAGCTTCAAATGGGCACCGGTTTATCCTAGTAGCTATTGATTACTTCACAAAATTGGTTGAAGCCGCTTCTTATGCCAATGTGACGAGAAGTATGGTTGTCAGATTCATCAAAAGAGAATTGATTTGTCGATATGGCTTGTGTGATAATTTCAAAATTCAGCACCATAATTCTTCTCCATATCGTCCAAAAATGAATGGGGTTGTAGAAGCAGCAAATAAAAATATCAAGAAGATCATACAAAAGATGGTGGAGACATATAAGGATTGGCATGAAATGCTTCCCTTTGCATTACATGGGGCAACTCCTTTCTCATTGGTGTATGGAATGGAAGCGGTACTTCCCATTGAAGTTGAAATTCCCTCGATCAAAGTCCTGATGGAAACAAAACTAGAAGAGGCAGAGTGAATTCAATCACGATATTACCAATTGAATCTCGTAGAAGAGAAGAGAATGATAGCTTTGTGCCATGGCCAGTTATATCAAAGAAGACTTAAAAAAGCATATGAGAAAAAAGTTCGTCCTCGAGAGTTTCAAGAAGGAGACTTAGTGTTAAAGAAAATATTGCCCATAAAAAGGGATTCTCGTGGAAAATGGACTCCGAACTACGAAGGACCAATGTTGTGAACAAAGCTTTCTCTGGGGGAGCTTTAATACTTGCAGAAATGGATGGAGATGAGCTTCCACTTCCAATAAACTCAGATGCAATCAAAAAATATTATGCTTAAAAAAAAAATTGAAAAATGGGCTCGCTAGGTTGAAAACCTGAAAAGGCGACCTAGGCAAAAATTAGAGCATCCCGATGGATTGAAAACTTGAAAGAGCGGTCCATGCAAAAGTTAGGGATAACAAAAAGATCAAGTGGTTCAAATTGGGGCATTTTATTATTCTTAGAAGTCCAAAATTACAGGAATGACTAGCGTTGTTATCTCTCCAACTAAAGCTAAACACATTCATCCCTACATTGTAACCTTTAGTTCAATTGTATTATTCTCAAAGTAATGAATGTACATTTTTCAATCTTGTCATTCGATGTTATACATTACCCTTTTTCTAAGTTGATTCAGCCTCATGTTTTTTGGTTCTAGTATTTTAAAAAATGTTATTTTATGATAATAAATTTTTGGAATCTGATATATATGTAAATATAAAAAAAAATATTTTAATTATTTTAACACTTGAAAAATATATACACGGGAACTCTAAACAATGTATTCGCCTCGAAAAAAGGGGGAAGTCATACAAGATATACTAGAGTCATCATGCAAAGAACGATTGTTATCTTCATTGATCCATTGAATCTTGTAGGCGTATAAAGTCGCATAAGGATCGGGGAACCAAAAATAAAAAATAAAATAATTTTTTTTTCTACATCGCATGCATCTTACATTTTTCATGTAGTCACACATGATCTATGCATCTTCATTCACATTTTAAATATACTCAACAACCTTGTGCAATGCATAATGAATGAGTCATACATATCTTATATTTACACTTTATTTATACTCAACAACTTTTGTTTCACATTGTTCATTATATGTTTGCGTTGTAATTACCATAAATATGTTTCTTTTTTATTTGTTTATTTTATTTTATTTATTTTATTTTTCATATATATATATATAATAAAAAACAAAAAAACAAAATTCTCTCTTGTTATTTACTTTCTAAACTGGAACTACATGTTTGTTTATGGTCATCATTTTATTAATCTCGATCTACGTATCAATAATCAATCCGAAGACGATCATTTTATTTACGTCGATCATTTTTATTTACATCATCATTTTATTAATGTCGGTCTACGCATTAGTAACCAATCCGAAGACGATCATTTTATTTATGCCGATCTACGCATCGGTAACCAATCTGAAGACGATCATTTTATTTATGTCGATCTACGCATCGGTAACCAATCTAAAGACGATCATTTTAATTACGATCATTTTATTTACATCGATCTACGCATTGGTAACCAATCCGAAGACGATCATTTTATTTACGTTGATCATTTTATTTACATCATCATTTTATTAATGTCGATCTACGCATCGGTAACCAATCCGAAGACGATCATTTTATTAAAGTCGGTCTATGCATTGGTAACCAACCTGAAGACGATCATTTTATTTACGATCATTTTATTTACATCGATCTACGCATCGGTAACCAATCCGAAGACGATCATTTTATTAATGTTGGTCTATGCATCGGTAACCATCCTGAAGACGATCATTTTATTTACGATCATTTTATTTACATCGATCTATGCATCGGTAACCAATCCGAAGACGATCATTTTATTTATGTCGATCTACGCATCGGTAACCAACCCGAAGACGATCATTTTATTTACATCGATCTACGCATCGGTAACCAATCCGAAGACGATCATTTTATTTACATCGATCTACGCATCGGTAACCAATCCAAAGACGATCATTTTATTTATGTCCAAACCGAAGACGATCATGTTTTTATTTCTGTCGATCAACCATCCATCGTAAACTACGCTTTTTATTTTGCCAATCACCAACCTTTTTTTAATTTATACAAAATTTAGGTCCAAATTTAGGTTCTTATATTTAATTATC
Organism: Cicer yamashitae; assembly: GCA_037974755.1. NCBI lineage: Eukaryota > Viridiplantae > Streptophyta > Magnoliopsida > Fabales > Fabaceae > Cicer > Cicer yamashitae. Next base: position 15,232,766 of record JBBPBQ010020323.1, read on the forward strand.
TTTTACTAGTAAAAAATAATTAAATAGGGGCAGCTGTAGTACCTCAATTTTGTTCGATTAACTAAAAATAACTCTAAAAATATGCATATAATAATATGTTTAATAATTATTTTACAATTATTATAAAAAATCTAAAAAATCATCATAAATTGTATTTTATTTGGTTAGCCACATTTGTATGCCAATTTTATTTTATTTGGTTAGCCACATTTGGTATGCCAATTTTCATTTTTATTTGGTTAGCCACATTTTTATGACAATTTTCATTTTATTTGGTGTGCTAAATTTCTTTTATTTGGTCTGAAACACACATCGAAAGCCCTGCAAGCACATCCAATGCCAACTGGTCTGAAACACACATTGAAACACACATCAACAGCGTAAAATCTAGAGCTCAAATTTATCTACTGATCAGAAATATTCACCATTTTACTTATAAATTGAGACAACAAATCAGGAAAAGGGGGGGGGGGATTTTTTTGAATTGGGGAGATTAACACTACTGATAAAAAAAAAGTCACATACAAAAAAAAAGAAGAGGAAGATATCAGAGAAAGTATCAGTAAACGCAAAGGTATTTTTCCTATAATAAATCTGTTTATTGTTTATCTTCTCTTTTGTTATAAAAATATAAAATTTTAATTTGTAAAAATAAGATTACATTATGAAAAAAATAAAGAAAATAAGACTAAAAATCGAACCTGTGGATGTTGTCCTTGCCGTCACCGTCCTTGTCATCGCCGTTGTCCTCACTGACGTCGTTGTCCTCACCGTCGCCATCTTCGCCATTTCCTTGTTTCTTCTTCGTTTTCACTCTCTGTTTGGCCCAGCTGCCTGTTCCCTTTCTGTTTTGCCCAGCCGCGTTTTGCCATGCCCAGCCGCTTTCTTTGTGCTGTAAGGTAGCCGCCACCTTAACTGGAAACTAGGGTTTTCAGTGTTATGCTTTAAGCCTTTTCTTTTTGTCAGTTTGGGCTTGGACTCTGGTCAAAATTTGTTAAGTTGGGTTTGGTTCTAATAAAAAAATAAATTAAAACTTGTTCAGCCCATTTAAAGCTATTTAGTTTATTTTATTATTATTTTTTTTTATTTTCAAAAATAGTTAATTTGTTTCGTTACTTAAGTATCAAATTTCATTAAAAAAAACAGTAAATGTTATATTAAAGATTAATTAGATGTGACATCCTTTTAATATTTGAATTGTTAGGACATAAGTGATACAACTTGATAGTTCTAAAACTCTCTTTATTTATTATTATTATTTTATTTTTTTTAAATTAATCTAAAATCGACTTATAAATTTGTGCAATTAGATGTGGTATTTTTTTTTTTTTTTTTTTTTTTTTTTTTTTT
>JBBPBQ010020323.1:15243960-15275092 GCA_037974755.1 Cicer yamashitae
TAGAGTGGAGTATCATTTTTAGTTCTTGAAAAATTACATAATGTAGATTTTCCTTTTTGGTATATAATGTAGAAAAGCAAATTAACGGTGTCACGGTTATCGTTGACAGAAAAAATCAAATTCGGAACAAATTGATTATAACACTATTTAATTGTCAAGAACAATTATCAGAATTATTAAAGACTATTTTTGAAATTAATTGATACATATATTTAATCTTTTATATATGAAAATTAATTTAATTTTTTCGTGTGAGAGTATATAATAATTAAGATATCAAATGAAAGAAATTTAGTTGAAAAAAATTCAGGAATTTATTATTATTATTATTATTATTATTATTATTATTATTATTATTATTATTATTATTATTATTATTATTATTATTATTATAATAAATGTGCAATTTTCCCTCTCTACAAATGCAACACAATCTTTTAGATATTAAAATTGTATTTCAAATTTTTAATCGATAGCGATCAATGCTAAACTAACTATAATTAGATCTTAGTTCATTTTTAATTTCTTTCTTGGAATCCTAGTTTATAAGGCTGCCTCCAAGTTCTCTCTTAAAAAAACTTAGTTGTCTCTTCCTCTCCTTTCATTAGACGAGTCATTTAGGGTTATTTTTTTATTTAGAATCACACTTTCAAGATATTTTATTCTCTTTTTTGTTTGAATAAGTTGTTTTTTTGTACAAATTTAGTTTTTTTATTTTGTGTTTTATATATGATTTTGTCTTTTGAATATATCTTTGATTTGTTCATCATTATGAAATGAAGTTTTTTATTTTTCTGTCTTGGTACGGTGTTCACATCATTTTGTCGATATCATATTTTGAGTAAGAAGTTTATGGAGTCTATCACCAAATTCAAAACTTTCTCAGTCTTACAAATAATTTGTAACACGTTGGATCGGTTATGTTATTGACCACATATAATCAATATAAGGGAACACCAACAAATAATTTACGGAATAGGAATAAAATTAAAGATTGTGAATCTATTTTTCATTGGTCAATGAATACATTAATTTGATTGTTAGTTTTAAGATTTTGGTTTGATTATTTTTTGTTTGTTTTTATAATTTTTATATTTATTGTAAAGATATTCTTTATTTTATTAATCATTATTTTTATTTTTAATTGTCCTATTTTTATTTAAGTATGGATGAGTGAAGTTTATCTTTAATTTAAAAATAGGATGACAGTAAGACCTTTTAGAAAAGTTGGAGGCTCGATTTAGGTTAGAATATTTTAATTCTAGTACTACTCTATTTAATTAAAATCAAATTTGTAATCAAATATAAAATGGAATAGAATATTGATTTATTCTAATTGAATGAATCGATTTAATGGAAAACGTTATATGAGTTACAAAATGTATAATTGGTTTTTTTTTTACTAAAATATAATTGAGTTTCTTTTGGTATCTGAAATTGAACGTGTGTAAATTACAATTAATAGATTTTATAGTCAATCAGTCATAAAAAAATCTAATGGATTATAAAATAGTAATTATATAGCGGTTCAATCATATAAACATTTACCGATATTCACGTTTTGAATAATTATTTTCTTTTTAAAATACGTTTTTAGCGAAGTAACGTCTCTAACTTCTACTAGAAAATGCTTAAATTAATGTTTTAATTATTTTTTAACTGTAAAATTAAAAAATGTAAGAGTGAAAATATAGACATCACTTAAGACAACCAAGTTTACATGAACGACAATACAACCTGCATTTGCAGGTACTCATCTGAATGATTTAGGAGGAACATCTGCTTTCATTGAGTGTGGGTGTGAATTTTCTTCAATATTAAAACTCGGGAGCGGGGGCGAGTTTGGGGTGTTGATATTCACTCCGCTAGTAATATTATTGTTATTTTTAAATTTTATATATATTTTATATTTTTCAATATTAAAAATTATAATCATCTCTCTATAGAAAATACGATTTTAATATTTTTTTTTAATTTTATTATTGTATAATAATAATCATTTTGCTATATTAATTATAATATATATCAATTTAAATTTATTATTTTATATATATGAATGAGTGTCGATGCGGGCAAAGAAACCGGAACCCCGTCACACGCGAACATGACGATTTAAATTTCACACCCAATAAAAACATGTGCGGGTGTGGATTTTCCCCGACTTATCGAGTGCGAGGGTGGGAAAGTAAAACCCGCCTCCTCCCCGTTGCCATGCCTAAAGGTTAGGTTGCACCGTATGAGTGAAGTTACTCTGTATCGTTTGCCTAAGAAAGTTTTATCACATCTCAGAAGACAATAAAAGAGAACTCTTTCTAAACAATCAAAATTAAAATTAGAAATAAATAAAATTAGAAAATATATTACCATCTGATATCTTAGAGGCCTTCGGTGTCATCCCAAATAATAATAAATAAATAAAAACATTAATAAAAAAAGATTGCAAATGAGAAGTTACATATTACTAATGAATATGAAACTATGGGATTTCAAAGAGAAAAAAATGTCTCACGCAAATGTGATAAGTCTCACCAACAATAGATGTTTTTTTTACGTCATCTTCAACTTTAGATTGTATAATTGTAATAAAATTAATTGTTCGTATTAAATGTGTAATTCATAAATGTTAGTTAGACAAGTTAGAAAAATAGTTAAGAAAGTTAGAAGTAGTTAAGGAAGTTAGTTTTAATTGAACTATGCAAACTGTTTGATATAAATGAACCTTGGACTTAGTTTTTCCATTATACCAAACCGCAAAACTCCTTTAGTTGGTGAAACACGTAGAAATACATGTTCTCGCACTGAAAACTCCAAGGGACGACGCCTCTTATAAGAATAAGATTTTTGTCTACTCTGAGCTGTCACTAAGCGATCTCGAATCAACTTAACATTTTCAATGGCATCTAGAATCAACTCTGGACCGACTAGTTTAACTTCTCCAACTTCAAACCATCCTATCAAAGACCTACACCGTCATCCATACAAAGCCTCAAACGGAGCCATCTGAATGCTAGATTGATAACTATTATTGTATGCAAATTCCATTAAGGGAAAATGTTGATCCCAACTACCTCCAAGATCCAGAACACAAGCACGAAGCATAGCTTCTAATATTTGTATAGTCCTTTCAAATGAGTTCCAAATGAAGTTAGGAACGACTTCCAAAATTGAGCAGTAAATTAAGCCCCACGGTCAGAAATAATAGACATTGGCACACCATGCAAAGAGACAATTTCATCTAAATAAAGTTTAGTATATTGAGATGTAGTATAAGTAGTCTTCACAGGCAAGAAATGTGCAGATTTGGTCATTCAATCTATAATCACCCACACCGAGTCATAACCCTTTTGAGTTCGTGGTAATCTTGTGAAAAAATCCATAGTGATGCCTTCCCACTTCCATTCAGGTATTTCAACAGGTTGAAGTAATCCTGCAGGCTTTTGATGTTCAACCTTTACTTGTTGACACACTAAGCACTTAGAGAAAAAATATGCTACGTCTCTCTTCATCCCTTCCCATCAATACAATTCTGTCAAGTCTTGATACATCTTATTAGAACATGGGTGAATAGTATAAGAATAATGATGAGCCTCCTCTAAAATTTTCCTCCTTAAGTCACCAACATTTGGAACACACAATCGATAATTCAACCTCAACAAACCATCAGAATCAACTGAAAAGTCTGAAATTTTACCATTCTGAACATTATTTACCATATTCACCAAGTATGAGTCTTGACTTTAAGCTTCCTTGATATCGTCAACTATGGTTGGACGAATTTGTACGTGGGCTAAAAATAACCTCGAATGATCAAGTTCAAATTGAATTCCACTTTCAACAATTTCTTGAAATTCTTTAACTATTGGCCTATTTACTTTTGCTATATGAGCGAGACTACCCATGGATTTCCTACTCAAAGCATTTGCAACAGCATTTTCCTTCCCTGGGTGGTATAAGATTGTGCAATCATAACCTTTCAAGAGTTCCATCCATCTTCTTTGTCTTAAATTTAAATCTCATTATTGAAAGATATACTTAAGACTTTTATGGTCGGTATAAATCTCGCGAGTTTCACCATATAGATAGTGCCTCCAAATCTTAAGAGCAAAAATCACTGAAGTCATTTCCAAATCATGTGTGGGATAGTTTACATCATGCCTCTTGAGTTGTCTAGATGCATAGGCAATAACGTTACCTTGTTGCATAAGTGCACAACCAAGACTAACTCTAGAAGCATCACAATAAACTGGATAACTTTCACCACCTAGGGGTAATGCCAAAATAGGTACTGACGTCAAATACTCCCTTAATTTTTGAAAGCTTGCTTCACATGCATCAATCCATCGAAATTTAACTTTCTTCTAGGTCAACCGAGTCAACGAAGATGCGAGTTTAGAGAAATCCTTCACAAAACGTCAATAATAACCAGCTAAACCAAGAAAACTTCGAATCTCCTTTACCGTGGTAGGTCTGGGCCAATTATGCACTACTTCCACCTTACTTGGATCAACAGTTATTCCATTCTTAAAGACAACATGACCTAAAAATGCCACATTGTTAAGCCAAAACTCAAATTTAAAGAATTTGGCATATAATTGTTTATCTCTTAAAGTTTACAAAACCAACCTCAATTGTCGCTCGTGTTCTTCTTTACTCTTGGAATAAACAAGGATATCATCAATAAACACAATCACGAATTGATCCAACAAGGGTTTAAAAACGCGATTCATCAAATCCATAAAAGTTGTTCGGGTATTATTAAGCCCAAAATACATAACCAAAAATTCATAATGTCCATAACACGTGCGGAAAGCTATCTTCGTTATATCATCCCTCTTAATCTTCAACTGGTGATACTCCGATCGTAAATCCATCTTAGAAAAACATTGAGCTCCTTGAAGTTGATCAATCAACTCATGAATGCATGGTAAAGTGTATTTATTCTTTACAGTTACTTTATTCAATTGTTTATAGTCTCCACACAACCGCATGGATCCATCTTTCTTCTTTACAAATAATACTAGTGCTCCCCAAGGTGAAGAACTTGGGCGAATAAAAAACCTTATCAAGAAGATCTTGAAGTTTCTCATTTAACTCCTTAAGTTATGTCGGGGCCATATGATAAGGAGGTATGGATATGGGATAAGTGTTAGGAACCAAGACTATAGAGAACTCAATCTCCCTATCAGGTGGCAATCCAGGAAGTTCCTCAAGAAAAACTGAAGTAGCAATGTCAATCATAAGAAATGGGGGTTTGAATTGTGATCCTTTTAAAATTTTGATTCCTGTGCTTAATTTAAATTAACTCAAGAATGATCTCAGTTTGAGAAACAATAAAAGCATAACGTTCTTCGTTAGTAATATAACAATAAAAACTTCACAATGTGATTAGTGCTAAATGAGTGATAAATAAATAGAGATAAGGGAAAGAGAATTCACACAGCAATATATCCTGGTTCTCCCAAAGTGGATTACGTCTAGTCCTCACAACTATGAGATTTTCACTATGTGCTTCAGAACCAAGAATGTTCTCCTTCTCACCTTTTCTCTTGATCACAACTTGATCAATTACATCTTCACCTTTCAACCTAGAAAGCATTTTTACAATCACCTTTCAGCCTTGAAAAGATTTTTACAGACACACTCAATCTAACATAAAAGATAGACTTGAGTTACACATGATGTGTATGATAAAAGTGTTTGGGATCTTGAAACTTCTCAACACTTGTTTGAGATAAATGAAAGACAAACTCAAGAAATAATGATCCACAAATATAATGCAGAGAGTTGGAGTTTTCTTGAAGAGTTTTTGACTTGTTCTTACTTGAACAAGTGTTGGTAGATTTGTAAATTGAACTTTTTCCTTCATCTTCCAATTGATCTTGAATTTATAGATGATAAAAGGCTTTGAATATTTAGTTTAAAATGAATATAGTCGTTGGACACACTTCCCAAATGTTAGATATATTTTAAAGCAATTAAACATGTGTTAATATTGTTGTCCAGAACATTCTTGCTTTTAGGTCTCATGGAAAACGTGAATGAGTGAGTGAATGAGTTGTCACATGTCAGTTTGGTACTGTTTCTAATCAGAATTATGCAGAGCTTTCTAAAGAATATTGTAAGTACAATGTACTTGTATCCTTGCTCACAACTCATCAATTTAGAGATCAATCTTGAGGTTGTTTTCCTCCTTTGGACATTCAGCTCGAGTTCTATGCTTGACCACTTCTATGAGTAGTCTTGATACTCTTTAAATTGTGGTTTAGACTATGGAAAATTATCTGTTTTAATTCTGCCTTTAAAAGAGAATAACCAGAATGTTCTTTTGTAAAACAAGAACATTCTCCGTTTCTATTTTGTATGAGTGCTGGATTTTGATAGTTATTGTGTGTCATGTTTTTCTACTCTGTACGCGTGTTGCTTTTTGCAGAGATGCAGTATTTGTATGTTTGTCCTTGCTGTACTTTTTAATCATAAATCTGGAGATTGATCTTGCTTTTTGTTCTTGATGTTTTGCTTTGCCTTTGTTGATCCTCATTGAACGAATCTGCCCAAAATGATCTTGAATAGATTATTAAATTCCTCTGTATTGAATATTGATGGTTTGTAGTGTAGATAGAATTACTTTCGTAGCCCAGATCGATCTTAATTTACAGCAGATTTTGTTATTTGTAAACCATAACGTTCATGGATTAAAACAAGAATGTTCTTCGTTTTTGTTTTGAGTGATTTGCTGGATTTTGAACTTCTAACAGCTGTTTTGAAGTGATTCCCTGCTTTTTATCACGTGTGTAGGCTACTAAAAAGTACAGCTGAGGTGTCCAGTCTAATCAGTCAGTTTTGTACTTGATGTTTGCTCAACTTGGAGAATGATCTTGCTTGAAATTATGAAGCATATCTTTTACCTTTGTTTTTTGGAGTGATTCTTATATTGAAATGATTCTTGTATATTTCTGGTGAAATTCTAGAACAGATTGTAAATAATGGAACCAGTTTTTTTCTTTAAGAAACTGATCATTCTTGTTAATTTGGAGCTGTGGAGAATGTTCTTCGTTTTACATAAATCTGTCAAGAATGTTCTTCAATTCTCTGAATGAACTTGCTTCTTTTTAAAATGATCTTATCATCAATTTTTATGCACTTTGATGAAATGAATGGCTTCTTGCTTGTTCACTAATGCAATTCATCTTCCTTAAAGAATACTCAAGTGCAATTTTTAGTAGATTACCATTCATAAAACTTAATCATTTATTTCATAAGGTTTGTTGTCATTAAAACATATATCAAAAAGGTTTTTTCTTCAACAAAAACATCTGGGAATTCACACGTTATTGGAATTTTTTCCAATTTCTCCTCGGCCAATTTTGTATCCCTTACCAAGGCTAAGTACCCTTGACAATCTCGTCTCATTAACTTGCTAGCTCTCAAAACTGAGATTTGGTTATGTGGTACCCAACAACGTTCTCCTTAAAACGAGAAGATTGATTGTCCCGGTATCTCAAATTTCACCACTTTGTTATGACAATCCAAGGTGGCATGATGAAAAGTTAACCAATCCATACCCAAAATCACATCAAAATCTATCAAGTCAATAACTACTAAATCTACTAGCAATATCTTGCCCTCAATAGCTATATCACAAGAACGATACACAGCTTAGCAAACAAATTTCCTCCAATAGGTGTAGCACAACTAAAGCCTCCTCTAGAAAAGATGGACATTTACCAAGTCGAGTAGTAAACCTCGAGGATAGAAAAGAATGTGTAGCTCTAGGATCAAACAAAAATGAGCATCTTCGGAACAAATAGAAAGTATATATTTAACTACTGCATTGGATGTCATAGCATCCTGACGAGTCAAAGCAAACACTCGAGTCTGACCTCTTCTTGTTGGTGTCTGACCTCTACCACCAAATCTTCTACCTCTCTGTTGAGATGTCCTTGAACCTCTAATGTGGGTTGTGACACTGCTCCTGAATCTGATCTACAACTCTGCACTGTCCCAAAAGACTGCCTACTATGACCACCTCTTTGAGACACGAGTATTTTTTGCCCCTGATAACCAAACATAGATCCACCACCGCGATTTGGATAGTTACTGTAAGATCCTTCAACCTTTTGTTTCTTCTGTGAATCTTGTCTATTACCTACTTTTTCCTTCTGTCGTTGCTCAATCTGAAGTGACAAACTCAAAGCCTTAAGCAAAAGTAGAACAATTCGACCCAACCACAAATCTAAATAAGTAAGGCAACAACCCCAAAAAGTTATTGTCAGACAATAACCCCAAAAAGTTATTGCACAACCTATTGTAATCCCTGTAGGCCAGCAGAAAACTCTTCCATGGCTGGATTTCCACGCCTCCTCCTAGGCACCTCAACATCGACATCCAAGCCACGTCCGCTAACATTAGCTCTACGTTGGTTTCCAACATGAACTGAAACACGACCTCGTTGACGAGCTCTTTGGGGTTGGGCAATTGACATATCAGCAGTTTCCCTTCTAGTTGGATTCCTAGTCTTGGGTGGCATTCTCACCTAATCAAAGAACATTGATCAAAAATTGAACAAGACGACATGAAATGTGGAAAGATATTGATGATGAATTTAAACACAAATTTAGACAACATATGAGGCTCTCAAATAGCCCCTTGCAAGTAAGTTGTGCCCGAGTACACAATTTACTGACAAGAATCTATTATCACCCTATGTTTGCAGCTATTAGGACCTACGACCAAGCTATGTTACCAACTTTGTCACGACCCGAAAACTGAACGTTGTGACAGGCGCACAAGTTATACTCCTAGCTTGTCAAGCCTATCAACTAACTTAACAATTATGAAATTAAATATTCTAAATAACCATCTCAAAAAATATATATAATTTTTCTCGAGATTTCGACAAAGTATCCTCTGTGATTTCAATGTTTTCAAATTTATAAAATCCTGTTTCAAACTGTTAACGCGATCATAACACAAAGAGCAAAATTTAAATATTTAATACATTTTCCAAAAGACTTTCTAGACTCAAAATAGCTGCAAAATACATCAGACTCAACAAACTTTACAAGAAAAAAGCCCTCAATCAAAGAGGCCTACAAAAAAAAAATTATTGAGACATGAATCTACTAACAGCTTGTTACTCAACTGCTTGTGAATCTGGAAAAAAAAAAAAAAAGAACAACATGAAGGGGTAAGTCACAAAGACTTAGTGAGGAGACAACAACCACCAACTAGAAAGGAAACACAAAAAGACACGAATAATTGTTTTACAATCTTGTGGCAATTATGTTAAACAATATTGTCTGAAATATAGATGATTCCAAGTAAAGTATACATTATCATAAAATTATTAAACCTATAATTTAGTCGTTCAGGTAGAAATATTTAAAATGCAATTCATACAGAAGTGAAATCAAAATGAACAACCTTAAAAATATTGTAGAAAATCAAACAAGTAAAAACATAAATTTTTGGGAATCAATAAGCGGTTTCATGGCATTGATAGCACATTAGAAACAAACATATTCAAAGTGTGAGAAATCAATATAATGTTATTTTGTCATTAAGATAAATTAGAAATTAGAGAAAATGAGAGATGTGATAATTAACAAAAAAAAAATTATAGAACTTTGAAGGATTAAATTATTATTTCTTATGATAATTTAAGGATTATTTTAAAGTATTTTCATTGCTTCGGAATTATTAATGGTCACTTAATGGAAAGATTAATTTGATAGATAAAATAATAGTTTAAAAATCTTTTGATTAATTTTAATAGTTCAGAAAATTGATGAAAAAATATTAATTTAATAATTAAATTGATGATTTATTTAAAAAAAAAAAAAAAAAAAAAAAACTTTATACACATGTGACGTGCCTCGTGAACAAAGGCACACAAGGTACCTGATTGACTGTGGAGAGTAGTGTCCCACGTGTATGTGGACTCACGTACACGATACGTAATTAATATACTCCAGAAATGTAGTACGTGAAGGTTTAAAATATCGACACGCACAATTATAATCTTTTTAATGATTACTTGTAGACTAAATTATACGAATAATCTTTTAACTTATTTTTGTATTTTTAACACGTTCTCTATTTTTTCTTTGTTCTATTTTATAAAGTGGTTTTAAATATTTTAGAAACTTTATTTCAAATAATACTTATTATGCTGTAATGTTTTAATATATTTTGTAATGTTATAATTATTGAGTATGCACTTTATATTATTTGACTCATATTATATTTATATGTGTTGTATATATAATAATTAAACATTTTTTATTGGAATTTGAATTTTTAAATATATAATGACCCTCAAAATAAAAATGAGGATAAATTATTTAATAAATTAAAAATAATTAAAATATTTTAAAAAAACAAAATATCGTTAATAAAATAAAATAAAATACATTAAAGTGAAGAAAAAAGTGCGGTTGAACAGATGTGTCAAAACAAATAACGTGTTATATTTTTAACAATACCCTCTTATAGATAAATTTATATTATTTTAACAACTCTCTTCTATTTTATAGATAAATTTGTATTATTTTAATAACTCTCTCCTATTTTGTAGATAAATTAGCTACTTAATTATATTTTGTTAATAATTTTCTCCTATTTTTTCTCCTGATCTAATAAATAAAAATAATAATAATAATAAAAATAATTATACTTAAAAATAGTAAATTATATTAATAACATCAAACAAAATACATTAAATCGAAAAATAAAATACATTAAATTGAAGAGAAAAAAATACATCAAATTTAACCACCTCACCTACATGCCCCGTAGATATGGAACTGGATTTAGGTGGAGATGAGCTGATAATCTTGTCTATTCATCCTTGAGAAATTTAACCAAAATGATAATGATGTAGACTAGTTTTTTTTTTCTTGCAATAGAAAAATGTATAATGAAGACTAGTATAACTTTAAATATTTTTAAAAACTTTTTCAATTTTACATTTTTTATTCAATTATGTTATTTTTTTTCTTATATATTGTCATTCATTCTTGTAACTATGAATGTTTTTAAAAAACTATGGGGTTCTTTAAAATCTTATAAATTTTTTAAATCACTTCAAAGCCTACAAATTCTTCTGATATAAATCAAATTAAAATTTAAATTCTAAAATATTTATTATAAAAGTATTTTTAAAATATAGTAAGACATTTAAATTCTTATATTTTTAAAATGTACAAGATATTTTTATGTTTAAAATAATCTTAGAAATTGATATAATCATTTAAAAAAAATAATCACTCAATCTCATAATAATAATCAATTTCAAGATATTTGTATTTTGTTTCTAATGCAATTTTAATTGATTATTTCTAATTATTTCATCTAATTAAAATTAGAATCCTGCTATTTGATAAGAAGAGCATTACATGCGAAAGCAAATAATGAGTACATGTTTCATATAAGACAATTTCAATGGTACTCTTAGAAAAGAAAAGTGTATCGGTACTTATTAATTTTTTAACCAATAAATGTGTTTCTTTTCTCCACATCAGCATTTATATATTATATATTAAGTTGATCAAATTAGTTGTACCTATACATTTATCTTTACAATTTCACCCCTTAAATTTAATTAATTATTTTTCTAAAATTTTTTATTTTAATTAAAATTGCAATTATTATCAGGATTCAGAACTCCTTCCCTTTATCTCCCAAGAAACTCTGCTCCACCACCAAACTAAATCGCTCATCCGTCGTCATCCTGAGAAGAACTCTTCATCGTTCTTCCACCACCGCGAGAAGATCCCTCCTCTGTCTCACTCTCAATTCGCTCGTGTTTGCATCGTTGTCGTCTTGGTGTTTTCATCGTTGCACGTTCATCTTTGATTCTTAGTGAATTATTCGTATTCGATTTATAGTTTGTGAATGTGAACTATTGTATATATTACTACTGTGAGACTGTTTATGTCCAAGCGTTGTTTTTTGCGAAGTCAGACGAATCAATAAATCTTTACTTTGATGTACGATTAATCATTATCCTAGTTTGTAACAAGGAAATAGTTCTTCCAGCATAAAGGTGGTCTTATCTCTTTCCTTATCTATGCTAATACTAAATTGTTATTAATAGCTTTCCTGATCAAGTTACTCTTTCAAGGTATCAAAGTTAATTTTGTTTTGTTGATTATTAAGTGTTTTGTATTCTAGAATACCATTTGAATCGCACGGCGGCTGCAACCATTTAAGCAGACTCACGTTTTAATTGGGGTTGCAACCCAGCACAATCGATTTTTTTCTTCTATTCAAATTCCAAAAGGTTCTAGAATCGCGACCTATCCAACAAAGAAGAAGATTAAGGTTAGAATCTTGATATTAGGGTTGTGTGATTTACTGATTTAAGGAAATTTGTTTGAAATTGTTGATTCACTGATTTTATGATCGTTAGGGTTTACTTTGATTTTAGGGTCTTAGATTATATGAACTCATTACTATTACGATCAATATGACCCTATGGTATTAGTTGTGTAAAAGGCTGAAAAAAGAGTCTGATGATAAAACGAATCAAAACTTATTGAGAAAGAGAAGAAAAACTATACAAATGTTTTAAAAGTAATTATTTCAATAGTGAAATTTCAACATTTCGTGGTTCTAACCAGAAATGCTACCAAAATAGCAATGGTGATTTTTTGGACTTAATTGATAGAAATGTTAACTTTCATTAAATTGGTCTTAACATACAAAATGAGTTAATACTTTTGTTTGCTTTTGCAATTAAAACTGAAGTCGTTAGAAAAATCGAACAAGCAAAGTATTTCTCAATGATACTTTATTGTACTACTGATGTTAGTCCTTAAGAGCAAATGTCTTTTATAGTAAGAAATTGTGTGGATGAATATAGAATTGTTGTCTCAAAAGTAAATTTGTGATCTGACATATGATTTTGGAAAGAATTTATATATGAATAGGATTGAATGTATGGAAGTAGTTAAATTTTATAAGAAAAAAAATATGTATGTTAAAAAAATTTGAAAAAAGAATAATTATTAATTGTGACAAGTTTGTAAAAACTAAATTATATATGTCTATAGGATAATTGTTGTTTGTGTGATTTGATATATATTAATCAGTTGTGATGAATTCCGACTAGACCTGACATGAAAGATGTTCATAAATATGTTAATTAATATATGCATTGTGGTGTATGTAGTTATAATTTTGAGTTATATAATCAGTGTATTTTATGAGTAGAATTGTGGTTTTTGTGTTATTGTTGCCGAAATGTATATTTGAGTCTAATCAATGAAGGTGGAATGTTATCTGTAGATCTTTTCTTGTTACATGATTTAACCTAACCAAAATGGCATGTATCATGTAGATGGTATATGTAGAGCCTCCACGCACCGTGTAAATTGATATATGTATAGGAACTAAAATTTATTTTATCAAATTTTTTAACGATTAAAATTGCTGACAAATTTTAAGATATAACAGATATTGACCCATAGAAAGTAAATTGACTTACCCATCCAAATCCTAGAAAGTAAATTGACTACTACTGCATACTTTTTAGTAAGCTTCTCAATGGCATCCATTACCTCGTTAAAACATGCCCCACTTTCAGCGGAAACCTTGCACAACCTATTACAAGTTGTTGAATATGCACCAAACCGAACATGCTCATTCATATTGGAATCTATATTTGACGCCATTATTGAAATTTTCGCATTCTTAGTCCACCCTTTCAAAATCAAACTACTTGGAATATGGTCAACATGCTCTTCGTTCATGATAAAAATAATGCGAGAACATGAAATTTCACGAGACTCAAACAATCTACATGCACAGTAAAATGAAGAATTTGCAGTGTCATAAACAACCTCTTTCTCATATTTTGTATCACATGTTTTAGTCAATTTAAACATCAACTTATTAATCAATGTTGAAGACTTGACAATGTGCTTTTTAACTTCTTTAAAATCAACAACGTGTTCAATATTTTGGTCATATTAACCAATATGTAAAAACAAAATATATAGTATACATTATAGTAATTAAAAATAGGTAAAATACATCTCACGGTCTTTTAAGTTATACGAAAATAATAGATTAGTCATTTATCTTTATTATAACAAGTTAGTCATTTATTTTTTTTTAGTGTCAAATTCATCATTTATGTTATGTGTTTACTATAGAGGTATCATATTTGTTTTGTAACAGCAAACTAAATCAAAATAATGTAGAATTCTCATAGATCATAACAACTTGATGTAACACCCCAATTTTTATAATAAACTATTTTAATAATGAAATATGATTTTAAATAATTAATTAGGTGTTAAAATTATTTTAGAATACATGTGATAAATTTCGTGATTAGTTTTCGTTATACGGGTGCTTTAGATGATGTGCTACTATTATACATATTGGACTACATGAGTAATCTAAATAACTAATATTATATTTTATATATTTTTCTAAATAGTATTTTAGTGTAATATTTTAAAGAATAAGATTTTAGAAGATTTTACGTGTATATATTTGTACCAAATTAATGTAATATTTTTTTTTGTACGTTTGACTGATATTAAGTATGCATGTAGTTATATTTCAATTATTTATAACTATTTTCTATTTTTAGTTATTTATTTTATAAATAATTATCTCAGAATAGTAGTGATATTGTGTTTGATTTCTTTTGTTTTTATATACTTGTTATGACATGGTGATTTTATATATATTTATTATGATTTAGTAATTAATATAAAGTTTTGATATTATATTTATTTATTTTATAATTTCGACTGTACTCAAATGATGGTAATATTTTAATTTGAGTGTTTTGAAAAATAAGTATTATTATAGTGATAATTTTGAATATAAGAGTTTTGGTTACTAATGTATTTTAGAAGATTAATTATTTTATTTTATATAGTAGTAGTTTTGAAATATTAGTAATTAAATTGTGTTAAAAAAAAGTGTTAAAAAAATAACTTTCGTAATTGTTGGTTTTATTAAATAATAATAATAATAATAATAATAATAAAAAGAGTAAAATGTATTTCATGGGTTAAACCCAAGTAAAACCTAATTAAAGAATAAAAGAACAAATAGAGGAAGAGAAAGGTATGGGCACGGCAGCAGCTTCCAAGGAGGAATTGGAGGAAAAATAGAAGAAAATTGATACCGGTGATCGATAATTGTTTCAGAAAATTTTCTCCGTTATCGTCCAAATTTCAGTATGTTGTTTTATTCATTTAGGTAGTCAAATAAACATACTTCCTCAGATTTTTAAGCGTCCAAATTTCTCTCTAAAATACCCGACTTCTCCGCTTGTAGAATTCGTTATTTTGCACCGTTCTTCTTCACCGTAAGTCCGATTTGAGTGAAACCAACGCCAAATTGATCGTGTGAAAAGTGGCTATATTATCCACTGATTGGTTTTCTGATTTATGGTAAGATTCCTTGACCGAATTTCGAAATTAATTTTAGAGTGCCTCCTCGTAATTTATTTTTAACGTTTACCCATAAATTGTCGAGTTAGATCGATTGAAGGACAAAAAGTCAACGAACAAAGACTGTTTGCTCGTGGAATCGTATTCTTGCGAGAAAGCGTCGAAATAAGGTAAGGGGTGAAAGAGCATTTGAATTCATGAGTGTAATATATTGTGAGATGAACGGGAAAACCGTATTTCCCAACGATTCATCCGGGGCTTGCTACGTACGGCAGTAGCCCTTTGAGTGATAAATTAATTAATGTGCAAATATGGAAATTGTGAGATTAAAATAGGGAATAGAAATATTTATAAGGTGTTGATTGATTTAATTTCGTTAAATGTGTGGTATTTGATACTATTGTGATATTTGATTTCAAATGAATTTGGTGCATATGTTGATTAGATGAGTTTATGTGAAGTGATAATAAAATATGAATGCAGTGTATGATGTAAGTTTATTTGATGATGATGATGATGTGTGATTTATGATATAAATTTGTGCTAAGTTTATGTGAAGATGTTTGGTTGATGATAGTGATGTTGTAAATTTGTGATGAGTTTATATGATGACAATGATTATGTATGATTAATGATGTCATAAAATTGTGATGACAATATTGAAGTAACCCCATAGTTAATGAAATAATGATGATTCTAATTTGTGTTTGAGATGACGGTCTTAATGGAGTATCATAGGCCAACGAAGGGAGAAAATAAATATTGAGAATTTGTGAAGTGGAGATTATTTTGTCATCATATAGGTAGGGCCTGACAAGCCTAGCAATTCCGGGGAAGTACAACTGAATTGAGCCTGATCGTGGCGGTCTACTGTTGAGCCTTAAGGCAAGATTGTTAGACCTTGGAGGTATTCGGGTGGGGAATTCCTAGGTGACTTGGAGGTAGCACTCCAAATGTCGGGAGCTACCATGCAACACACGTTTACCTCGACTGTCGCATATATGTGTCTCGGGTTGAGTTGAGGGGATCTATGAGGACGGGGCCAATTTGAATTGTCCGTCCATCGGAATGGTGGCATAGTATCATGGCCTCCTAACCAAGTACTTCAGAGTTAGAATGGTACCACATTGTGAAGTAGAGTCTAAGCTCATGCATAGCATTGCATTTTCTTGTGATTGTTTTGTTGTGATTAACATGTGTCGTTTGCGATAATAATAATTTCTACGATGATTTGATGTTATAGTGAAATGTATTGACTTTCCTTGAGTGGTTTTGACTATATAACGTGATGTTTTTCTTTGAAGAGTGTTTGTGTAATGATACGGTTATTGATGATTAATTGCGTGTTCTTCTTACTTGTATTATACTATCAACATGATTTCAAAACTCACCTCCTTCGTTGTTTGTGTTTGACTGGCTTGGCCCTGCGTTTGCGAAATCGCAGTTATTACAGGTTAATGAGTCTTGGAGTTCAAATTTGGGAGAAGCCCCGCTCTGATAGGTGATACCGGGAATGAGAGTCATAAGTTGTATTTTTATCTGTTTAATTATAAACAACTTTTTGTATGAAACCTTATAACTAGTAAATTTTTGAAATTGAATTAAGAAATTCTAGTTAAATCAAATTTAATGGAGATTGCACTATTTTATAGGAGGAAAAAGTTTAAAGTGTTCATTTTGAATTTGGAGGAATGTGATATCTCAAATTAATTATAATTTTTTTATTCCCTTGAAAACGTATTTGCTTTACCAGCTGCGAATTAAAGTTAAAAATTATATTATATTGGGGTTTAGGGTGTCACACTTGAGGCTTAAAAAACTTCAAGACTAAGGTAGTTCATATAGAATGAGAATTAGCATAATGCATTTAGATTCATCATTTCTTACGTTCTTTGTTGACAAAATTAGCTTACTTCTTGGTATCACTAACATAGATATGATGTTGATAAGCATTTGAAATGTTGTCCAATTTATTTTAAATAATCCATAATTTAGAAAGATGCAAACAAAAACACCATGATTTTGGGGCAAGCAAAGTATATTACTGGTCTCACTCAAAATTAACTAAAATCTATCGTGTTGATGAACGATTCACATAAATCAATTTCCAAATAAACAAACCATAAACAATAATAATGAAGATTCAATCACGAAATTCTTGAATGGATCTATTTTATTCTCCACTAGTTTTATACTTGAAAATTTAATCACAAAATTCTTAGAACCTGACAATTTCAGCTGAGAAAAGTACATTAACCTCTACATACCAAGGGTCGGGGTCGTCTTAAATATTTTGGATGCCCTATTATAATCTTAAAAATTGGACCCCTAACTAATAATAAAAGTGCAATTTTAATAATTAAAAAAATTGATAAAATAAATTGCAGTTCATATTTATATATCAATCTATATGATGCACAAAAGCTCTACACATACCAATTTACATGATAGATGTCAATTGATTATGTTAATTCATGTGACAAGAAAAGATGTATCGATAACATGTCACCTTCACATATTAGATTCAAATATATATTTCGACAATGATAATTCAACAACCACAATTCTACTCAGAAAAATAATTCTACTCATAAAATACAGTGATTATAGAATCCAAAATTACAACCACATACACCATAATATCTATATTAATTAGCATATCTATTAACAGTTATATCATGTCAGGTCTAGTCAAAATTCATCACAATGGATTAGTATATATCAAATCACACAAACCACAATTATCCTGTAGACATATATAATTTGTTTTTCACAAACTTGTCGCAATTAATAATTATTCTTTTTTCAATTTTTTTAACATAAATATTTTTATCTTATAAAATTTAACTACTTCTATGCATTTAATCATAATCACATGTAAAAGTTTCCTCAAAATCATATATGAGATCACAAATTTACTTTTGAGACAACCATTCTATATTCATCGACACAAAATTTCTTATTATAAAAGTCATTTGCTCTTGGTGACTAACATCAGCAGTACAATAAAGTTTCACTGAGAAATACTTTGTTTAATTGATTTTTCTAACGAATTCAGTTTTAATTGCAAAAGTATTAACACATTTGGTAGGTTAAGACCAATATAATGAAAGCTAACATTTCAATCAATTAAGTCCAAACAAACAATCATCGTCACTATTTTTAGCATCTCTCATTAGAACCACAAAAGGTTGAAATTTCACTATTGAAATAATTCTTTTTAAAACATTTGTATAGGGTTTCTTCTCTTTCTTAATCAGTCTTTGATCCATTTTATCATTTGACTCTTTTATATTGATCGTAATATCATGTAAATTACAAAATCAGTAATGAGTTCTTATAATCTACAACTCTAATATCAAATCAAACTCTAACAATCCTAAAATCAATAAATCAACAATTTCAAACAAATTCCTAAAATCAGTTCATACAACTGTAATATCAAGATTATAACCTTAATTTTCTTCTTTGTTGGATGGGTCGCAGAGCATTTCGGAATTTGAAAAGAAGAAAAAATTGATTTTGTTGGGTCGCGGCCGCGATTGAAACCACAATAATCCACAAAACAAAATTAACTCTAGTATCATCAAAATCAAACAACCTTGAAAGGGTAACTTGATCACGATAAGCCACTAATAAAAATTTAGTATTAGCATAGACAAGGAAAGAGATAGGACCAACTTTATTTATACTGGAAGAACTATTTTCTTGTTACAAATTAGGATAATGATTAATCGTACATCAAACTAAAGGTTTGTTGATTCGTCTGACTTTGCAAAAAACAACGCGGGGACAGATACAGTTTCAAATAGTCTCACACTAGCAATATATACATCAATTCATATTCACACACTATAAATTGAAGACAGAAAGTTCACTAAGAATCAAAGAGGAACCTCGACAGCGCAACGACGACGACACCAAGACGACACCGATGCAAACACGAGCGAATTGGGAGTGAATTGAGAGTTAGACAGAGGGGGATCTTCTCGCGATGGTGGAAGAACGGTGGATAGTTCTTCTTAGGATGACGACAGAGGCATTTACTTTGGTGATGGAGCGGGGTTTCTCGAGAGAGGAAAAAACGAATTTTGAAATTTTAATCAAAATAAAATAAAAAAATTAGAAATTTTTTTTGTTAAATTTAAAGGGATTAAATTGTAAAGATAAATGTACGTGCACAACTAATTTGGTCGACTTAATATATAATATATAAATGTCGATGTGGATAAAAGAAACACATTTATTGATTAAAAAATTAACAAATACCAATACACTCTTCTTTTTTAAGAGTACCATAAAAATTATATCCTCCTTAATATTATCGCATCACTTTTAAGTTGTTATTCTCTTTCTTTTATTTATATTTTTTAATCTGTATGAAACAATCTATTGAATTGTGAGCAGAGCCGGTCCAACACGTTACGAGGTCTAAAGCGAAACTATTAGACGAAACTTTTTCAAACGTTAAGAAATAAATTATTAATATTTTATTTAATAACTATAGCAAATTTCTTTAGCAGAATTAATGACATTTTCAAATTTATTTTCTCTATAATTTTTAAAGAATGAAATAAGACGTTTCAACTGTTCTACAACAACATCAAGAACTCATGTAAAATTTTCCATCTTTTAGTTGAAGAAGAGAATAATGTGTATACGTTGTACCACTCCAATAACTCATGTTAGCAATATGTTCACTACTTGTCTCATGATTTCTCAATTTATAACTAATATTTCTAATATGAGCAATATGCTCACTTTTTGTCTCATGATTTCTCAATTTATAACTAATATTTATCTCATCCCTACTACATTTGATAGCCAATTTACTTGTACTAAGAAGAGTATTAAATAATTTGCAACAAAAACTAAATGTTTTATTTAATTTATATAAGATTTTATAGGGTTTAATTTTAAGAATATTTTTTTATTAAATAAAAAAAGATGTGAGCATTTTATAAAATAAAAAATTTTGTTTTTTAAAGAGCCCTAAAGCGCTTGTTTTAGTGGCATTCCCCTTGATCCGCGACACTGATTGTGAGCAGTTAGTTCTATTGCGCTCTCTAAACTCTCTGATATAATCAATCCAACGGTTAATTTTAGACAGAGAACTATTTTATATTTTAATTTAATGTAAACTACTTTCAATAAATTAGTTTTTAGAATGAAACTTTTTATATAGAGTCACATAGGGATGTGCAAAAAATCCGGTTGTGAGACAGAAATCCAAAACCGGGTCCAAATCTATTTTAAATATCCGGTTAAAATAATATGGTTATAATCCGATTTATTTATCAACCGGTTGGATACCCACTTACGTTTTATATTTGGATTTGGTTTTTATCCGGTTTTTATCCACTCAACTCTCAAAAACTCTAAATCTCCGAAACTCCAAAACGATTCTGATTTTGCCATCACCCCACTGATCTTCCACCTTTTGACGGCAACAATTTATTACTAATTTCATTGAGATATTATTAACTTCATTTAATCAATTGCTTATTACTAATCAACCATATTTAATATTTATTGAGAAAGACTAAAATATGATAGACTAAATATTTTAAATATACTATTAATCAAATTTGAGAATTTATTAAAAATAATAAATTACTTATTATCCTATTTGAAAACTTTTTTTTTACTGAAACTTTTCTCATTATTATGTACTATGTCTCATGTTCTTTGCATTTAGTTTTTGAAATAAATTCGGCTATTGAAGTAGTTTAGTTATTATCTTTGATTCATTATATATTATATATGTTTTGCATTGGTAGTATAAACAATTTAATCTCTTTTACTTAAAAGATACAAGATTGTGGTTGATTGAGGGTATGATTTGGTTGAGAGATTTTTAAGTGTTTTGTGATGGCTTAACATTGTTTATTGTGTATGTACTTAGTTATGATTAACTATGTATCTTCTGTGAATCAAAAGATGCAATATTTGTACTTAACTGGGGTTATTAGGTGCAGAGTTGTTATTTTGGTTTTATATCTTTTAAGGTTCTACAACATTGTTACAAGGATTAATAGTAGGGTGTAGTTTTTACTTATAATGCGGTTTATTAAAAATAATTTGAGAAATTATGAATTAATGATTATTTTAAAATAAATATTAAAAAATAATCAAATTTTAACCGATTTTGAAAAAAAAAATCAATTTTAAAATTGAATTTTTCGAAATCGGTTGCTTATCTAGAAACCGGTTATTTAACCATAACCAATTTTACAATTGGTTTTATAACCGGTTTTAAACCATATAAGGGATTTGGTTATAAATTCAAATCCATATATTGATTTTAAAATAGCTAATCTCAACTATTTATTTTAGATCCATCGGTTTAATTCACACATCAGTTATTTTACTATTGTCAATTTAAATAGGATGAAAATTGTGTAACTGCATTACATCCCTAAAGTCCCATTTTCTGACCGCTTTCTTCTAGAAAGAAAAAGCTTTTCATGATTTGACCTTGACCCATTCCCACCAAACAAAACGTAAAATATGAAATGGCTTATATAATCTTTCTTTTTAGTTATATTTTGTGGTTGTTTACCATTCAAAAAATCTATAAGTTTTCTTACTTTTAATATCATTAATTGTTTTTCTATAATATATACTAATATACGAATTATTATCTTAAATTTAAGTTTTAAAATAATAAAAATAAATAAATTCTATTAAGATAATATTAGAAATTAATAAAAAAAATATAAATGAAAATTTTGATAGATAAAATCAAAGCAGATTGTTGAGATATTTCTTTGATAGATTAAAAAATATATTATTGTAAACTCCATTAAATTTGAAAATAATTTAAATTTTAAATTATAATGAACAAATTATTTTTAATTATGAGAGAAAAAAATGATATGTACTATCCATCAATGTAAACTATTTTTGTACTTAGAGTATAGATTAGTTTTTAAAAAACGACTACAATATATATTTACTTGACAATATGATTGATTTGTATTGAATAACACTATAAAATTATTTTACAATGTAATGTAAGTACATAATCAATACATTCTTAAAATTAATAATAAAAATTAATGAAATATTTGATACAACATAATACTGGATCTGCATTGTCATTGTAAATTTATTTTATATTAACAACCAAATTATTAACTAATAATTTAAATGAAAACTAGAAGTTCCTTGTACTCGTTTGAAATGTTAACAACTTGCGATAAGTTTATCAATGTCAAATAATTTTACATTGACAATGTATAATTTTTATTTTCTTTGACGAATAGAATCAATACATATATAAAGTCAAAAAATTACTTCCTCCAACTTTATTTATAAGTAAGAGTTGATGCATTTAATTCAATTTTTAAATTAGATACATCATATTTTATTAACCCACTTCTTTTTTTTTTTTTTTATAAATAACGTGAAAGGAAATATCAATATATAGGAATTTGTTAAAAAAAGTTTTTATTGTGAATTCATCCCATTTTCCAACATAGAAACTCCCTTTGGGCCAACAAAGAAAAAAAAATGTTTAAATCTAGTTTACTCATCACACCTTTCCTAAATACCATCACCAACAACCATTTTGCCAAATATCCAAAGTCATTTTTGCCAAAAAAAAGATAAAAAAACCAAAGTCATTATTTATTTCTTTTCCCCTTTTTCTAACCATAATTGTTGATTTTTTTTTATTTCATGTTCTTTTTTCACCTATATTTTTTGTTAAAATATATTTTCTTTTCCCAACCAGTGCCACCTGTTATGAAGCTTCGCAAAAGAAAAAGACACTTCCTCACTCAAATTTCTCTCTCTCTCTCATTCAATATTTATACGACTCTTTCATCTTATAGTCAACAGAGTCCTCTCTTTTCATTCTTCTCACACCACAAACACAATACAACGTTGTTGTTTGTTGATTCTTCATTTGTTTTCTTGTTCTGTTCAAAAAACAATATGGCTTCAATTTCACAAGGTCTTGTTTTAACCACCGCAACGGTTCTTTCAACCACCGTTCTTTACCTTATTTTCTGTAAACAAAAGAATTCATCGCAATTTCAAATTATTGAAACCCCCAATTCTCTTCACTCTGATAAACGGATTCTTCGCTCTTGCTTATGCTCAGGTAAATTCAATTCATTCCAAAAAAAAACTCACTCTTTTCTTCACATGAAAAATTCATTTTTTTTAATAACAACAAATTTTAGATTTTGTTATTATTACTATTTTAAAATTAAATATAAACAAAATTATTATATAAAAAATTGAAATGTCTGATTTTAATTTAATATCAAATACATGAGTTTTTCAATTAATATTTTTATTTATATTTTATTTTAATTTAATTTTCTTTTTTAATCATTTCATGATACGCGGATTTTTGATATAAAAGTATATCAAAAGTATACGTGATATGTTGTATTAAAGAACATTAACAAATGGTATTTAAGTTTATCCTTATGAATGTAATATAATAATTAATGTTATTCTAATTAACATTTTTAATTTTTTTTTATAGAGGAAAAGAAGAGGGAAAAAAGGAGAATAAAGAAGAAAGTGAAATTTTCAGAAAATGTGATGGTGAAGGAAGAAGAAAAGGAAATAAGAGAAGAACAGGGGAAGAAAAACACAGTATCAATAAAAAAATGCAGAAACGAAATTCCCGAAGCACGTGGAATGCAAGAAAATCGAATTGCTTTGTATAATGGAATTTTAAGGGATCGAGTTCAGAGAATGGGGTGTTGTCACTGATGATCTTTGTTTCTTTTAACTCAAATTCGAACTCGTTCCCTAAGGTTTGAGAGTTTGATCATTTCTGCTAGACTTTAACATTGTTAGTCTGTTTGTCTTTGTTTTAGAAGTTAGAATAAGGGAGAGAAATTTTAGAGAAGTTGGCTCTGTTATTTTTTTTAATTTCAAATTTCATTTTTTTTCTTTATTTTGTAATTAAATTTTTAGGAGGGTGAACAATATTTGAAGTGGTAAAAAAGAAAATTATTGTGGTTTATGAAAAGGGTATTTATGTGAAGAAGGGGAAGAAGTTGGAGAAAAATCTTACGTATTCTTGTGGTTGTAAATAGTTTAGCTTGATTTTGTCCAACTCATGGTTCTCAATGAGTTCTCGAAATATTAGGCAAAGTCAAGTACCCTTCTTAAAGGGGTGAAAAAAATATATATTTTAAGTTTTGTTGTAAAGGTTTGACAATGACAAGTATTTTTACTAGCAATTTTAAGAGTATGACATAGTCGATAATAGTTTTTTTATTTTTACAAGTGTTTGAAAGGTGTATTTGGTTCCTTTATAGTAAAAAAATTTGTTTTAGATAATAAAATAAGTAATATAAAATTATTAATAATAAAATAAATTATTGATAATTTATTTTACTAATTTTTCATTTTAGAGGAGTTAAATTCATCAGAGATAAAGTTTATCTGAGATAAAGTTTATCTGAAATATTTGAAAAGTTAAATAGATTTTAAGTCCTTTTTAAAATCTTATAAGGTTTTTTTAGTAAAAAAAATCTTTATAAAATTTTATTTTTTTTTGTCAAAATATATTAACATTTCAATTTTAATTTTTTTATTTTAAATATAACTATTAATTACTACAGAATTATTATATATGCAGATTTAGACATGTTGCTAAGTAAACATATATTTTTTAATAAATTTTTGTGGACAAGTTTTTTATATTTAAAGATTCATATTAAATTCAACTAGAGTTAAAAATAAAATCTAATTTTTTGTATAATATTCTATACATGTTTGCAACAAATTATTTAAAAATTTAAAGTTAAAGAATAACTAAATATTTTTGGTAGGAATTGAAAATGTTTCTTGGATAAAAGTTGTATTTTTATTAGAGACTAAAATTTAAAGATTGAAATTTTATAGGAATTAAAAACATATTTAACCATAATTTCAACTCTAAGGTAGTAAAGATTAGTTTGATGATTCGTAAAATCTAACTGACAAATGCTGATATTGTAAGGCTGGATACTATATGTCCCTGATTCGAACTTGAGACCTCATAGTTATGAGCGGATTTCTTTACCATTTCATCTACAGACAAAAAAAAAATAGTTTAATGTGTTCCTATATTTTCTTAAATATCAGTATTCCAAAATAATTTTTCATTTTAAATGTTTTTCAAAATTAAATTTATTTTGAAAAGTGGTGTAAATACATAACCAGTTGGTGCAAAATGTTCATCAATAAATAGATTAATCTCGGCCTGAGAACATGATGAGATCTCCTTTTCCAACTTTTTCCAATTCACAAAGGTCAATTAGATTCAATGGAGGGGAAGAAATGAAACAGAAATGAAACAGAGATATGTTTGATTTAAAATATAAGAAAAAAAAATTAATCGAATTTATATTTGAAAAAATGAAGATGAAACGAAAAGAAATCTATAAAAAAATTTGTTCTCATCCATTGTCCTCCCCTCTCTTTCTTAAACATGAAATCCAATAAATATCATTTAAAATATTATCTCTCAATTCTTCTTTTAATTCCCTCCAACCAAGCAAATCCAAAGAGATGCTATCCAATTCTACTCAAACCAATTTAATGTTTGTTGTGGGTATATGATTTAGTTAGCTATTCAAGTTCCTATATATTTTTGACACTAAGATCAAATAGTAAATTAGTTTTTTAAGCTCATAAGATAAAATATATCCTTACTTATTTTGAGAGGAAAATATTTCCAGACTTGAAATTATATTTTATAGGGAAATATTTGTTTAATAGTAATTTTAACAAAATTGAAAGTATAACGCATATATTCAATTTTTTTTCTTGTTTAACATTTTTGGATAGCTTTTTTTAATAATTTTTTGATATAAATATTGAAATCAAGGGACATTTTTTTATAAAGGAAAAAGGGACATTCATTGTTCGTTGAAATTAATTTTATATTAATATTTGATAAGAATTAATTATTTTGCAACTTTATATCATTAATTTTAAGATTCAGTTACAAGAGTTGAATGACATGCTAGAATACTACATTTCCATTTTTATTAGATATTTATGTTTAAAAGAATTACACTCTGACACTATATTTTTTAGATTCATAAACATTTCATATGGTAAACGTACATGTTAATGTTCCAAAACAAAAAGTATACTAATAGAAATTAATATTCAGTGAAAAAAAAATAATATATTAAATAAAAGAAAACTAGTTTACCCTTTTACGTATTCAATAAAACACGAAAACTTTCATTTTATGATATGTGGCAGATGCTATTAAAAATTTACAGAGTGTTGTTTAGTAAATCTAAAAGAGTAAGTCTTCATATTGACAAAAAAGATAATAATTTTATCGAAAATTATGTATTTAACCCATTAAAAATTGAGATATACGAATAATTATTGATCTTTACGCAACTTGTGCTTAAATAAATAATTTTTAATCCATTTAAGTGCTTTCAATAATAATAATAATAATAGTAGTAGGATAGAACAAAAAAATAATAATAAGTGTTGAGGAGTAGTTCGAATTTGGCTCACCAACACAGGATGTTCACATTGCGAGTGACGTGCAACGAAGATACAAATGAGAAAAAGGACCACATAACATAACATAACAAGTTTTAATCGAATGTCCAAAACAATCTTTGAATCAATTGTTTGTGTATGTGTCAGAGATTGAATCTTCTCGAACATTGTACAACCTTCAATTAATTTATTTGTACTTTGTTCAAAGGGAGAACGCCCTTGTACTGATAAATTATATTAAAATATATTTTTAATTCTTAAATTTTTTTAGAATAAATATCTGCAAAATAAATATATAATTTTTAAATTTTATAAAATGATTCTACATGTAATTTTAGTTTTTAATATTAAGTGACGTATGTTTTTAATTAATTTTTTTAAGTATATTTATAATTTTATAAAAAGTTTTTTCGCAAATAATAAATTTAAAATTCAATTTCTAAGTTTAGATTTTCATTATTTTTATCTTGATTTTTTTATATGTTAAAAAATTTATATTTAATTCATATGATCTTAAAAAATTTCAAATTTTTGAAGAACTTTTTATAATCTAAACATGTTTGCAAAATATCATTCAAAAAATTTAAAATTGAAGGATAATTAAGAATATTTCATTTCATCAAAGACTAAAATTGTTTGTCGAATAATTTTGCAGCGACTATAAATTGTATTTTTATTTTTTTAGAGATTAAAATTAAAATGTTGAAATTTGACGGAGACTAATAACATATTGAACCTTTGATTAAATGTATGTTTATTGGTTTTAAAGTGTAGTTTTTGGCTCTATTAGATGAAATTAACTGTTAACTTAGAGTTTATAACTTGCAGTTGTTAATGAAGTGTTCGTTAAAATTAGCGATTTAATTAACTTAAAATATAAAATGACATAAAATAATATTTTTAATTAAAAATAAAATTTATCAACTAATGCATAAAATATTTTAAAAATAGTAATTTAAATTTTTTTATTAATTTAAAATTTATCAATCTAATATATTTTTATCTATTTTATTTATTTTAAATAAATAAATAAATTATTTACTTTAAAATATTAGTTATTTTAAAATTTCAATTATTAATTATTTTAAATTTTAGACTATTTAAAATTTTAATTATTTATAAATAATTTAAAATTATAATAAATAAATTATTTATCAGTCTTATATTTTTATTTATTTAGCTAGTTTATTATTTAAATTATAATAAATAAATTATTTACTTTAAATTTTTATTTATTAAAATTATTTTAAATTATTTATAAATAAATTTTTTTAATTTTTTTGTTTAAATTGTAATAAATAAATTATAAAAAGTAAAAAAATATTTTAGTTATAATAATGATAATATTGAAAGAAAAAATAATAAGGTATAAAATTATAAACTACTTGAATTAAAAATAAAAAAATACTATATATAAATTATAAATTATAAACTCAAATAACATTTATCAAACAAAATTTATAGATTATAAACTATAAGCTTTTTTTCTCTGTGATTTTGTAGACTCAACTAATTTCACCGAGTGTCTTTCCTCCATTGTCTTTTGATTGTTGTGATAGCAAAAATAATCTATAATTGAATTAAGTTTTTGGTTATTCTCTTTTTCACTTATACTAACAAATAATTAGTTAAAAATTCACCATTCATCTTGTTGTAAAAAGTTCTTAACTATATTCATAGTTAAATCCAGTCTTGATTAGCTAGTGCAATTCTTTTTTCAAAGTAATTTCATGGGATTTTTTTATTTAAACATATTTGCACCTAATGTCAATTTGTTTTTGTTTCCGATGTGGTTTCCTTAAGATTTTTCATTTGTCTTCCACACTGAAGTTCAATTTGGGTAAAATTGAAAACTTGAGACCATAAAAAATGTAAGTGATCTCTTGAGTGAAAGTTTATGATATGTTGGAAGTTATGACATAGACATAGGATTAGGAATGTTTGTTTGGTTTCTAAATACTCTGTATTGTTCCTCTTGATTTGGGTGTATTAGTTAATAGTCCTAATTCGTAAACAACGTGATGTGGAATGTTCTAACACGATTTGTTTATTTTAGCTAATGAAATATGTTG
Source organism: Cicer yamashitae (assembly GCA_037974755.1). Lineage (NCBI taxonomy): Eukaryota > Viridiplantae > Streptophyta > Magnoliopsida > Fabales > Fabaceae > Cicer > Cicer yamashitae. The sequence continues at coordinate 15,272,942 of JBBPBQ010020323.1, forward strand.
TTTTCCGTAAAAGAATTATAATTTACAATATTAATTATGAATATAATTAAAAAAAATAAATACCACATTAAAAAATTAAAACAACGTTTATTTTAAAATATCACTTAATTAATTTAGATTGGAGGGAGCAGTGTCTAAACAAATTCTCAATTTTATCAAGCCCAACAAATTTGATCAAAACACCATGGACAAATATTAAGAATGTTGGTACTTTTCATTTTTCAATATTCCCTTCAAAAGAAAATATTATTTATAAAACGTTGCTCATTTTTGACTGAAATTTAAATTCAATAGTGGTGCTCCATATTCTCATTCATCGAGATTCTGATTTCGAGCATGACGCTGTTGTTTATAGACAGAGAAAGATAATATTTTAGATTTGAATATTCCCCCATACCAAATCTTCATGTTCTCAGATTGGATCTTCCACAACAAGTCAATAAATAAATAAATAAAATGAAAAAACTTGACTTTTCTCTAATATTTAATTATTGTATTAAGATCTAAATATATCAAGTGATATAATTTAAATCTTCTCAAAAATAATATCATCTACTCTAATTTGTTTAAAAAAATATAAATATTATAATTTAATTGTAGTTTTATGTGTGCTACTTTTTGTGTAGAGTGTCGTATATAGTTTAAACATTACTTGAAAATGATTTTATAAATAGGAGATATATATATTTCATATTATAAGATGAATTTGTAAGAGTTGAGTTAAGTTTAATCTAAATTTAAAAATTGATATCAAAGTTTATTGGGTCATTTATTATTGAATCATTCAAAAATAATACTTCAGTTGATTTGTTGAACTCTTACAAAGGAATAGAAACTCTAATAATTCAGAGTTCAGTCGAGAGGTAAGTAAAGCATGACCAATAATTTTCTCCCGAATTCTTAACTCATTAACTACTTGAAGTCAATTATTTGATTTAACAGATAACAAATCTAATACTTCAAGTATTATTTTCAAAGTATTCTCCCTCCATTCATTTTAATATAATTAAGGTAAAATTATACTTTTTAATCTTTTATCTTATCTAAGTGTAACAATTTAGTCTGTTTTTTTTTTAAACCAATCATTTATCTCTTAAAATTAATATAAGTTAACTGTTTTTCCTTTCATTTTTTACTAAAAAAAATGTTGAGCCGGCAAGCCACGTCAGCATTTTGTGGAATTTTTATTTTGAACAAAAATTAAAAAATCAAAAACAACCTTAATCATCTTCATCATCTTTATCATAATTTTCACCATCCAATTCTTAAAACTCAAATCAAAATCCCAAATTAACAGATAAATTTTAGATCTATTTATCCCATCAAAATCTCCAAATTCAAACATAACCCTAGTTTTACTAAAAAATTCTCAAATTGATGGTCAACTTTTTGTTGTTGTTTCTAGAAATTCAGATCTATAAAATAAAGCCCATAAATTACAAAGCCTAACCCATAAATCACTCATGTGGTTCACGGTTAACGAGGGCACAAGATCTCCAAAGAAGCTCAATGTCATTTCTATCCAAAATCAACTCATCCTTTCCCTTTTCAGATTGAAGAATAATATCACCTTAGAGTTTTGAATTTCAATGAAATAGGTACCGTTATTTATACTAACAATAAACAAATTAAGAGAAAACAATCGACTTATTTTTGAATTTGGGTATTTTGATTTTTGAGTTTTAATTTTTTTGGGTTTTAGTAATAAGATGATGGAGATAATTAGGAAGGTGGTGAAGTATGCTTTTGATTTTTATTTTTTTGTTCAAAAATATTCAAATAAATAAAAGTTCCTGAAAAATGTAAATGTGACTTGCATCCTCAACATTGGTTAATAAAAAGAAGGTTAATTTATACAAGTTTTAAGTAATAAATGACCGATTAAGAATAAATAAATAATAATAATCGATTTAAAAAAACATAGAAGATAAAAGATCAAACTTTTAAAACTAACTAAAATAAAGGACAAAAATATATTACCTATAATTAAGCTTCTTATGCAATTTCTTTTCTTTTTATTTTATTTCTCAAGTGTTTGTTTGATGCTAATGATAGAATAAAAACAGAATAAAATATAAAATTTAAAAAATTTAAAATATAATAGTGATAGAATCACTATTATCTATATATATATATATATAAATAAATAAA
>JBBPBQ010020323.1:15275302-15421809 GCA_037974755.1 Cicer yamashitae
TCTAAATAAAGATATGATATATATTTTATATAAATTACAAAAATGTCTTTGTAAACGGAATATATTTATTTTAAAATTTTAATTAACTTTTGTCTTTTATAATTTTGAATAATAATTTATTAAATTATATAAAAAAGGTAAAACTGTCTTTGTGATAAAATTATAAATATTTTTAAATTACGTATCAATATTTTATATTTAAGTTTAATATAAAATTATATTATTTTCATATTTATATTTAATTAGATTTCAATTTTATTTTTTTTAAGGCTAATTGAGTAAATGACGTCTTATCACATTATTTTCAACTTAACTCATACTCAAGACAAGATATATTAATATTATAGATTAACTTATCATATCTTGTTAGTTTATCAAACACTTGATTGAAACATAATATGATAACTTAATTCATATCGTATCTCTTATCATGTCTATCAAACGAGTCTCAGAGATATAAAATTAAAAAAATTTAAGTGCTTAAAAATTAGTCACCCATGATACTAAAGGAATAAAAAGATATATATATATATATATATTTTAGGAAAAAAATACATTTTTAGTCCTTTAAGTTTAATTCAATTTTCGCTTAGGTTCTTTAAGTTTATTTTTCCCCAATTTGATCATTTAAGTTACATTCGTTTGCACAATTAACCTTTAAAATATATTAAATTGCGCATGCAGTCTTGTAAGTTTGAAAAATATATATATATAAGTGCTCAAAAATTAGTCACCCATGATTCTAAAGTAGTAAAAAGATATATATTTTTTAGGTAAAAATACTCTTTTAATCCATTAAGTTTAGCTCAAATTTCATTTTAAGTCCTTTAAATTTGTTTTTCCTCAATTCGATCTTTTAAGTTACATTCGTTTGCACAATTAATATTTAAAATATATTAAATTACGCATACAATCCTTTAAAGTTGAAAATTTTCTCGAATTATTGGTATAAAATGTTAAGATCTAATTGAAACATCGCAACAAGTTGACTCCAAACTACTTTGCATGTAAAGGAAGTTAAATACATTGATTATGTGGGTAAGCCTTTATTACTTTGTTTTTAAGGCTATACGTGTGTTTAAATTATTGTAGATAAAATCAAGAAATATAGACTATTTATAAGATTTGATGAATATTTTTTGAACGATTAGTATGAGGGACATATTGTTGCAGCATTTGGTGGAGTTTCAAATGACCAGAAGTTTTTAATTGAACTAATTGTTGTCGAAATTGAGATAAAAGACTAACGGTACACACATAATAAAATTTAAAGGACCAAATTATGATAGAGTAAACTTAATTAAAGGACCTATGCGAAAAAAAAGTTAAACTTAAAATCCTATAGATATAATTTTGTCAATTTTTTTATTAGAAGCATTGCTGAAAACCATTCACTATCATTTGAAGATATGTTAATGTAAATTTTAACATAAAAATATATAAGTGTAAATTTGCATGTACTTGAACTTAAAAAGCATTATGGCAGTTTATTATTGTTTTTTTTAAAGTTAATTATGTTGTTTATGGGACAATATACTTTGTGAAAATATTTTCAGTTTTTATTTCTTAAATGTATGTTTATTTTATCTTGATAAGAGACTCTTGATCTTGAAGTAAACTATTGTCATAGAGATGAAATGAAATACTAATTATTGAAAATAGATTTTCAAAAATAATGAAATGCATTTTCATACTATAATGGAAATACTTTTTGGACATTTTTATTATTTCTAAAAATATAAATAATTGTTTACTATAAAAGTCTCTTATTTCTTTATTAACGAATAAAATTAACATAAATTTAAAAAAAAATAAAAAATAGAAAATATTTTCACAAACAAACAAACCTTAATTTTTTTCACAATTTTTTTATGTTTATTATATTTTAAAAACCATGTATGTTCTTTAAGCAAGTCTAATTAAAATATTACATATTTTAAGTGGATCTTAAAAATAAAGCAAAAATAAGTGGATCTTAAAAATTTATTTGAATACATCCCATTTACAATTGTTGTAAACCACTTTAGCTAAATACAATATATTGTTTCCATCTAAATAAAAGATTAATTTCTTAATTAAGACTCCAAATAAATTCTAATAAGTATCCATCTATGAAGCATAGATACTGACACTAATATTGATATGTCGACATCAATAACAATTTGAAAAAATGAACTAGTTAAATGTAATCAAAGTATCAGTGTCGTATCATCAGTGTCTTCGGGATACACCTTCAATTAGAACTGTGAGTGCTGCATACCTATTCATTGCTTCGGTTCAACTATCAATATTTTCCAAAAATCCCCCCAAATAAACTAAATCATATGACATTAAAGATAAGAAACACTGATTAGAAACCAGCTAAAGTCATAGCAGTTAACAACACAAAAATCTGTATTTGGCTCATTGCCATCTTCAGAAAGCTAAAAACAAATCCAAAAATACATCACATACTATATATTAAGATTATTGGACTCTTATCATATATATAAAATACAAAAAAGATTATTACTCTTCAAACCACAAATAGTAATAAAAAAACAAAGATTAATGTAAGTAAGCAGTCACAATATTGTGAACAAAGTATAAAAACTAAGTAGTGAGGATAGGAGGGAGGTAATCAGCTTTGGCGCCGAGAATCCGAGCCTTGGTGTCGGGGAAGAATTCAAATCCGGGCAGCTCTGTGATATCTCCTTCACTAGCAACTCCGATAGGATATCGAAGCAAGTGGCCGGGAAGGTCGTGCTCGAGCGACTCGTTCGAATAGAGATCCCAATATTTGTCAGCAATTTGGTTCACCTTATCGATACATTCTTCGCTTTCTGGATGGAGGAAGGATTCATCAAGCATGCCGAGGTGCTCGTACCATAAAGACATGCGGAAACCATGGACTTGACCTCGTGCCGGCTGTCTTGCAGCCAAATGGTAAGGCTGATAAGCTCCCATTGCTATCTCAGAGTCCCTCGCACCGTCCATTGATCTTTGGTTGATGTTGGCAGATCCAATGATTATGTATTCGTCATCGACTACAAAGAAAAAAGTACACAAAATATTCAAACCTTATGACATTGTTGAAGTTTTTAGATTATGACAGTAATCTTCAAACTTTTTTTACCTATCATCATCTTGGTATGAACATAGATCATGAAACGTCGAGCCTGTTGTGCTCGCTCATAATCTGAATCAGGTTCTGGTTGTTCAGCAGGCTCATACTCTCCTTGTTTCTTCACCTCCCGATTACCAAGGCAGAAGAACGTCAAATATTTTCGAGGATCTTCCTCGATTCCCTTCGCTCTGAGTGCCTGAACGATATCCTTGTACATCATCTCCATTGTTCTCCTCTGCCAATCCAATATTGCTTGAACTGATGCACTTTCCGGGACACCCTCTGGCCACATTGGGACGATCACATACACGGTGAACTTTTCCCCGGCTTCGATCTTACTAACAATCTTAAGTGAAAGTTCCTTTGGGATTAGATGCAAAGCACCAATGTCTTCAGGCTTAATATCATCACCATTCCATGCAAAAGAGCTTCCGAGGAAATACTGATTTTCAATATAGATGAAGTTCTTCGCACGTCGAATAGCGTTAATATATGCATCTTGAATGCTACGGTCTATGATATTGTCCTTTCCACTAATAAGCCCGGCTCTTGCAGCATCTTCAGGAGTCTCCGGGAACCCAAAAGCAGCTCCACCATCGATCGATCTAAACAACTGAACATTCCATGTCTCATGATCGTTTGGAAACATCACTGGGGATGGAGGAATAATAGAATCTTCAAGCTCTCTTAGAGAGACTAGTAAATCTTTCCCACCTTGCTTTCTCCATCGCTGCTCAAAGTTAAACAAAACATCCCAAGCGATAGGTCCTTCAAGCCGAGAGTGAATGTCATGCCAAGGCTCCCTTGGACCGCCTTTTGTGATTGCAGCGCCGGGGAAGTTAGGTTGATGAAAATCATCATGGTGTGCCGTGTCGAGGGTTCTGAAAAGTGAGTGGAAGGCAGTATCATATCTTCCATCACATAGATCAATACCACCAACAAAGCTCACAATTCTTCGCTTGTCCGACCCTCCACCAGGTAATTCACCATCCACAATCACAATCTTCTGGTGATGAGTAAACATCGTTGAAATTTGTAAATCTTGAACGATGCTACCACCATCATCAGGATTGCGGGGGCATAAAACACAATGCACATCAGTTCCATCAAAGAATTGTGCGGTTTCTTCATCGTGAGTAGCCATCAATCCATCCTTTTTCAACAAACCAACCGATGTTCTATCATCCCAAACAAGCATCAAAACTCGAACACCTTCACTAGACTTTTTCTTGAGAAGCTCACCAAGTTTTACGTCTCCCCCGGCCTTTGGCCTCCTAGAATCCCTCACCAAGGAAATTTCAGTATAAACAGACCAACCAGTAATGTATATCAAGTGTTTTGCATTAGTGATTGCATCGAAAATATCCTCCCAACACCTATGAGGCTTATAAGTCTTGCCCCCAGATAGAGATATTTTAGGAACGAAATTATCAGGCACATGAGCATCTTGGTAAAGAGATACATTACATCCCTGCCTCTGCGAGAAGAAAGTATATGGAACTCCAGGAAATTTAGCACTTTGAATGCCTCGAGCCCAGCTGCGATCTTTCGTGACATCGAAATATTGCAGCTTCACGTGGATCTTCGAACCCTCAGGTATCGGATTTTTTTCCTCGTCCAAAATTTCCACCCATCTATCAATTTCCTCACCATCCAAGATCTCCTCAACAGGTACATATGCTCTTCCAATTAAAGTTGCTCCAATAGGATTATCGTCTTTCACAGTGAATATAATATTTGAAGCCAAATGGCCGCAATAAATGTGAAAAGACTCGTACCATTTCGGATTAGTATGTTCATTTTCGATAATTCTTGTCCTTCCTACTCTTGCCTTCTCCAAATCAATGGTAGCATAGAGTTTAGTAACTCCCTTTCCAATACCAACAGTCTCCTCAATGTTTTGCCTGATCTGTAGAAGTATAAGCATTAAATAAACGGCGCGTTAACGATGAATAACGAAAATAAAAGAACAAAACTAAAGAAAGTGAGTATTCTCTTTTCACCAGATGCAATGTATGTATTTGAATATATACATGAATAATAAACATTAACAATAACAATACAAAAATTAAAGTAAAATCCAATGACTAAGGTACAAGCACACTCAATTTTTTTGCTAAACCATAGCATTTGTGTAATGAAGGATGCATAAGATAAAAGTAATGGTCATTCAGGTAAAAGGTGAATTGGATTAACAATTTCAAACTAAAGGCAACCATCTAATTCATGTCAAACTAGCAGCCAAATTATAACATGTAATTTAGATCATGATAACAAATTAACAATCACTAATATAGATTAACATTGTTCTGTTTTTAATGACAGAAGTCTTGAATAGCTCCACAAGTCATTTCCTTAAAGAATTCACACAAAGGTTTGCAAATGATCGAGAGTATAAAAAAAATGATGCATATTGCTACAAAATTTGAGATATGTTAGATATCATTAGAAGTTGGTCATAGTTAATTATAAATATTTAAGATTAGTTAGCTTGGTTATGATAACTATATATAAAGTGTATCATATATTCATTGTAATCAACTTTTTTCAATGAATCAATTGCAAATAATTCAATTTTTCTCTCAATTATTTCTCTTTTTGTTGAACTGTTCCATGTTATCCGATTAGAAAATGGAAGTATGAAAACTTTTAAAACAAAATTATGTACAATATACAATAACCAAACAGATCACAGATCTTCAAAAGCAAGCAGGGTCCACTTTGATGCAACAGTCATCACGAGTACAACCAAATCAAAATATTCTTTTTTCTTTATTCAATCATATGCAAAACTAATGAAAACACATACACTTCAAATTCCAAATTTCATAATCCAAATATATCAAAACTAAAAAGTCAACAATTAAATCACACCAGATTCAAATAGGCCAAAAAATAAAATAAAAAATAATACCATGCTGAAAATATTGCCACCACCACCAGCCTGAAGTTTATCAACTTCATATATGGTAGCATGAAGAGTTCCATGAAGCAAAATTTGTGCCATTTTTCACCTACAATACAAAATTCAAACAACCCCATTTTTCATTAAGATCACATAAACCACAAAAAAAAAAAACAGCTTCAAAGTTACAACACTAAAAAACAATAACACCCATCCTGGCATTCACGCATTCAGAGGTTCGGCTATCATTCAATCAAAATCAGACGATTCAGATTTAAATTTTATATTTTAAGCTATAAAATTAAAGTCGGTATTTTTTTAAACTGTCTGATCAAGATCAGACATATGATATGATGTGCTTGAATGAGTGGATTTCTCGAATGCAGGGATCCAAATTACATAAAATCAATAAGCAAATTTGAGTATATAACTCACAAAGATTGAAACTTTAAGATATTAAAGAGTTAAATCAGATCACAGGTTGGATCAAAAAAGGTTTGATCATTTCATAACAGAAAGGGTGGCAAGAGAGAGAGAGAGAGAGATACCAAATTGTGAAGAGAATGTGAAGAGGAAGAAGAAAAAGATGAAAGGGTGAGAGAGAGATCCGAGAAAAAAGCAAGTGACAATGGAGCATTGAAGTGAGAGCGAGTCTCTCCTTTTCTTAACAAAGGAAACAAAATATTATTATTATATAATAATTTGCAATTTTTTTTCATTTTTCAATCTCTCTTTGTTCGAGGGAATGAACAGTCATCTCCTTTTATGTGATTTTTATTTTATTTTTCTATTTATCTAGAAAAAAAAAAATTTCCTATATAAATCTGATAAATATTTTTTTCTTTGAAATTAATGCAATTGAATATATTTCTAACACGCGAGATGATATCTTTGGTTTTTCTAGCTTAAGTTAGAGTATTCGGTTCGAATTATAACTTCAAAGAAGAAAGTAGTGATAAAAAAGTTTTATTAATTTTTCTGTTTGTTTATTTGAGTTTGAGTATTGGTTCAAATATAATCACGAGAACGTAAGAATGTTAAATTTTTAAGAAATAATCTATCATTGATTTTAAAGATGACAAAATAGGTCGAATTTATTAGGCCGACTCTTTTAACATGTTATTTTAGGTGAGATGAATTAATGTTTTGAATTCAACCATCTAAGTTAGTCCACTTCTCTTAAAAAGTTTATAGTTTAATACAATTGAATATATTGTTAACACTAAAGATGGTATTACTAATTTCTTGTGGCTTACTTATGAATTTTGGGTTTGAATCTAAACCTAAAAATGAAGTAACATAAAAACTTTTTATATAACTTTTTTTGTCTTCTATTTGAGTTTGAGTCTTGGGTTCAAATATAAGCATGAGAATGTAAGAATGTTAAAGTTTTGAAAAATAATTTATCATTGATTTTAGGTGGTAAATAGGTGGAGTCTATTGGATTGATTTGTTTAACCAAGTATTTTAGGTGGATTGATTTGAGGTTTTAAACTCGACCACCTAAATTGATCCATACCTCTTAAAAAGTTTGTAGTTTGGTACAATTGAATCTATTGTTTAAACGTAAGATAATATCATTAGTTTCTTCCGCTTAAGTAAGAGTTTTGGGTTCAAATTTCGACCTAAAAATGAAATAACGTCAAAAAATTTTAAATAAAAAAATTATTTTTATTTGAGTTTATATTTCAGGTTCAAATACAAGCATGATAATATAAAAATGTTAAATTTTTAAAAAATAATTTATCATTGATTTTAGGGTGGCAAAACGGATTGAGCCCATCAGACTAACCCATTTAACTTGTGATTTTACAGGGTTGAATTGATGTTTTGAACTCGGCCACCTTCGGTGACCACCTAAAAAAATGGGATTTGATAGGGCAGGGTAAGTTGGTCTCTCAAGCTTGTTAAAAGAATTAGAAAATTTTGGTTACCTTATACTCCCTCCAAAATGAATTATAAGCAAAAATAAGATTACGCATATTAAGAATGGTAGTTTATCACGTTTAATCTATGCAATCCCAATAAAAACTTAACTATATTGCTTAAATTACTCTTCATTATCAATAAACTTGACTATTGAAAATAGAAAACCATGAATTAAATTAATGATATTTTAGAGATACTATCATTAACTAAGAGAGATGTTATTTTTTTTTGTTTATATTTTATTTTAAAAAATATATAATAATTTTGTTTATATTTCATTTTTAAAAAAGTATTATAATGAATTTGAGGTACATTACTTAGAAAATTAATTGTCGATCAATGACGAGAAGTACATTGAGACTAACTAAGATGCCACAGACTCGAGTTGGAGAAGTTTCTTAGATGTATAATAGTCATGATTCAATATGACCTCTAATATTGTTACTAATAACACCATTTACATTTTATGTGGTGCATTTAATTAGAAAATTAATTTGAAGTCTTTTAATTTTCTTTGTCATTCAATTATTGCAACTAGGAATAGTTGTTATATGTTTCAAAATTAAAACAAATAAATAAGTAATTGATCATAGTAAGTCATTACTATTTGTACATCTTCTGGAAACACTAATTTACTATCATTCATGATAGTAACCGTGATATCTTTTTGTTTCATAGATTCTTTTCACTTGATATTCCAGCCACTTTTGCCCAATGTCATGTCAATAATAAAATTAATATCATTTATTTTTTGGATTATAATTGCTAGGTTGATACTGAAGTTATTTTTAAAAGGGTTAATAATATGATAGACCAAAGGTAAGCCACCCCTAATTGATTTGGATCTCACACAACTTGAATGTTGATTTAACAATTGCAAATGGGGATAATTATAAGAGGCATTTGTTACAGTCTTTTTTTAAAGAATAATCAATTTTAAAAAAATAACAACTTTTAAGAGTTTTTATTTGTTTGGTACATCTTTAGAAATAAACAGAATCTGAAAAATAATATAAAAATTGCTTCAAATGAAAAACTAATTTGAATAGCTTCTTCTAAAAATTATTTTTTATAATTGATTTTTTTATAAAAAAAAAATAGTTTTTATTATAATAGTAGTTGACAAACACAAAACAACTTCAATTTTTTTTTTTAAATCTCTAACATTTGAATATCAAAATTAATTTTTTCTATAATTCGTAACAAACCACTCCTTAATTTATAAGGAAAAAAAAAAACAGTAATTTGGGTAGAGTTCGAAAAAGAAATTAGGTGCAGAGTCAAACTCATGGAAGGGTACGAAAAAACGTTACACACTCTTTGTTCCGGGAATGTTTGCGATGAAACGAGGGAAAAGAGGATTTTGTGGTTTATAATTATATACAAGGGTAAAAGTAGAAATCAAGTTAATTGTGGTGTAGGGTATAAATTACAGAGTTTGGAAAAATGAAAGTTATTTTACACTTCTAAGTCTTTTTAAAAGTCTCAAGTTTTGTTTGAAATTGATCTTGAGATTTATTTTAAACGTCCAATATCTAAACGTGAATTTTTGTATATTTAAGAATATTGAGAGTTGGAGAAGTTGGTCATTGACGGGGCAAAGCAGCGTTATCATTTTAGTCAAATATTAAGCTAAAAATCGAAAACTATTCTTGACTCATCCAAATGTTTATCACTTTAATCTCTTATGTTAACTTTATTGTTAATTATGTTAATTGTGTGACATGTACATCTATGTGACTGTGTGATATGTCGGTCTCTCTCATATGTGTATTTGATTAGATAAAAGACCAAAATATCAGTAAATTAAACAGAAAAAAGATATTAGAAAATCATTAACTTTATCTTCTTCATTTTAATCTTCATCTTTCCTAACCCTAAATTTTTTATCCAATTTCTTAAAAGTAACCAAGGATCCATGTTGAAGCTACTCCAAGAGTTGATTATTTATTTATAATTTGAGACAACCAATGAATCTTGAGACGATCATAATGTTAACAACTTCATTTCAACTTAACTATGACCAATTTCCTTTGCAACCCTTTTACTCTTCATCTGTTTTCTAATTATATTTACCTCTTCCCATCTTCCAACATTAGCATATTAGATAGTAGAACAAGTTCTAGCTCTGTTAGTTGCACTTTCACTCTCTAAAATACCTCTTTGTCATCCGATTATATTGTCTTTGAGCCTCTTCAACCAATTGGACTCTAAGAAATTGGAGAAGAAATTTAGGGACATATATTATGAAGAACAAAATAAAAAAGATAAAGTTAGTGATTTTTTAATATATTTTTTTTCTTTTTAATTTAATGTCATTTTTTGCCCCTTCACTAGTTAGATACACACGGAAGAGAGACGACGTATCACATGGCCATATAGACGTACACGTTACACAGTTAACGACAACAAAGTTAACGTCAGGATTAAAGTGACAAACGTTTGGATGAGTCAATGATTGTTTTGGATTTTTGATTTAGTCAAAAACTAAAATCACAACGCCATGACACTCAGTTAGAAAAAATAAAACATTAAAAATATCAATTATTAATGATGTCAAAATGATTTAAATTAGTAGGAAAAATGCATAAAATTATAGAAACTGAGTAGAGTTTTTCGTACCATTTGAATAATATTTTATATTATGATTAGATAAATGATCCAATTTAAACAATGTTGAATTGAATCGTAACGTTTTTTTAAGAGTCGTACAAACCAAACTGAATCACATGTAATTTATCTTTTGGAATTAATGATTTTTTGCCTCATAACTGATCCAAACTGCATCACAAACATCTTTACATAGTCCACTTATGTCGCATCCTAGGATTTCAGAATGTATGAAATCCAAATTCCAAACTTAATAACTTCTATACTTATAAAAACTTGAGGCACGCATGGTAGAATATAACTGTTGGAGCTGTTCACGAAAACATATGATGTTGGATGTCTATACACTATAATTTTTGTTTTAATGACAACAATCTAATCTTTCAAATTTCCACGTCACTGGACCCCATTCACGCTTGCAATCTATCTGTTTTAAGCTTCTATGTTCATGTAGAGTCAATTAATTTTTTTTATATATGCAACTATTAATTATCTATAATTTTTTGCATACATCTTTATTTATACGTGATGGACACTCTCGTACTGCACAATTTTTATTCAACTAAAATGTGTTTACGTTTGTTTCGTTTACTTCTAAGTGGTTATTAGAACAAATAACAACATGAGAAGTAGGCATAAAGTAACAACTTAATATGTTAAGCGTTAAAATTAATTACGTATTTTTTCATTATATTATCTTTGTTTAGTCTTTACTTTTATTTTTAATTGTAGTATGCTACCGGTAATTAATTGATCTCATATGAATACGATATGAAGTATTGAAACTCTCAAATGTAGAGATTTAAAAATGATCGTCTAAATAATACTCGTATTAGAAATAAAATGAACGTCAAAGATAAAGTGCACACCATATAGAGACTATGTCGATTACTTGACCATAATTCATAATATTGTCCGAATGTTACTGACAACTCTACACAGTCTCTATAAATTTTTATTTTTTTTTACTAATTTTAATTAATTAATAATTTATTTACTTATTAATTTTTATTTTATTTAATATAAAAAATATGAGTAGAAGGTCCTATCTCAAATATGCGACCAACTACATATTACAATTATTTTTGTTTCATATGATCGCATCTGAGGGATGTAACCTAGTGAAAGTCCAAAAAATAAAAAATATTTTTTTTTCAAAGCAAAAGTTTTTGAAATTTCATTTAAAAAATGGATATTGGAAAAAAAAAATCCAAGTTATACCTCTACTCTACATTTTAATCGAAATTCAATTTTAACAACTTTTGTTAGGAAAAAAAAAAGCCAAAAAACTAGTAAATTCGAAAAGCTTGAATTAAGATTTTGGAAAGTTAAAAGTTAAACTTTTTGTAAGTATCAAAAAACTTAATTGAAGTTTTCTGAAATTTTAAATTTTCATAGAACATATTTTTGTTCTAAAAAATTCAAGATTTAAATTTTCTAAAATACTTTTGTACTTTGGTAAATATAAATTGAATTTTTTAAAACACATCTATATACCAACAAATTTACAAATTGAGTTTTCTCGAACTATGGTAGAGTATAATTTTTTTTAAAGAAAAAGAGAAAATGACTAGTTTATGTAAAATATAGAGCAAGGGTATAACTTGTGGGTAAGTGTATAATATTTTTGGGTTGTCTTATAATTGTCTACCAGAAATTTGTACCTTGAAATTTTTTGTAGTTAATTTTATTCTATCGGAAACTTTAAAATTTGTACGTCAATTTTCTTTTTCTGATTCTTTTAACTTTTTTTTTTTAAAATAAAGATGGAAAAAACACTATTATGTATAGATTTGACTGAAGTATTCACAACTAATCAAATATTTAAGTCACGAGAAGCTGTCATATCATGGGCAAGAGAGGTTGACCAACAAAATCGAGTAATTGTTATCATTATTCGCTCTGACATAAAGACCGAAAAGAGAGGAATGAAATGATGTATTATTAATTTAATGTGTCGACTTTACAACCAATGAGTTACTCTTTCTTTTTTTTAACAACGGCTCTCCTATTAGATTGTGTAAGAGGTCGAACTTGATAATGTTCCACAGTATTTTTCGCTCCTCTAGTCCTCACTGGAAAAAAAATATAGAATGAAAAAATGTAAAAAAAAAAAAAATATTTTTTTAAGAATGTTGTACCGGAAATTTCGTTGAATGAAATTTTCGGTAATTATTTTTCAATACCGAAAATTTCAAAAATGAAATTCCTGCGAGTTTCAACTGGAAATTTAAAATTTCCGATAGTTATTTTTCAATGCCAGAAATTTCAAAAATGAAATGTTCGGTTGAGATCAACTACAGGATTTTTAAATTTTCGGATAAGACTAACTTTTGAAATTTCTGGTAATGAAATTTCCCGTAAGAGAATTTTAGAGAAAAAGAATTATTTTTTTCAAATTTGTTTTAATTTTTACTGTAAACTTAAAGATATTTTAATAAGTTAAGGGATAAAATTTTTTAATGGGATATAAGTTCAGTATTGGGGATACAAAATCCAATTTTCTAACTAGTGTATCATCTATATAACTCTAAGAAAATTTTGCCCTGTACACCCCCCACAAACTAAAGGAAAAGACATAAATGTCCCCATATAAATATTAAAAGTTCCAGATTTTCACCATTCTACCATTTGAGTTTGCTGGTACATAAGTGAGTAAAAAAAAAATTATTTTTTCCAAAAAACTTTTTTTAAGTTTTCCGGTATACAAGTTACACTCCGGAAAACTTGAAAAAAGTTTTCCGGTACAGAAGACCATCTCTGAAAATCTTTTATATAATACCGGAAAACTTTTTTTTTTACATTTCTGGAAGTTATCGGCAAACTTCAACCCACAAGTTTTCCGAAAGTTCTTTTAATTTTAATTTTTTTAACTCATTTGTTTTAAAAGATGTGTACCGGAAAACTTTTTCACTAGTTTCCCAGTATATGAGTTTGTTGATACACAACTTTTAACCTTTTTAACCTTCTGTACCAGAAAACTTTAAAACAGATTTCCGGTAGACACCTTGTTAACCTTCAGTATCAGAAAACTTTAAAAAAGTTTTCCGGTAGACACCTTTTTAACCTTGAAATCTTATAAAAAGTTTTTTGGTAATTTCCGAAAATCTTTTATATATCGAAAAACTTGAATTATTTGGTAGTTGGTAAAATAATAAAAAAAATCAAGAGTATATTTGACAATTTTAAAAATTTGTAGAGATATAGGTACAAATGTGAGGGTATATGGTAAAATTTTCTAACTCTAATGGAAAATGAGCCTTAGCAAATTCTTCCTTAAGGCCCAATTAAGTGTTTGGGCCGGATTGGCCCTCCATTATTTCTTGAAGTGTTTCACTATGCCTAAAAAGAACATTTGTTTATCGTGCACATAAAAACTTCCTGATAAACGAAAAAATAGTTTATTTTCTAATCCTAACATATTACAAACTATGAAACAAATGTAATTCTAAGATGGTTAAGCACACGTATAGGATATTTACTCAATATCGTGAGCGGATTCAGAATTAAATAGAATTAAATTGTTGTGCTGGCCAATTATATTTAGAAGATTCATCAACAAATATATAAATATCTATTTAAAAAAATATATTTATATGAACTAATTACATTAATAATCTATCAAAACACACAACGTCTCATTTGTATATCACGAAAATCATTTATAATTGAATTTATACTAATTTTTGTGGCAGTTAACCAGAAAAAATATTATAACCTCTTCATTTTAATCGGTTATTTTTACCTCCATCATATATCAACTCATAAGAGTTTCAACTCATAACATCAAAGAATGGAGTTCGAGTCCCACTAAACAATTGAAAAAATATTCATTATTTGTCACTTAATTAATAATAATTTTCATCCTTCCCCAATTTTTTTAAAAGTTGCTTTTATTCTTAACCACTTTTATTATTATTATTATTATTATTATTATTATTATTATTATTATTATTATTATTATTATTATCATTATTATTATTATTAAAGAAATAGAAGAAAAAAAAAACAAAGTGATTTATTGGATTTGATCCCATGTGAAGGAAAAAAAAGGATTTTGAAATTCCTAATTAAAAAAAAATGAACAGTGTCATACTTGAACAAGGAAAAAAAGGAAAATTAGGTTCCGGTGGTAACACCTATGTAGCAAACTTTTTTACAAAAGACGTTTGAGTTATAATTTTGTCAATAAAAATTAATCTATTTGATATATTTTATGGATCAAATCAGGGCCGAACTTTAATCATGTGTAAACAGGTGATCCGAAATTTTATATTTGTACTTTCTGTACCCAAATTATAAAATTACTCTTTTAATTCCATCATACATTCCTATCTTTTCTATATTTGTAGGGATGAGTATAGAATGATGTTCTCAAAAGTCAAATGTAGAATTGTGATCTGACAATTTGGAGGAAACTTTTACCTATGAATTTGATTGAATGTATTAAAAGTATTTAAATTTTATAAAAAAAATATTTATGTTAAAAAAATTGAAAAATAAATAATTATTAATTGTGAAAAATTTATGAAAACCAAATTATATAAGTCTATAAGATAATTGTGGTTTAATATATGCTAATCGGTGATGAATTTCGACTAGACATGACATAACATAACATATGTTAATAAATATGCTAATTAATATAGATATTGTGGTGTATGTTAGTGTAATTTTGGGATCTATATGTGAAGGTGACATGCTATCTGTGCATCTTTTCTTGTTACACGAATTAACCTAATCAAATGACATGTATCAGGTAGATTGTATTATATAGATTGATATGTGTAGATCCTCATTGCATAATGTAGATTAGTATGTGTATATGGACTAAAATTATTTTATCAAATTTTTTAATTATTAAATTTTTTTTATTAGGCTCAAATTTTAAGATTAGAACAGGGTCTCCAAAATCTTTAAGACGACCTGGACCAAATACATACATTTTTGTAGATCAAATTATAATTCAGATGTCTATTATAAAAACACCAGAGAGAATAATTTATAAAAAAATTACAAAACAAATATTACAATTATAAAATAAAATAAATTTTCCAACCTAAATTCCAACTAATTTTTAATTATTAAAAATGTAAACCAAGATTTGATCTGCTACCTCTCTCCAATATATTTTTTAAAATTTACAACTTAAAATTCGTATATGCAATATAATACTATACTTTTTATTTATCTATTAAAATTTTAAAATTTCGGTCACCCCAATGTTTCAGTTCAAGATCCGCCACTGAAATATTATACACCTGTGTTGGATGGCTACACTGATGTAGATACGGTAGGTCATCTTGATTCTAGAAAATCTACTTCTGGTTATATGGCGACGTTTGTATGGAGAGTTGTGTCTAGGAAATCAAGGTTACAAAAGTGTGTTGCTTTATCCACTATTGAAGCTGAGTACATTGCAGCAACTGAAGCTTCCAAAGAACTCTTGTGGATGAAGAAATTCATACATGAATTAGACCTCAAGCAAGACAACTTTGTGTTGTTCTTTGACAGTTAGAGTGCGATCCATCTCAGCAATAATCCGACTTTTCATGCAAAGTCGAAGCATATTGAGGTGCGGTATCATTTGATACGAGATGCATTGGAAATGAAGTCATTTTAAATTGAAAAGATTCATACCGATGAAAATGGTTCAAATATGATGACAAAGGTCTTGCTTGTGTTGAAGATGATATGATGTAGAAAGAAGACTGACATGGTTGAGTAGTACTTTTCCACTTGAGTCGTGAAGGGGAGATTTGTTGGGTGAGTTCACTCCCTAAGTGGAACATACTAATTTTACTATTATTATTATTAAAGAAAAAAAGAATAAAAAGGGAACAAAGTGATTTATTGGGCCTGACCCATATGAAAGAAAAAAAAATTGAAATCCCTAATAAAACAAAAGGGAATAGTGTCGTGCTTGAACAAGGAAAAAAGAAAAAGAGTAGTGACGGCAACATAAAAGGAGAAGAAGAAAATTGAGTTCCGGTGGTAATATGTGTGTAGCAAACTTGATTCGTTTGATCTACAATTTTAGTATGTTATTTCTACTACTGAGTTTGTTCTTTTAATATACAATCTTAGAGAATTACTTTGGAATACCTACTTTAGTGGAATGTTGTATGTTATTTTGTTTGGTTTCCACTTTTTGGTGATGACTATCGTTGATTGATGTTCCCTTGTGTTACTAGGAAGACTCTGATGTACCATTAGTTATTATAGTGGAAATTTTTACTAGGTTCCGTAGTTTATATTCTCTCTGATGGAAGTTTTCCACGTTAAAAATTTTGTTTGTTTCATATTTAATTTTCTGCCTATTATTATTGTTATGTAAAATTGTATATTTTGTTTGACCATTTATATGCACAGATGAAAAAAAATAATCTATATTATTGAGATAATTATCCCTAAATTTTTTCTTTTCCAACAACAAAATCAGATCACAAATAATTATAGGATAGCACCGATCTCTTCCAAATTCCAATAGATTGACTGACGAGCAATTTATGTCCACAAACCAAACAACATTTTAATATATTATATGCTAATGCATACATACGTATACAAATGCGTACAATACTCGTCGGTCTTATGTTTTTTTATATTATTTTATTACAAATAAAGTTGATGTTTTGTTTTATATATTATATAAGAAGAAAAATTAAAAATCACTAATATTAATAAACTATTTATTACTATCACTTTTTAAATATTTTTATAAATATATCTTTCATAAAAACATGTGAGACACTAAATATATTTACCAATATATAAAAGACAAATATCAAATGAGGATAAAAAAAATTTTAAACAATAAATGCAAGTTATAATTTTTTTTTTATAAATAAGAATCTATAAAATAATTCTTATGATTGGAAACAGAAATAATAATATATTATCATTTGTTATCGTAAACAATCACAATTTTTAATTTTTTAAATTTTTATTGTGATTTTATATTATAAACACCGATACAAGTTTCCTACCAAAGCTATGAAACTAGAGTCCTAAACTAAGAAAGAGAGAAAACTAACTAAAAATAATTAAAAACATTATTTTTCCTTTTATTACTGCAAGAGGACATTACACTTATATATATTACCCTAAATAAAGCCTAACCATGTAGCATAATCTAAAGGACCCTAATACGAGAAAATATAGGAATATAAACTACTAATATATCTAAAATACCAATTAGACTATTTTAGTTAATAATTTAATTAACTATAAAGTCTTATTGATAAATTGAACAATTTAATTCTTTTAATTAAATTATATTAAAAAAATTATTTTTTTTAACGTACTCGTACCTTAAAATTTGAGTTACTACTAATATATCTAAAATACCAATTAGACTATTTTAGTTAATAATTTAAATAATTATAAGTTTTATCGATAAATTGAACAATTTAACTCTTTTAATTAAATTATATTAAAAAAAATTCATTTTTTTTGTTAACATGCTCGTACCTTAAAATTTGAGTTATGTTCATGGATTGAGTTAGGACTAATGGATTTTGTATCCCACAATTGAACTTATATTCCTAATTTAAAAATTTTATCCATTAATTTATTAAAATACCTTTAAGTATACAGTAAAAATAACTTCCAAAAAATAAAGTATTTTTTTTCCTGAAATTCTGTTACCGGAAATTTCAGAAGATATTTCAAGAACGAAATTTCCGGTAGTTATTTTTCAATACCGGAAATTTCAAATTTCTCAAAATTTTATTTGTTCCTGAAATTTCCGGTATATTTTTTCTATTTTGAAATTTAAAATTTTTGCTAAAATAAAATAAACTACTATAAATTTAAAGGCACAAATTTTCGGTAGAATAAAAGTAACTAATGGAAATTTCAAAACACAAATTTTCAATAGAATAAAAGTAACTACCCAAATTTGTACAAAATTTTAGGTAGTATAAATAATTTACCGGAAATTTCCAGTAGACAATTCATACTATCGAAAATATCACGCCTTGAAATTTCATGTAGTCATTTTTATTCTACTGAAAATTTGTGTCTTTAAATATATTTCCGGTAGTTAATTTTATTCTACCGGAAATTTGTGCCTTCAAATTTATGGTAGTTTATATTATTTTACCAAAAAATTCAAATTTCAAAATAAAAAAACAAATGTAACCGAAATTTCAACCGAAATTTTGAAATTTTCGGTAGTTATATTTCAATACTTAAAATTTCAAATTTATGGATGAGACTATCTCCCGAAAAAATGAAATTTCTGGTATTGAAAAAATAACTACCGGAAATTTCGTTCCTGAAATATTCGATATTGCAAAAATAACTACCGAATAAGAGAATTCCAGAAAAAATGACTTTTTTCAGAAAGTTACTTTTACTGTATATTTAAGGGTGTTGTTTTAGTAAGTTAAGGGATAAAAATTTTAAACGAAGGGTATAAGTTCAATTGTGGAGGTACAAAATCCAATACTCTTAGAGTTAGGTTAGGATTTGTCTCTAAAGTGGGTTGGGTTTGAATTAGACTCTAAATTTGTTGTGGACATGTTAATATTGAAGTAGCAATGTCAATTATAAGGAATAGGGGTTTGGATTTTAATTGCCCCTTTTGAAAAAATTTCTGTTTGAAACTAAAAGTTTTACTCAAGATTGATCTTGGTTAAAACGAAGATCGATCTTGGTTAGTGTAAAAACACCAATATCAATTTTATCAATATAAAAGTTGATTGTAATGAATGTAATAAATAGAGATAGAGAGATCACTCAATCATGTATCCTGGTTCACCCAACCCGGGTTACATCCAGTCCTCACAAATGTGAGATTTTCCACTAAGTGCTCAAGGCAAGATTGTTCTTGGTTGTTACACAACTTTCGTAGATCAATCTTGATCTTTACACAACTTCCACCTTTCTACCTTAGAAAGGATTTCCAGATTTACCTTAGCATATTCCAGTAAGGATTTCACAAATTACCTTTTACAACATAAAAGGATTTCTACACACTTCTCAAGCTATGATGATACACTAGCTTTGAGTTACAAAGTAATGATGATGAAGATGTTTTAGAATCTGAATATTACTCAACTCTTGTTTGAGAAATAGATTCTGTAACTTAAGACTGAGTTGTTACTGATTGCAACACAACACAAAGAAAATGATTTGCAAGCTAAAGAATGATATTTGAGAGAGCTCGAATATGAATGTATGATTGATGCTTTGCTTGACACTTTGAGTTGTTTTTTGTTCTTCATCTTGATACTGTATTTATAAGCTCCAATGGATGTTAGAACAACTCACATAGCCGTTGAAATGAAGCCAGCTGTCATAGGACAGTAAGTGAACTGAAGCAGGCCAAAAGCAAGAGTGAAGAAACTGAATCCATGAGCGTTCTTGCAGTCCAGGATCGATCCTCAGATTAGTTAAATGTGATTTGACTTTGTACTCGATCTAGTACTGTTTTGCAGAGCTTGCTTGTGTGCTTTTGAGTCAGTTGTGCAGTCTTGATTTGATAGTACAATTGTGATGTACTTTTACAGCCTGTACTTGTACTTGCGTTTGTACAACATGAAGAATGATCTTGCTTCTTATATTCCTTCATGAGGCTTGTCTTTGATTCTTCCAATTCTGGGCTGATTTTGTTTTAGGCTTTTCCTAGCTTATTCTTGATAAAGATATAAGATTGATAAAGCTTCTAGATTGCAATCTTCAGCTCAGGATTGATCATTCTTGATTCTGAAGATCAATCTTCGTTTTGCAGAAGTCTGGCAGGATTGATCATTCTTGATTCTAAAGATCAATCTTCGTTTTGTAGAAGTCTGGTAGGATTGATCTTTACTCTGCTGTTTTTGCTTGCTTTGATTTTAATGATATTTGTTTTGAATTGATTGGTACCTATCTTGTTTAACACACTCAAATACACAAGTTAAATATCAAAACACTTAGAATCATAATTATAATTCTTAATTAACTTTTTGTTTGTTTTCATCAAAACATTAAATTGAGATTTTGTCTCAACAATCTCCGCCTTTTTGATGATGACAAACATGTTAATTTAGATTTTAATTTTGATTCTAATTTTAATCATAGAGAGCTTAAAAGCTCCCCCTCAGAATATGCTTCAGATTTTTGAACCAACATAAAATCTAAAATAATTCTCCCCCTTTGTCAACACAAAAAGGTTTGGGGAATACAAAGGAGATGTATACTACACATAGAAAACAATGAGTATACTCCAGTTTTAAGAAACATAACATTTTCTAAAAAACTTTCCCTGAATATTTTGAAATTGATATCCTTCAAAATTCCAAAACACAAGTAAGATAAGATGAATGTGAACAAGATCATGCTTACTAGAAAAAGATAGATCCATTTTTCATTTTTTTTTAAAAACTAGAGAGAGTGAGCGCATATACAGAAGCAAAAATAAAATGATACATGTACCTTTTTAATGTTTCCAAAGGTTATAGACACTCCAAATTTTTGTAAAGAGATGAGGCACCATACTTTTCCATTTATGTGTATTGAGCATGCCTTGTCTATGTATCAATGTTCTTTCTTGATTGTTGGATGGTGTTCCTACATCATAAGTTAGTAATGATTTTGGTACCCATATTTGTTTGGGTCTTTGATGGTTAGTATATCTTCTTTTAGAAGATTTTTTAAAACTTGATCTCTTTTTAAAATAGCAAGTTGATTCATGATGACCAATTTTGAGACAGTAGGAGCATTTAATTGTTGATCTTGGAATTGATTTCGAAATCTGGGTTTTAAGGGGTTTTAATCTTGATTTTGAAGCAGTTCCAGATCGTTCTCCTTTTTTCAGATTTTCTGGAGAAAGTTATGCTTTTGCTCCAGAACGTTCTTCGTTTTGAGAACAGCCTAAAGATCGTTCTTCGTTTTACAGATTTTTCAAAATTGATTTAGCTTTATTTGCAGAACGATCTTCGCTTTTAAAAAACCTTTGGCTTTTAAGCTTTTCATCTCTTTTCTTAAAATAGCAAGCAAATTCCAGATGTCCAAGTTTCTTACAATATGAGCATTTGGTTTTGCATTTATCCTCTTTTCTTTCCGGAACAAAAAAGTTTTCATATATTTTCGTTTTTTGAGTTTTATCAAAATCAAGACCAGCTTTATCAAATATTCCCACTTGAGATCCCATGATTTTCTGAAATGTCTCAGTAGCTTGAATGAAATTCGTTAAATCATTTTTAAGAATTTCAATTTCAGCCTTGAGAAGATCGTTCTTCGTTTGAGATGAAGATTGATCCTGGTTTTCAGAACCTTCAGATTCAGAACCTTTGAATTGAGATTTTTTTATGTTTTGAATGATTTCTTGAAGTTCATCATTTATAACCTGTACTTTCTCTTTTTCTTCTTTTTCTTTATGAAACTTTTCTTTAAAAGAACTACATTTTTGAATGAGAAAGTTTGAATCATTAAGCAAATTATCAAATTCGATTTCCATTTGTTTACATACAAGACATGGTTCAAAATTTGTTACCTCTATATCTTCAATGTTTGCCATCAAACACAGGTTTGCTTCTTCAGGTTCATCTGTTTCTGATTTATCAGAATCATCCCAGGTTGCCATCATTGATTTCTTCTTGAAGGGAAACTTCTTTGGTGCTCTTATGTTCAAGGGACATTCAGTTTTATAATGTCCTTGTTTATTGCATCCAAAACATGTGATTTGACTTTTGTCTACCTCTATTTTGAAGTTTTCCTTTTTATTTGAAAATCTCTTTTTGATCTGATCTCTTCTTCTCAACATTCTTTGTATCTTTCTTGTAAGACGAACTATTTCTTCATCAACATCTTCTTGTTCGATTTCTTCTGAGTCCTCATCTGTTTGTAATGTCGGACTTTCTTGAGATGCTTTCAAAGCTATTGTTTTGTCCTTTTTGATTGGTTTGTCTTCTTGTAGCAGCACTTCATGTGCTCGTAATGTTCCAATCAGTTCTTCCAAGCCTAGTAATTCAAGATTCTTGGCTTGGCTTATAGCTGTCACCATTGGTCTCCACATGATTGGAAGACATCTCATGATCTTTCTTACCCTGTCTTGTATTGAATAAGCTTTTCCAAGGGAGCGCATTTCATTCACTATAGTTGTGAATCTTGAGTACATTTCATCGATTGTCTCTCCTTCATTTATTTCAAACAATTCGAACTTTCGAATGCCAATGTCAATTCTTGTTTCCTTAACAAGGCTTGTTCCCTCATGGTGAGTTTGCAATGTGTCCCATACTTTTTTGGCCGTATCACATTCATCTACTCTTTCACTTTCTTCCCTGCTTAAAGCACATGATAAAAATAATTGAGCTTTTGAGTTTAGGAGTACCTTAGATTTCTCATTTGTTGTCCACTCAGCTTCTTTCTTTTCAGCCGATGTTGAGTCGTTTTGATTAGCTCTTAGTATGAAGTCTCCATCTGTGATGATTCTCCACATACCAGTATCTTGTGACTTTAGGAACAATTGCATTTTGCTCTTCCAGAAGTAATAATCTGATCCATCAAAGTATGGTGGTCTGTATGATGACCCTCCTTCAGCAATGTATTTAGCTTTTGACATTATCTTCCTGAATCTTTTGCTCTAACACTTTTTGAGTGTTTTAATTCTATAGAGATTGGCTCTGATGCCAATTGAAGTAACAATGTCAATTATAAGGAATGGGGGTTTGGATTTTAATTGCCCCTTTTGAAAAAATTCCTGTTTGAAACTAAAAGTTTTACTCAAGATTGATCTTGGTTAAAACGAAGATCGATCTTGGTTAGTGTAAAAACAGCAATATCAATTTTATCAATATAAAAGTTGATTGTAATGCATGTAATAAATAGAGATAGAGATAGAGAGATCACTCAAGCATGTATCCTGGTTTACCCAACCCGGGTTACACCCAGTCCTCACAAATGTGAGATTTTCCACTAAGTGCTCAAGGCAAGATTGTTCTTGGTTGTTACACAACTTTCGTAGATCAATCTTGATCTTTACACAACTTCCACCTTTCTACCTTAGAAAGGATTTCCAGATTTACCTTTGCATATTCCAGTAAGGATTTCACAAATTACCTTTTACAACATAAAAGGATTTCTACACACTTCTCAAGCTATGATGATACACTAGCTTTGAGTTACAAAGTAATGATGATGAAGATGTTTTAGAATCTGAATATTACTCGACTCTTGTTTGAGAAATAGATTCTGTAACTTAAGACTGAGTTGTTACTGATTGCAACACAACACAAAGAAAATGATTTGCAAGCTAAAGATTGATATTTGAGAGAGCTCGAATATGAATGTATGATTGATGCTTTGCTTGACACTTTGAGTTGTTTTTTGTTCTTCATCTTGATGTTGTATTTATAAGCTCCAATGGATGTTAGGACAGCTCACATAGCCGTTGAAATGAAGCCAACTGTCATAGGACAGTAAGTGAACTGAAGCAGGCCAAAGGCAAGAGTGAAGAAACTGAATCCATGAGCGTTCTTGCAGTCCAGGATCGATCCTCAGATTAGTTAAGTGTGATTTGACTTTGTACTCGACCCAGTACTGTTTTGCAGAGGTTGCTTGTGTGCTTTTGAGTCAGTTGTGCAGTCTTGATTTGATAGTACAACTGTGATGTACTTTTACAGCCTGTACTTGTACTTGCGTTTGTACAACATGAAGAATGATCTTGCTTCTTATATTCCTTCATGAGACTTGTCTTTGATTCTTCCAATTCTGGGCTGATTTTGTTTTAGGCTTTTCCTAGCTTATTCTTGATAAAGATATAAGATTGACAAAGCTTCTAGATTGCAATCTTCAGCTCAGGATTGATCATTCTTGATTCTGAAGATCAATCTTCGTTTTGCAGAAGTCTGGCAGGATTGATCATTCTTTCCTAAAGTTTGAGAACTTTCGTTCACCATATCTTCAAGAAAGCTAATAGATGTACGTATTTATTGGCTAATAAAGATCATCCCTCTTCTATTGACCGGTTGTTGTTTATTATGTTTTTTCTTTTCTTAATTTATTATGGCTTTCAAATGATGTAAGAGGCTTCACTTTTGCCTCGTTTAATATTGTAATTCATTTTAATAAAAATTCAAAAACTAAATTAAACTAAACCTAATTATATCATATAAGGATACACGTTCTATAAATTTATTATTCTAGAAACTCAATGTAACATGAATTCAATGTTTATTTAAACATAATATAATGAGGTATATTTCATCACCTGATCTATTTTGATAATTTGATATTTTATTTTTTTAAGTGCGTAAAAGTTAATCATTTTCCAGGATATATTGAATATAAAATTGAAAATGGATGACTTAACAATAATTGTTCAATGCGACATAATAACTATCTTAATTGGTATTCAAAATAATTTAGGGATTTGACTTATTGTAATTTGATGAGACAAAATGAGTATTTGGCTTATTGTAATGAACTGTATCATTTTTATTTCTAATTTATACCTTTTTTATTAATAATTATGAATGCATATATATATATATATATATATATATATATATATCTTTTTATTATATTTTTCTTTAGATTTTATAAATATAAATAAAATAATGACAACATAAAAATTGATATATTATGAGTATAATTTAATGGACAAAATTGGGGTACTACAGTCATATTTTGGGGTCATTGAACGTATATGGGTGTTGGATTACACTTCATTTGTAGTGCTTGTGTTTGGTTTCAAGTGGGTTGACAACAACAATGGCGTTCAAATTGATAAGTGTGGATTTGCGAAGATGGGTCTTAATAAAGTGGGGTACAAAGATGAACCTTTTATTTTAGCATCACAAGCTCATCAAGTTTTCTATGTCACTGATCCTACCGATGAAAAATGGTCAAATGTGTTTCCCACTAACAAAATAAATTATCACTACAAGCAAGAACGTGAAGAGATATATACCGAAGATGATCCTTTTTTTAATACATCACAATCGCTTGAAGTTGATCCAACTATAGATGTCATTCTCTATATGAGAAACAACCACGTTGAAGGGATTTGGATCCATCCATCATTTTGTATCAATAAAAATCAGAAAAGTAAAAATCCAACAAAGAAGAGAAAAAGATCTGATTGATTGTGTACGGTAAAGAAATTTTTTTAAAAAGTGTCATTATTTATCGTTTTTATTCTAATTTTTAATTTCATTGTTATTGATTCTAATTATTCATGTTATTGTTTCAGTTGAATGGCTTCTCCTCATGATGATGATTGTGGTTCTAATAGTGGGGCAAACGTTCTTACACATGGTGTGAATGTGGTGAAGAATTGTATCAGAGCAAAAAACAAAAGAACGAAATATGAGTTAAGCTATATTGTACTTTAAGGGCATTAGAAAATAAACTCTAATTGTTTCTTTTATATACTCATGTAATTACTCTTTCATTTTTTTATGGTTGCATATGATGAAATAGGTCAACCAATTGGGCCTAACTGAAGCAGTTTTGTTAGTTTCATTAGAGTTATCGTCCGTCGGAAAGTTCCAATTACTTGTAATAATTGGAGAGCAAAAGAACAAATTTTGGATGTTTATAAAGGCAAAGTTTGGAAGGAAATACAATTAAGACATTAACTCAAGCTACTTTATGTTAATTTATTTGGCTAAACACATTAATGATCTACTTTATGTTGCAGGATACTTATGACGTCAATGATGAACATAAAACTTTTGTACTCATAAGAGCATCAAAGAGATAAAAATGCATAGGTCATTTAGATCTGAACTCACATAAAAGCATCAAAGAGATAAAAAATTGTAATATTATTAATGAATGTCCCTTATGGTTGATGATTCAAATCTTTCTCCAAATTTAATGATTCTTAAGTTATATGTTGAAACACATATGGGGCCTACATATTTAATAATGGTAACAATGGAGCATGATGTACATGATGAAGAATTTACCGATAGTATTGATGTTGATGTTATAAAAGAAGAGAAGGATAAGTCTATAATATTAAAAATAAATTTTAGATAAATCTATAATATTTAAATATTGAGTGTAGGTTAAGATATTGGGTCTTGATTGTCACCATTCTCATGACTGGGATAATATATTACTTGAATTCGTTGAATGGTAAGCCTCAAAATGTGTCAAGCATGGTTTCTATGTTCAACATGTAAGCATTTATGTTTTATTTAAATTTTTCTTAGTGTTTATGTGTACAATGATTTATAATTAATACTCATTTGAATTTAATTTCTTTTGATAGAGCTTTAAAAATTTATCACACTCGTAGGGCAGCTAAGGTGACCAAGTCAAAATATAATATCACATGGAAAAAAATAAAGGTATTTTTAATGTTATTTTTAAATAATTATGTAGTGTAAAATTTATTGATTTACATGTTTAACTTTCAGTGTCCTCACCAAGATAACAATGATAATTGTGGATATTATGTCATGCGAATTATGAAAGGGATCATTACTGAAAATCAAAATATGATTCCAGTTAATGTACGTGAAATTAATTTAATTATTATTTATAATCATAAACATTCAATATACTTAAGTTCTAACTCAATTTTATGTTTTCTTTTTTATTATAAGTACTTTCCTTACTACAACTTTGTTACCTACTCTAAAGACAAGTTAACTAAGGTGAAGGAGGATTGAGTTAGATATATAGTCCGTAACTTTTTGGGTGAGATTTTATTTTTTTCTTGAATGATTGAGTTCTTATATTTTGATTTAAATTGATCTATTTTTAATATGATCCCATATATGGTGCTGCGTGTTTGTTGCGTTAAAAACTAAGTGAAGAGAACCATGATCGAAATATGATAAAGAAAAAAGAGTTGATCAAATATGATGAATGTCATTTTGGTGTACATATATATGTTTGACTGGATGCAACCCATTATGAGAGTTACATAGTGCTTAGATTGTGGGAAAATGATTTGTATATTTTGACAACCTTGTCTTTCTCATTTTAATGGGTTAATATTAATGCATTTGACCTCTAAAAATAATGGTTTTAGTTTGTGATGTTTACATAATGAAATTTGATTATTATAACAAAAAAAAGGCTATAGAAATTGATTTGTTCAACCACAAAAATTGAAAAGTAATATTATAATAGCGTTTATTATAACATAAGCGCTATAAAAGACTTATTTGAAATTCAATTTAATATTGTGTTATACAATATAGCATATGTTATAACGACTATAATAATTTGGTAAATTTTTTTTTTAAACTATTATAATAGCGTTTATTAAACGCTATTATAGGTGAACGCATTTTATAGCGTTTGTAACATTTCTTTTATAATAATGCTATAAAACGCGTTCATTTATAATAACACTTAATAAACACTATAAAATGCCACTTACTTTTAATAGTGTCAACGTTAACGGTGTCTATAAATTTTATAAAAGACCAAAATAAATACTATTAAAAGACGTTTTTAGCATAGTATGAGATTAATGTACTTACCCAATAATTAAATGTAATAGGTACATGCACTTACCCAATAATTAAAAAAAAAACGAATTTTAAATTTGCAAAACATGATCGAGATGGATTAAGTCAAAGTATTTTTCATAAATTATGGTAAAACTCTACCCAAAGTCTAGTCATTTTCATCGCTAGTGGCAAGGCAAGCATTAGAGGAAAGGTTTGATGTCATAGCCAATACCCAATGATAAATCAAGACTTTGGATAGAAATTGAATGGGACATTTTTGACCCATGTCCTATATTAGAAACTGTCATGTAATTTCTCCTAGTATTTACAAAAACAAAAGGGTCAAGACAAGAATTAGCATATGGTATAATTCATAAGATTTTTTTTCACTTCAAATTGTTGAGATGGTCAAGTGGGTAGTGGAAGATAGCTGTCCGAATCATCCATCAAAATTTAGACAAGGCAAAGTGTTAGGCAAAGATTGTCCAACCAAGCAATGACCCTAAACAATTTATTCTTAACCCTTCATTTACTATATATCTTTGTATTGTGTGTTTAATAAGTAAAATGACAGGGTATGTGACTATGTGTCTAGGTGGTTGATACAAAACGTGAATACCCATCTCACTAAATAGGTAGATGGAAAGTAAAACAATAGTAAACATTAAAGGAAAATGAAGGATGTGTTGGGGGAGTCTTTAGATGATAAGTACCAATGAGGTAAATATTTCAGTACTAGAAATTTTAATATTTCACTAAGAACTTTAAGACAATGATAATATGAATGATATATCTTATATATCCAATATTTACTTTATTTATAGTCGTTGTGAGACTTAACAATTCACACTGAACCCAACAATCTTCTCCTTAAGTACACTATCAGAAAGACATTCGATACAAGAATTTAATACATGAGAATCCACTTCTGCTACCCTACCGAGCCGAACCATGACTCTAATACCATTTGTTAGAAAATCTGAATGTACGAGTGTAATGATGAGCCAAATGCTTCAGGACCATAAGAGACTTTTGTTGAGGTAAGTGTGAATGGTTAAGTCTCACATCGACTATAAATAAGTTAAATGTTGTATATATAAGAGAGGTGATCCATATATACAGTACCTTGAGGTTTTGTGTGAATATGTGATGTCGAAGTTTCTTATGGTCTTGGAGCATTTGGCCCGTTGTTGCTCCCACGCTCCCCTAAACTCCCCAACAAGTGGTATTAGAGCTTGATGGGGAGCAGGATTGGATCCTAGTCTTGGATCCTTGTATCAAAGGTCTTTCTAGCGGTGTAGTCAATAGACGTACCTCGTTGGTAATAATAGTAGTACAAATATAGGATATGTGACACTCACAAGAGGATATTGTTAGGTTCAAGTGTGAAGATTGTTGGATTCAAGTGTAAAGAGTATTTTATAAATGTTATCATTAAATATGGTAAAGATACTTAAATTTTGCTTACATTAAAATTGAATTTTTGTTGCTTTTATTTGAGATTGGAGAAAGTAATTCTTTATGCATGCTAAGTGTTTTGATTTTTCAAGACGCTGATGCATCGAGAGTCCAACACATATTGAAGCCTAATACAAATTTTAAGATGAAATATTTTTAAAGTTCATAATAATATTTAAGTAAAATTACTTATTTTTATAACATTTTATTGTTTTCCAAACCTCTTAGAATGCAAAATAGTTTCTTAAATTATTTTAATTGATTTGTTTAATATTTTTCTTTTAGTTGATAATAAGAGCCGATCCAATAGTAAAATTTAACTTAATAAGACCTCATATTTACATATTTTCAAAAATAAAACTAAATTTGACAACAAATATTAAATCAATTAAATTTACTATCAATCAAAAAACAAATATTATACGAAATCAATTATATTAATTTAATAAATGATTTTACTAAAGTGTCCAAAAAAATAATTTTTGATAAAAAAAAATTAGTAAGCTTTAAAATATTTCATTTTAAAATTTTTTTAATTAGGCCTCCATATATATTGAATCACTTCAGTCTAGAATAAAGTAAATCTTTTTAATATTTATTTAGACAATATTTATTTTAAATAAAATTTTATTATTTTTAATTTTAAAAATAATATATTACATGGGATCATAAACTCAGGCTCATAGACTCATAACATAATCACATTAGAACATTTTATTTTTGTAAGTATACCTAATTCTCTCATTCATCTGAATTTCTTTCTACACAAAAAAAAAAAAAAAAATAATTAAAATTGGAGACTTCAAGTGAAGTCCTTGATACACATGTGCAAAATGTGTAATGTTATCCAAACCTGTAATAAAGGCATTGCACATACAATGGTAGCTTTGAGGAACCATGCATGTTACTTAAGGGGTAGTTCTATACCAATAGCTATAAATAATGCTACCACACAGGGCATTGGAATTTGTACTTTGGGAATTCCATGGTTGCATCAAATGAGCTGTTAGAATTTCTATTACCATGAAAACTGTCACACAACGGTTTCAACTTAGTTAGGTAGTTACTTATTTGAGATACTAACCTTGATACAACATGTTAGTTTTATGTAAGTGGACCACTGTTCTTTTATGTTACAGACAATGTGAGAATAAAAACACAAATAGTTAGAATATTTGTAATGTACAATCATTTTTACAACTCAAATTGCTATTTTTAAAATAATGGGTAAAAGACTAAATTTGGACCATACAACCATATACAGATAATCGTCATTGGAAGTTATTTAAGTGATAAATGATCACTTAAAAAAGATACAATTTTTTGTTCTTATCTTAACCATTCATGTTTTGAGCAATGACTAATAATCATTCATCTTATTTTTTTCATTATAAAAGTCATCCCATTTAATAAATTATTCGTAAATTTTTTTTTCCTAAAATATCATGTTTCAACAATTTAATTGTTCAAAATCATTTTTTATACATCTAGAAGATTCTATAGGAAGAAGAATATTATGGCTTTTAAAATTAAAGATACTTGATTTATATATTTCTTTATATTTAATATTAAGTAATGGCCAATTTTGTAACCAGTTTTCAATTTTTCTTATATCTGATTCTTGATTTTGATAATTATCTTTATCTAATCTACTCAAGCAAGTAAAAATGTATATTTTATTTAAAGGTGATATTAGAAAAGGTTTAATTGGCAACAATTTTTTTAGGCTAAATTGCATCTCTAGTCCCTTAACTTAATTTCAGTTAACGTTTTAGTCCTTTATCTTTTTTTTTTTTTTCTGAGTTAGTCCTTTATTTTAATTTTAAGTGGCAATTTGATCTTTTATGTTTTAAAATGTCAACAATTTAATCCTTTTTTTTTGCAAAAAATCATCAAAAATTTCAAACAAAACCCATAAAATTAATTATCATCCTCAATATAATGCAAATTTCATCAAACTCATAACTTAAATCTTTAAATAAACTTATATTTTCATCTCTAACAACATCAAATAAAGAATAAAGGACCAAATCGGGAAGAAAAAAAAAAGAGAAGATAAATGACTATAATGTTAACTGAAATTAAGTTAAGGGACCACGGATACAATTTAACCATTTTTTTTTTTTTTGAAATTTGTTTCTACTTATGTCGGTAAGTCTTGTAAGATAAAGGATGTCTTTGTTAAAGAGTCTAAAGAGTGTGAGAGCAACATTAAGCTAATGTTTCAGGATTTATAAGCGACTTTAACACTACATCTCTCTCCAAAACATTAATACATTAGGCATATGGGTCACAAATCTTATATATCAACATTTAACTCATTTAAAGTCAATGTTAGACTTAACCACTCAACTTGAACACAACAATCTCTCTCACAAGTGTGAGTCTCCTACATGCTATACATGTACCTTGTTATTACCAACAGAATACACCTCCTAATTACACCGTCACGTCAAGAAAACTTTTGATACAAGGATCTAATACCGAGATCTACTCCCGCTCCCCACCACGTTGAACCATGCTATGATACTACTTGTTGTTCGGGAGTTCGGGGAGCGCGAGATCAACAATGGTTCAAATGCTCTAAGATCCAGCAGACATTAAATATACGAGTCACGACTCTTATATATCTAACATTTAGCTCATTTGTAGTAGACTTAATCACTCACACTTCAACACAATAGTATTCCACTTAATATACCCCTCAGAACCAGAACTATTCATTGTAGTGTGATCTAAGATGTCCAATAACGAGTAGTCCAATGAATATTGGATAGATTCTGATATTATCTTAAAATTCATATTGGATTTAACTCAATTCTATAAATTCTTATAAGACAACGAATGTCTCACATTTTTTTATCAAATATCATATTGTACCGTAAGTGTTAAAAGACACTAAAATTATATACTAATTTATTTATTTTTTTGTTAATTCAACTTTTGATAGCATCTCTTAAATGTGGAGACCCTCTTGATTATTGATTTTAATAATAATACTAACGCATAATACTCAAGGAAGAGTGAGGGTATTAATTCAGCTTTTTCCTTTACTAAATCTTACACCTCTTTCTTATCACTATTGGACCACCTTCAAATTCATATCAAAATCACATTAGAATTAATTTCATGACATATTCACATGCTATAATCTAATTGTCCACTAGTTGTTGTGATTATCTGTACATCATTTTCCCAAGAAAAACAAACAAGTTTTCGTGCATCTGCATTGCTTTCCAGGGACTCCATTTTCTATTAAAAAATAAAGTAAGGAATATTTGTACTGATCAGTGAAAAGGTGAAATTAGGTAATTGGTAAATTTAAATCTAATTTATTTTATAAAAATATTTTATGTTTACTTTTTTAAGTGAAATATTGTTATGAAGAGAAAATAAAATGTTAAATATTAAAAATGTATTTTCAGAAATTATATAAATACTTTTTTTTATATTTCATTATTTTTAAAAATATAATTAATTATTCAATTTATAAAATCTATTATCTTCCTATTAACGAATAAAATTAATATAA
Source organism: Cicer yamashitae (assembly GCA_037974755.1). NCBI lineage: Eukaryota > Viridiplantae > Streptophyta > Magnoliopsida > Fabales > Fabaceae > Cicer > Cicer yamashitae. The sequence goes on from JBBPBQ010020323.1 coordinate 15,308,248, forward strand.
AATTTTAAAAATAATAAATATTTCCACAAAATAAACACCAATATATATAGTTAAATTGCTGATAAAGTTAGCTAACTTGCCCTTAAAAAAAATTTCTATAAACTCGGTATTATAGAGGCTATCAATACCGAGTTTACATTTAGTAGAATTAATTTTATTTTATTTTTTATGATGAATGCTACTCAATATTTTTAAATTTATAAGAAAGTTTATACCGAACACGAGTCAATTTGACATTTGTCGAAGCATCTGATCTTTAAATGAGTTTAATTTTAGACAAAATTATTACCTGTCATTTATATAATTATAATAATTAAATATTATATATCAAAAGTGTCAACGAAATATAATTTAATTTTTTTAAAAATTTTATTTCTCAAAATAGTAAATATTGAATATTTTTATTATAAAATATAAAAAAAATTACAAAAATCAACCAATAACTCTTTTATTCGTAAAAATAATCATGAATTTATTTATTTATAGAACAAATATATCAAAATTGTTCAATTTGCAAATATACCGTGAAAACTTCTAATTTATAATACTCATCGTGATTTAACTTCAAATGTTCATGCGTAACTTTATTTTGTGGTGAAATGCACAGTTGCTTTTCAATAAAACATGATATAATTTGTAATTGCATTTGACACTGCACACACAAAACACATGGCGATTCTATTTTTTATGCCCTTTTATACAATGTTTTGGGAGGTAATGCATATTTAGGAAATGCTTATCACTATTTTATTTTAACTTTTTTTACAAATGCACTATTTTTTATAACAATAACTAGTAAAATATACTTACATTGTATGGGTTGTGCATTGTTTACATATTTTGGAGTAGTATGATATTTGCTTAAGTAAGTATTTTATAAGATACATTAAAATTTAATGTGTTTTTAGTATTTGATCTATACAATTGTTTTTTTTTTAAACCTTTCATATTAAACTTCATTAACAAATATTTGTTATGTGTTTGTATCAACGACGCATTTGTCTCAAACAATTTTGTTTATATTAAATTACAAATAGAGAATAATTATAGACAAATTAAATTAAAGTGTAGATTTGACTAACTCGTAATATTATAATAGTTAAAAAAAATAAATAAATAAACACAATTAATTATTAAGAACTGGATTCAAAATCTTCCATCAAAACAAAAACCATTGAAAAATAATTTTTACTTACCAATATTATTATCTCAATATTATTTACGTCTTGCTTAGATTTTATAGAGACAAATTTTAACTTTATTATCACTGATTCACTATGTCGTGTCTATATCAATGTCAACAACTTTATCATCAATGGTTCATTTTGTTCCATATTAATGAATTCAACTATATTTAAATAAGAAATATAAAATAATTATAAGCAAATTGAATTGAGATATAGTTTTAACTAATCGATAATATTATAATTGAAAAATAAAGAAAAAGAATAAATACAATCAACAATTAAGAAAGGGATTCAAAATCATTCAACAAAGCAAAAATCATAGAAAACATTTTTTGCTTATCAATATATTAATCGTTCATTAAATTATGTCATCATTGATAAACTTGTCTTGTGAATGATTTTGAAAATTTTATCAGTGAAAACTTCTTCCGTGTATGATAGTTCTATTTTAAGTAATAACTTATTCTAAGTATGATAGTTCAATCTTATTAGTGACCATTTGACACGTATACGATAGTGATTTTGAAATTTTTAATAGTGACAACTTATTTCATATATGTTGAATCTCATTCGTGATTTGTCTCGTGTGTGAAAGCTATTTTAAAAAATTTATTAATGAGAACTTGTCTCGTTTGAAATTTTTATTAATGACAACTTATCTCGTATATGATAGTTCAATCTTATCCGTGACAACTTGTCCTGTATATGATAATTATTTTTATCAGTGAGAGTTTATCCTGAGTATGATAGTTATTTTGAAACTTGTATTGTGAACTATAATTATTTTTAAATTTATATCAGTGATAATTTTTTTCGTGTATGATAGTTCATCTCATAAATAACAACTTGTCTCATGTATAACAGTTATTTTGAAATTTTATCAGTCAAAATTTATCTCATTTATGATAGTTCAATTTCGTCAATGACAACTTATCCTATTAATGATAATTATTTTGAAATTTTTATTGGTGATAATATGTCTTGTGTATATGACAGTTTAATTTCATCAGTGACAATTTGTCCCATGAATAGCAATTATTTTGAAAATTTTTACTAGCAAAAACTTTTCTCATTTATGATAATTCAATCTCATAAGTGATAACTTGTCTCGTGTATGATAGTTATTTTGAAAATTTTATTAGTGAGAATTTTTCCTATGTATTATAGTTGAATCTCATCATTGTCAATTTATCATGTGAATGATAATTATTTTAAAAAAATTATCAGTGAGAACTTTTTCTATGTGAATAGTTATTTTGAATTTTTTTTATTATTAAGAATTTTATCTATGTATAACAATTCAATTTCACAAATGACAACTTGTCTTTTGTCCTATGTATGATAATTATTTTGAAATTTTTAAAAATATTAAAAATTCCTGGATCAGTTAATAGAAATATTTGTACTGTGATGTAAAATCGTAAAATCATATGCCTAAACTTGTAAAAGACAAAAACATCTTATTATGCACTCATACAATACCAAACATTTGAAGCAACTACAAATTAATTATCAAGACAAGTAAAAGACTTGGATACCGCTCTTCACTCAAAAATCTTAAGATATGAGAATATAAATTATCTCTTTTATATATAATTTATTCCTAGTCATTGTGAGATTAATTGCTCACGCTTGAATTCTATCAATCACTAGACTTGATGCATATCAGGATCCACTCTTGCTCCTTCACCAAGTCGAACCAGACTCGAATACCAATTGTTGGAGAGACTAGGAGAACACTGAAATCAATAATGGGATAGTGATCAGAATTCCTAAGAGACCTAGATACCACATATTCATCCGACAAATGGTGTTTCGGAGGAGCACTGACAGTAATAATGGGATAATGATCAAAATTTCTAAGAGAGCTACACACCACATATTCATCCAATAAGTAGTGTTTTATGGATAAAGTCTCGTATATATTATTCATTTAACTCATTCTTTTGTCGATGTAGACTAACCTATGTTTTTAAAATCGCTTTGAAAATTGTAAGATTTTACGATCTTTCTCTCCCTCAACGATTTGAAGCGGCATTAATTAGAATCGTATTTTCACTGAATCGCGTGGAATTGATTCGAAAATTGTTGAAATAAGATCGTGTGATCTTGGACGAGTTTACGAAGAAATCTTTTTACCGTCCAGTTTGCCTGTTTTGAACGAGTTTATATTTAAGTTTTTTGACCCGATTTCTTTAAAACGTTTTTCCACACTTTTTAACCCTAAAAAACTGTAACTTTTCAATCATATCCTAACTTTGGGATATTTGCTCTTACTACTAACCTTTTTGGCATGGTATTATGTTTTTGAAGAATAGAACGGTACTATGTTATTATTTTTTTTTTTGGAATTATGTCATGACATTTGTGATTATGTCATGAATTTAGTTATTTTTCTAATTAGCCATATGACTAACTTGTTTGAAAAACCTCATACTTTGTATGTGAGTCATGTAACTAATTAACTATTATGATTTGTTTTGGATGTTATAGAACTTGTGGTTATGTAATTAAATTTCAAGTTGGCTTCAATGTTGCCATTAATTTTCGATTTGGTAACATCTTACCATTTTTGTTACGATTCTACGTTTTTAGATTGTAGCTTTGCCAGTGTGGTATATAGAATAAAGAAACATAGAAGGTTTTCTTCAATTTATGTGACAATCACTTCCAAATAATTGTGAACTAAGTCATTAGAAAAGGACAGCCGCCAACCTATACATATATATCTGTATATAGTTGAGTCTACCAATATGGATGAGTCTATGTTTATGCAAAATATTCATTTTACCGTTCGGATTTGCAGTCCCTATATTTATGACTTTAGTTGTACTTGTACTCTTCATAAGTTGAAAAATTAATGCTACTCACATTATTACGAGGTCACAAAGAAGCAAAGTTGTCATATACATAGCAAGGTAGTTTAAGTAATAAAAGTAGGGTGAGTTTTAATTAGTTGAAGTGAAAAATGCACTCTCTTGCCATATGATAATGTACTTGGAGAAAATATAATATTGAAATACTCATATTATAAAATTCAAAGATGAATAGGAATGTAATCTTTTGAAAATCAGATCGAACAGACATTTAGATCATGGTTCAATCAATCGAACCGACAAACTAATAAATGAATAAAAAATACTTAAGTATTAATAAAAAATGAAGAAAAAAATAGAATAAATTGGAGTTGAACAAATTTATGACTGACTAGTTCAACTGATCGATCCGTTCGAATTTTATACGTTGAAAGTATTGCAACTATAGTGTATCATGTAGGTATGAATACAAAAGATTTTCTGATAATTATACATGCACGGCTATAGTCAATTTTGAACACATTATTTTTATGACAAATTCTAATATTGAGCACTTATAAGTGGTCTATTGTAGACAGATACTTGAAAACTGTTCTAACACTTTAACGATAATATATATTGTCTCATAGAAATAGAAGTCCACAATCTTCCTCATTCTTAGGGATGAGAAAAAGATTTGATTGATTTTGGTTCGATAAAATATAAGAGAAAAAGAATTTGTCCTTTAAAATTGAACTCGTCGAACCAACATAAATTAAATTATTGTCCCAACTATAAAGATGTTGAGGATCATTAACTTTTACATTTGATAAATATCGTCAATTATTATTAAAATTTTAAATAACTTTTAAACGTCGATCACTTGATATTAACCTATGTTTATCTTACATTTAGGTTAGAAGTGCTTGTCCAACATATCAAAGAAATAGTGTCATGGTGTATTGTTTTTTCCCCACATAATACATAGTCTTAACAAAAATGTCCAAATTAGAGATAATAAATTAAAAAAAATTAGAAGATATGGGAAATAGGTAATGGAAAGACATTATTTTAGTAGTAGAAGGAAAAAAAAATGCAAGTTTGGCCAAGATGGTCAATCTTTGAACATAATGCAGTGAAAAAAGAGCTAGTTGGCAGTAGTTGTCATTGTATTTATTCATTTCTTAATTGTGCTTAGGCTTGTCAATCTTTATCAATACAACATGGCTATAGCGACGTGGAGAAAAATCCCCCTAAGACATTGTAGGGCCCGTTGATATCTCTAATTGTGCCACATTCATACACTAAAATATTTTCTTAAATAGAATAGGGGATATTAATTTTTTATTTAGGGGAAGAGAGTGACACTAGATCATATATAGGCAAAAGCATTTGGATCCACATATAAAATTCGTTAATAAAATTTTATAGAGAAAGGTTAATACGTTGGTTAAATTAGTTTTTTTTTTTTTTTTTAAGATTTGAACTCTAATCCTTTCATCTATTCTATTTTTATATACGTTAATTAATAGAGGTAGGGTTGCGGTGAAGGTTAAAATAGTTGCATTCGTACTCTATTGACTTTTTTTTATAAAATATATTGTTTCTTGATATATTTTCAAAAATTATTAATTATATACGTAGATACATCAGACACCGTAAAATCTATTAAAATTCGACTAGTATTCATGTGTGCGGATGTGGGACGGGTATGGAGGAATTTTTATCCAACAAAGGGACTACTATCTATGTATGTGTACATTGACATTCCTAAATTATACTCTTTTTTTTATGGAATTTGAACACATTATCTTAGAATTACAAGGCTAGACAAAAAACTTCACAAGATAAAGACCCTTCTCTTATTTTAGTAAAATTGAAATAGCAAATTTTGAGTAAGATAGAAGCTTTTTCCTTCTAATTTTTCACCCTAGTTTTTTATTCTAATTTGAATGATTACCGTTAAGGGAATTTTCAAGGAATATCAACATCAATACTAGATAAAGAAGGGTAACAAAAATTTGGTCCTCTAGTTTACCCTTGTACATTGTGGAAATCCTACCAAACCAAAACATCACGTGTACCCTTTCTTTGGAAGTTGCCTTAAATCTCTTCACTATCATTACATGCTATATAACTTTGCATCATTTCCACATTCTCTTGCAACAAATACTTCACTCTCTCTACTACTACCTCTTACTCTCTCTTTCACCTTCTTTGGTTAAGTCAAAATAGTTCTAAGTTCAAACCAACATGGTGAAATCAAAGAAATTCCGAGGTGTTAGGCAACGCCACTGGGGTTCTTGGGTCTCCGAGATTCGTCACCCGTTATTGTACATTTTCTTCAAAACTCGTTTCGCAAAAAAACTTCATTTATTTTTTTGTTTACTATTTGGATTCTACGATGTTGAGGTAACACGCAATCATGTCGTTTGATAACTTATACCGTTGGATTTTATATAATTATAAGAGAAAGTTAAGAGTAAAAAATTAATCAAACGGTGTAAATTTATCAAACCCCGCAATTGCATTGTTCTTTAACTACAATGAATCCAAATCCATTTGTTTCACACTTTTTTTTCTTCATATAAACCTTCATTTGTGCACTCTTTGTTGATTCCATTGATCTTGAATTGTTGTTTGAGATCTATGTGAATTACTACTTATTAAGCCACATGAAAATGCTTAATAATAAAATAAAATAAAAAAAGGCCACATGAGAATGTGCATTGAACTAATGAGATTTTTATGAATTATTACTTATGAGGCCACATGAAAATGCTTGGTCAAAAAAAGGCTAGATGAAAATGTGCACGGAACTAATGAGATTTTTGTGAATTACTACTTATAAGGTCACATGCAAATGTTTATTGAGTTAATGAGATCTTTATGAATTATTACTTACTGGCCACATGAAAATGTACATTGACTTAATTAATGTGAAATTTGCAATGTTTTTGAAATAGAAAAAGGAGGGTGTGGTTAGGAACATTTGAGACAGCTGAAGAAGCAGCTAGAGCATATGATGAAGCAGCAATTTTAATGAGTGGAAGAAATGCAAAAACAAATTTTCCAGTTTCTGATAACAATTCAATTGGAAATAACAATAATAACAATCACAAACCCTTTGCAACTTCTTCTTCAATTTCAACTACTACTACATCATCACTCTCTGCAATTCTAAGTGCAAAGCTTAGAAAGTGTTGCAAATCACCTTCACCTTCTCTTACTTGTCTAAGGCTTGACACCGAAAATTCACACTTTGGAGTGTGGCAAAAAAGAGCGGGACCTCGTTCGGATTCCAACTGGATCATGATGGTCGAGTTGGAAAGGAAAAAGAAAGAAGAAGATGGAGAAGTTGTGTCAAATTCTGATTCTAAATTGTCTCCTAACATCGTTGTTAACGATGATTCTGAAAAGGTTGTAAAACCAGAAGAAGAAGATGAAATAAATGATAACAATAACGAATTGGACGAGGAACAAAGAATTGCACTACAGATGATTGAAGAACTTCTTAATCGAAATTAAGTTGAATCATGACCGAATGAATGATCCAACGTGCTTTTTTATTTATTTTTATTGATTAAGTACCAAAATTGTTGTTTATTAAAAATATAGCGACCTATTTGTTAATGAGAAATAAAAAGTATCAATTTAGTCTATATGGTCAAAATAGTTTCTAGTGGATACTAAATTGTATCTTAAAATAATCTGAAAAGAAACTATTTTATTGATATTTGTGATTTTTAAGATAAAATTTATTTTTAATTTTTTATAGTAAATCAATTAATTCTTTCTGTATTTTATGGAATCGATTTGAGTATTTACTCTTATTTTCTTAATCCTCCAATCTCAATTTTTAAAGTTCAATTATAAAACAAATAAAGTTTTATCAATCATTTTTTTTAATTAAGATTAAATTTAGGTTGTCTCAAATTATTAGTATTTAAATCTTAGTTCTTTATACATATTCATTTATTTATTTCCACGTGGGGTTCATTCATGAAGTTTTTGGGGAGTCCCATGTAATTGTCCATTTCTATGAGTTCCTTTCAATTCCTTTTACTTGTTTGTTTGCCCAGAATATGATAAAAGGAGAGTGATGCATTCATTTCCCTTTGGTTTGAGAGTTGTCACGTGCCTATGCCTCTTTCGAATGTTTCTCCAATATAAATGTGTATAGTGTAAGTGAACTCTAAGACTATGTTTGGTTCAAAATAGAGATACGTTTGATTCAAAATAGGAAGGAGAGGAGGTTGGGTAACTCAACTGATTTGAGCTAATAATTCAGATGTTGACGGAATGAAATGATTAAAATTCAAACTTTAGTGAAAGAGAAAATTATTAACTTAACTAACATTCCTAGATGCATTTCTTTTTTAATCGGTCCTTTTACTCTTTTAGTAAAGACTTAACTTATATTCTAAAAGGAAGTGAATTTAAGTTTCATCGTTGTAATAATATTTTGTTGGTGGATAATCTATAAGGGCTTTTGAGTCTTTGGATTCTTTTTAGTGAACCACGAAATCTAACTTTTCTATATTTTCTCTAAAAAATAATATCTAAGTTAGATCGGCCCAAACAACTAAAGCAAGGGTTTTAGACTTAAAAAAGTTACGATTATTAAGAAATTCAGTAAAGTGGAATTAGTTTTCTAGTTTTCATGTAAAATATAAGTCAAATTTATTAAATTATCCATTTTTAATATTAAATATTCAACTATTCGCGTTATATATTTTTTAATTAATTGAATAATATATTAAGAAGAGTATAATTTTCATGCACTGACAGTATAAAAAGTTTAAATCATGATCAATCATGTAGGTGACTTTATAAGTAGTTATAACAAAAGTTAAATATTATTAACAATTGTGATTGATTGATAGTGTAGAAAAAATTTACACTGACGGTATATATAAAGTAAATTTTATTAAAAATAATAGCAATAAGTGATTCAAAAATAGTTAACTTTTGATTATAATAGTGATTAAGATTTGAATTTGTTTTTCTACTTTTAATATTGACTAGAGGAGTATTGACAAAAAAAAAATATCTCAAAACAAAATATTTATGGTATCATTAATAATGTTAGAATGTTTTTTATAATTTTTTTGTGTTTATAGCATTTCATTCATGATAATATCTTGAACATAATTTTTTCAAAAATAAAAATAGGTTCAATATAAATGAGGACGTCAATAAAGACGTGGTACCTAACAAAAGATGTGTTTGCCCGAACAAAATTATGAGATGTCTCATTAACTTATCTCTTAATAAACTCAACATTGAGAATTTATAAAATAAATGTCTACCGTCATCGATAATAACGCCGAATTCAATGACATTACTCTTAATATTATAGAAGAAATCAACATCACTTTTGATTTTTTTATAGTTAGTAGGTCAATTGATAAATTGTAATATTTTAGATTTTGTGTCTCTGGTTCAAGTCCAGATTATACAACAATTTTTTTGTTGTTGTTTATTTTACAATTTCACATGGAAATACATAAAAATGTATGTTTTAAATACCATAAATATTATCCATAGTAAATCTTGTTTTTATCATATGTGTAACCAATAAATTTTTATCTTTTTAGTTTTATGTTATTATCTCACATTTTGAGATAACTTCATTTCAAAGTTTATTTTAAGACTTTTATTCTATTGAACGCTCATGTATCTAAGACTTCACTGAAATGAAATGGGTTATTATCTCACATTTTGAGATAAAAAAAAATTTCGAAATTCTTTAGGCAAAAAATTTTCGATTTTTCTCGAGAAAAATAAATATAAAATTTTTTTGATAAAAAAAGTTTCGATTTTAAAAAAAAAAAAATCAAAAATTTTTCAAAAAAAATATGTTTTCGATTTTTTTCTCAAAAATTTTACAAGAAAAAAAATGATTTAATTTTTTCTTTTCGAAAAAAAAAAGTTTCGTTATTTCCTATATTTGTTTTCGAGAAAAATAAATTTTGAAAATTTTGTTAGAAAAAAAAAACTTAATTGAGGTTATAAAAATTTTAAAATTGTTAAACTGGTTTTTGAATTAAGTTTGGTTAACCGAATTGTCTTAAATATGTGGTTCAATTCATGAACCATTTAAATGATTTGATTTATTATGGTGCAGTGCAATCCAATTTATCAATATGGTTCAATTAACCATATTTTTTGCACACCCCTGATCTAAGTTGGAGTGAAGTTTTATTTTCTTAATAACCCATTTCATTTGTGTTTCTTATTTAGGAGTGGGAATCTCATCCATCTATGAACCATCCTTCCAAATATAAATTCATTCAATTCATTAATTACGTAATAAAATTATTAACAGATTAACTCCAATTCATCCATTTAAAATTAGAGTAAAGGTTCATTTTGGTCTTTGAAAAATTTTGAGAGACCTAATTTAGTCTTTGAGAAAAATAAAATCACTTTTTAGCCCATAAGAAAAATAAACCGAGCTAAATTAATCCCTGAAAAATTTGAAAAACCGAATTAAGTCCCTAAATAAATTAAAAACACATTTTAGTCCTTAAGAAAAATAAACCGGGACAATTTAGTTCTTCGCTCAATTTAGGAAAAAAAATAAACCCTAGTGTTATTTCATCTAGAGAAACCACAAGTCTAAGAAAGAAACCCTTTTGATTCCATAGTGGTCTGCGATTTTGAAGGTGTGACTTCCGCCATCTCTGTCGTTTGTTTCAGAAGCTGCATTTTCTTTTTCATTCTCACGTTTTTCTTCTTCGCCCTTGCATTTCTGAAGGTGCGTTATTGTTCTTCCTGCTCGCATTTTTGAAGGTGCGATTTCATGTACTGTTTATGCGATTTTTGCTTTGTTGTTGCTATTTTATGTGAATTTTGTATTTGGCCTTTGCGATTTATGGATATTTTGTTTATCGTTGACGAGATTTTCGGTTATTACTTTGTCATGTTGTGTTTTTTTTTTGTTCTTGTTCTTTGCTATTTTATGTGAATTTCTTATTCAAATTTAAGTGACAAGCACATATCAGATCAACAAATTAGAAGAAATTAGTTGGGTCAGAATCGGATCACATGCTGATACCTTTTTTTTATATGTTATGTTTTGAATCATTTTAGATACCGTTGTGGTTTAATTTAGATATTATTGACGTTGTTTTTTAAATTATATTATAATTTAGTGATTTTTTTGTTGCAGGGATTAAATTGTTCATTTAATTCTTGTCAGGGACTTAATTGTCTATTTTTAATTATTGTTAAGGACCTAATTGTCCTTTTTTATATAGAAATTACACGTGTGAGAATCAAGTTGATGAGTCATCGGACAAATTAGTAAAAAAATCCAATTTTCTTAGAGACTAAAAAATGCTTTTATTTTTTTCAAAAACTAAAATGAATCTTTAAAAATTTCTTAGGGACTAAAATGGACCTCTATTATCTCATATTTTTTTAAAAAAACATCATTTCAAAGTTTATTTTAAGACCGTTAATCTATTGGATGCTCATGTATCTAAGTTGTAGTGAAGTTTTATTTTCTCAATAACCCATTTTATTTGTGTTTCTTATTTAGGAGGGAATCTCATCCATTTATTAACCATCTAACCAAATATAAATCCATTCAATTCATTCACCACCTAATAAAAATATTAGAAGATTGGCTCCAATTCATCTATTTAAATCTATGGATGAATCCAATTTATCCAACTTCTTTTTTGGGGTACAAATTCAACCTTCTTTTGAAATTTAATAAATTGTATACTTTTTTTAATCAATTTAATGGATTCAATTTATTATTTTTAAAAATTATACTCTTAAGAAAATATTATTATATTTAAGGTTAAATAGCGCTCACGGTTCTTTAACTTAATTTCAGTTAAGTTTTAGTCATTTATCTTCTTTTTTTCCGGATTTGATCCTTTAAATTAATTTTAAATGATAATTTGATCTTTTATGTTTTAAAATGTCAACAATGTTATCCTTTTTTTTACAAAAATTCAAAAAATTCATCAAAATTTTTAAACAAAACCCATAAATTAATTATCATCTTCAATATAATGCAAATTTCATCAAATTCATAACTTAAATTTTTAAATGAACTCATATTTTCATTCTTTATTTGATGAATTTGATGTTGTTGGAGATGAAAATATGAGTTTATTTGAATATTTGAGTTATGCATTTGATGAAATTTGCATTATATTGAATATGATAATTAACTTTATGGATTTTGTTTGAAAATTTGGATAAATTTTTTTGAATTTTTGTACAAAAAAGGATAACATTGTTGATATTTTAAAACATAAAAGATCAAATTGTCACTTAAAATTAAAATAAATGGCCAAATCGGAAAAGAAAAAAGATAAAGGACTAAAACATTAACAGAAATTAAGTTAAGGGACCGCGGGTGCTATTTAGCATTTATTTTAATAATAAAACTGTTTTTCTTTACACAAAAATTGTTTTTTTTTTTACTAATTTAAAAAAATGCTTTTTATATAATTTTAGAAACAACATTTTTAGTAGTTTAAAATAGTCAATTCTAAATGTCCCAAAATATAGGTAAGTGTTAGTATAGCTTAGCACTTTCCCTCTCTTTTCTATTTTACTGATTCAACAATTCGGTAAGAGCTAGAAAGTATAGGATGTTAGCATCAGGAGCTATATATAGCTTATTGTACCCATTCTTGATTCATATGTTCAACATATGAGAATTTTCCTTAGTTTTATCTCTACATTTGTGAATATAATTGTCATAAAAATATTTGAATTGTGACTCTTTTAAATTTGTACTTTAAAATTTTTTCTCAAAATAAGATTTGAAAATGTTAGATCAGTATGAACATATTTGTGTTTTGAGAAGGTTCAAGAACAAAATTATATTTTAATGAAATTACATAAAGAAAATATTTTGGTTTACCCAATGTGGGCTAATCCAATCATCACAACTTGTGATATTTTCACTAGTAAGTTGAGTAATCTTTCAACTTAATCTTCTTCCTTTAGTCATATTTGACTATACATTTGTATTTTCTTAACCTCAACAGACTTACATAAATCACTCAAGTTTTCTTTCAACTAGACAAACTTGATGATGTTTACTATAAGATGATAATGATTATTTGTTTTGGATCTGATTACAACATTATTGATATAGATTGAACTAAGAACACACTCAAATGTTTGATCCTAAAATCTATGACAAAGAACAGTAGTGTGTTTCTTGATAATTGAAGAGAACTTTGATAGCTCTGCACTTAAGAAAGTGAAATATGTTTGATTGTAGTTTCTTGAAGATTGCAGCTTGAAGAACCTCATATCTATAGACTTGAGAAGACTCATTGTTGTTGTAAAGAACACATATAATCGTAGGGCGCATGTCCCAAGGTGTTAGAGTATGTTGCTTGAATGTCCTTTGCAATTTGGGTAAAAGTCCTCTTCATTTTGGGTAATCTTCTTCTTTGAGGATGTTTATGATCATCATTTACTTTGTATGAAAACATATCCATTAGTATAAAGACATCCTCTCTTTTGTATGAAAATGATATATGAGTTTGATCATTCTCTTTACAACTTGTGACAACATGTAATGAGTTGTAAAGTGGGATGAATGAGTTGTCTTTTGTACTTGCAGTGCATAACATTCTCAACTCAATGTCATCATGTCTGAATATTCTCAACTCTGATGAACATGCATGAGTATGACTTGGAAACATAATCAAATCTTAAGTGTAGATTTATCTTTGCACACGTGAATAACGTCAGTTTATCCCTTTCACAATATTCCTTTTGTTCTTTATCATATGAGAATGTTATTTTTAAGTTATGTCCCACATTCTTTTTGTTTGAACAATAAAAGCAATATTTCTTTTTCCATTTATGTCTTAATTTTCATCAATGAATATCATCTGATATTCAATTGATGAGACTAATGATGAACACTTCCAACTTTGAGGATGATAAACGTGATCACATATGAGTATGTTTCAAAACTTGTTTAAGCTTCACAAAAATATGTCTTATGATTAATACACTCAAGAGCACATATTAGATCACTTAATTAAAGAATTGTCTCACAATTTGTACATTATTTTCTCTCTTTTTCTCTGATATTGAATAGCTTCAAGATGGTATTAGAACTCTTTTGAGCTCAAATGCGCATTGTTCTCATTATGGTGAGAAGTGATAGAAATTCGTGCAATCCTCCTTCTCCTCTTATGTTGATCCAACACAACCTAGAAATTGTATTATGTGCATCCCTATGTTGCAACCGCATTGATCTTTATTCATTCTAAATATCATGCATGGGATCGATCTATGCAAATAGCTTTCAAAGGTAAAACTAAGTCTGATTTTGTTGATGGAACAATTATATATTTTACTTCTTTGATTTGAGTTTTAAGGCTTGGAATCGGTGTTATATACTTGTGCATTCATGGATTATGAACTCTGTTGGTCAATCCATTGCACAAAACATTGTGTTTCTTGAGATTTCCGTTTATGTGTGGAATGAAATAAAATAATGTTTCTTACGAGGGGATTACATTTGTATTTATGAGTTATAGATCAAAATTTATAATCTCAAAAAAGAGTATCAATCAATTTTTTGAGTTCTTCGTCGCATTGAAAGTGCTTTAAACTGGGTGCACAAGTTGCAACTAGGACCTGTAGATTTCGAATTTGACTCAAAAGTGATAATTGATAGTTTTTATTCTGCAACTTGTGAGTCTCATTTAAACATGATAATTCTCTTATCACGTCATTTTATAGAGACTCCAAAGTTGAGTCTGTTAGGAGACAAGCGAATGAGGTTTTCTACACCCTTACTAAGGTGGTCATATTTCACCCTTATTTCCATATTTTGATAGAAATACTACATTGCATTGAACATAGTATTATTAATGAAATGTTTTATGTGTCATTTTGTAAGAAAAAAAATAAGTTTAAATATCTTAAGGGTCATGTTGAGGATATCAAAATTAAAGATTTTTTATTAAAAAAAAATAATGTTTGAACATTGAAAATACAAATTTTAAATTATATAAAACTTATGCATTTAATAAAATTCCTTATTTTTAATTCATTTAAGATATTCCAGACACATGTTTCCATACCTATATAAATTTAAATTAATATAAGAAGGCTTTTATATGTATACCACATCTACAACTAGCTAGTTGAACTAGCACCCAAGGTATTCAAGCATATGACTCGTCAAAATTAAAGAAACATTGCTAATTAGTTAAAGCTCAAACAAAAATATATGCTCATTTCTCTGATTATGACAACACTTAGATTTTTCTTTTTCTCTAAAGACATTGGTTATATATAATGATGATATTGACAGATGAAAGATCCATGATCTACATGCACGTACTCCAAATGAAAATGATGAATGAAGGCTAAATATTTATTCATTTAAATCGAGAAAATATATCAATCGAGAATTTGCAATAAAAATTTAAAGTAGTTAAAATCAACAAGGTGAATCTACGAACAAATTTACAATCTATCTTAATAGTATAAACTATTAAAATGTCTGCAAATCTGATAAAATTAAAGTGTTTAAAATATTCATATATATATTTGGATTTGTAACATTAATGACGTTAAAGTCATTGATTGAATCACCAACAAGAAAAGAAACAAACAACATCGCACCAAGATGACAAATAAAACAACGTCGCACTCAAACAACGAAATTATAGATAAAACACCATAGAAAAATATTTCTTTGTAGAATATTTATTTAGATGAGTGATTTTATGTCCAAAAATTTGTTCTAAACCACCACTCTATGATGGAAGAAGAAAGAGGGTGTAAGTACTGGTCCGATAAATTTTCATTACATATGTGTTCTTTTGAAGTTTGAAGTACCATGATTTAGGCTAAAAATAACGACCTATATTTGAGATAGGTATTATTTATCTTAATTTTTTATAGATAGATAAACGTTGGTAGGTAGTAATTAGTTAGAAAGATGAGAAAATATTTACACCAATATTAAATTATATTCCTCCATCATAAAATTTAGTTAACGTCTCAACTCTTATTATTAAACTACATCTTGAGGGACTATTTGTTTTCTCTTTATTTCAACACAATGCATGTTTTATGATAAAAATAAAAAATAAATAAAAGTAACACAATGCATGTTTTAGGCAAGTTAGTTTATAAAAATGCCATCGTGAGAACACGTGAAAATGGTGTGAGACAATTTTCAAAATATTATTGCATTATTTTATTATTATATTTCTTTTTTTGCTGAAAGCATTATTTTAATGTTTAATATATATCCATGCAATATTATGAATAGACCTAATTTGTCTAAGCAAAAATTATATTTGAACACAAAAAATTGACACAATATTTGATATCATAGGTATTTTTTACCGTTTTATTTTTAAAAATAAAATTATTTTTTTCAATTTTATTTATTATTCAGATTTTTTTTTGAAACATATATAAGTTTATACTATTAATTACTTTAAATACTTCATTAACCACTAAAATATAAATTATTAATCACTTATTTAATATATATCTCATTTTTAGTAGATAATGGCACAAATTTGTATGTTCTGCTGAAAAGTGTTTTTTTTTTGTTGCAAAAACAAATATGAACAGTTGTGAAGGCAAAAATATATATACATATGAGTCTCTATCGTAATTATTTTTAAATCAATTTTTTATTGTGGAAATTTATTCTTTAAATTATCATTGATCGATATATTAAAAGTGAGTGTGTATTCACTTCAAGGATTCTAAAGTATACTAGAAGAAATTTGCATGACTTCCCATTTGCTTCGAATAATTATAGATTAACGAGAGCGAATTAAACATAAAATTTAGCGAGATACACAAACTTTAAAATTCTTTGTGCAATTTTCATCATCGTCATTTTCATCTTCCTCTTGTTCAAGTTGATAAAAATCTCTTAACACTAAATCTAATAAATTGTGATTTTATATAAATTTTCATAGATCGAGATCATGATAAAACTTTAGTTATTCAATGATAAAAAAATAAAAACATTTTTGAATTGAAATTAAATTGTTCAATTTCTCAATATATTAGGTTGACTTCACTTATTAATTAATGCTAATTACTATAGAAGAATAAATATAAATCTTTCACATAAGAAATTATTATAAATATATATTTGCACGCTTCTGTCCTCAAGAAGAAGTGAATGTTCTAATTGCACAAAATGAATCCCCTAAATTGTGATCGTGTAATTTTAATGTAAAATTGTGATATAAATTTTATGTGAATACAAGTTTCATCTAAAATTATTTCAATAGTATTGTGTTACTACAAACTTCTCTTAATTCATTTATAGTATTATATGAACAATTCACCACAAAAAACATTCTCCCACGTTTGATCTATGTCGGGGTTGGAAATTGGGTGCCCATACCCACTCCTAACAAGAGTCGAGTATAATAAATTTAAAAATAATATTTATTAATTAATATAATAAAATTAAGACAAAAAATATAATAAAATAATTATTATTAAACAATTATATAATATAATCATATCAAAATCATATTTTTTTTTATTAAGATTAAATTAAACAAAAAATATTAAATAAAACTAATGAGTAATGTATATAAAAAAATAAAGTAATATAATATAAGATTTTGTTTTACTAGCGAGGCGAGTATCAACATCCATTTTAACTATCGATTTTAAATTTTGGAGGAAAAAAAAAACATAAATTTAAATCTGCATCCAGTCAAAGTGGGTAAATTCACCGTCTAAATTTAGATGTGTTCAAACAGATACTTTTACATACAAGTCTTGTTGTGATACCTACATGAAAACTTTGAGATCCAATTCATCTAAAAAAATATATTAAAAAATAATTTGATCCTCTATAAATAAATACTTAAATAGGAGGGGACATGATTCACGCATCTTCCCTCTTAGTTAAAGACATTACCCTCATTGAATTTATGGGATGAAAGTGAAGCTATTGGCAAAGGAAAAGCAATTCATCTGTATTCTATAAATGGTGAATTTAAACTTCCCATCCTTGAATTTGAAATTAATGAATTTTGGAGTAACAAACTACTCCATGTGGTAGAGATTTATAGGTTTTTTAGGTTCCGGCTTTTATGTCCCTAGCAATTAACATGGAAGATTAAATTCACTTCAAGTGAGGAACTAGTGTCCACATATGCTATGATGCACCTTCTATATTTAGTGAGCTGTTTTCCATATGATAATGGTGAAAGATAGCTAGCAATTTAATGTTATGTTCCAATATTAATTACAGTTTCAATGAGATATAAGGTTTGTATGGTTATTGGAGCGAGAGAGTCCAAAACTAAAATGATAAGAAAATTGTAGATTCAAATTTTCACATTTAGTAAAATACTAACAACTAGTGTATAAATTCGTGCATCGCACAATAGATATATGTAAGGATTGAAAATAAAGAGTATAGGTAATATTCATACAATAGATATATATGTAATATTTTTATTTAAATATCAATATTTCTACATGCAAATATTCATGTTTGTTAGCTAAACTTTGATTATAAGTTGGTTTATCATGTTATTATTTAGAATATCTGATAATAGATAATTTAATTTTAATATATTTTTTATTTTGAAATTTAGATAATAATTTTTTATTTAGATTTAGACATTAATGTG
This sequence comes from Cicer yamashitae, assembly GCA_037974755.1. Classification (NCBI taxonomy): domain Eukaryota; kingdom Viridiplantae; phylum Streptophyta; class Magnoliopsida; order Fabales; family Fabaceae; genus Cicer; species Cicer yamashitae. Next base: position 15,326,875 of record JBBPBQ010020323.1, read on the forward strand.
CCTATAAGTATAATCTATTTTTATCTTACAACTATCCTACATTAATGTTAAATTAATTTGAAGAATCAGATAATACAATTCAATATAAATTACTACCGTTAACATAAACATGTACATAAAATAGTCAAGCAAGAAATTGAACTCCTTGTAATATTCTTTTTCACTTGAAATATTAAAATAATAGTTTTATTTAAATATTAATATGCCTCCGTCAAAAACATTCATATTTTGCTCTCTATCATATAAAATAGTCATAGAAGAAATTCATAAATTACATTTAAAATTATCAAATAAAACTTCCATCATATATATATATATATATATATATATATATATATATATATATATATATTTATTGTAAGCTATTTAATCACATACTTACACGTATATAAAGAGGTCAATCCCTTAAGTTACACTAATTTTAATATAGGGTGCGTTTGTTTGAGCTTAAATAAAAATTATTTTTGTTTTAAATAATTTAGAGATTATGTTTTAGAGATTTAAAAAAAATGATTTTTTAACTCTCATTTGTTTACTATTATAAAAATAATTTTTTTAGAAAAAAATAATTTTTAACTTGTTTGTATAAAATTTTGTAAAAATGATTTTTTTTAAACTATAGTGACCATTTCGTAGACACATTTTAAAATTTGATCAATGTAACTGAGTACTCCTAAAAAACCAATAATAAACACACACAACCAAAAAAACAACTAAAAATCGAAATATAGAACAAAATTTACTATGAGAAACTAACAACTTCGTGAGAAAAATGGTCACTGCGTGAAAGAGAAAAACGCAACTAATGAATGGGCAATTTGGGATTTTCAAAATAAGGCAGGGGTAATTGCATCATTTTCTCTTTAATAAGTTAAGTTCAGTGTTTTCTAACTGTGTTTCATTTTTTTTCTCTCATCGCAAGAGGCAAATGCTAGAAGCTACTATTTTTAACTTTTCATTTTTAGCCAAAAAATAATTTTTTTAACAAAATTATTTTAAAAAAATCTAAAACAAACACCTTTCAAACTTTACAAAATAATTTTTAGCTTGAAAAAATCTGAAACAAACGCATTTATATTACAAAAAGAATTTTAATAGTATCATTTCACACAAAGAAAATAAATGAATGTTTTATATAGAAACTCTTTCCAAAATATCCAGAACAATAATACTACCTTTTTTTTCTAAATAAAACTATAAGTATAATATAAAGTAATAATAGTATTACCTTGTTTTCTTTTTTCATTTCAAGAATGATTAAATCATATATATGTATATATATAAATCTAAAGTGTATTTCAAAGCTTGGAATTTAAATGAATCCTAAAAAATTGGCAACAAAAATAGAATAAAAAATTGAAATGCTCAAACTACTACCAAAGACAACACAGTTGTTATTTATTAATTAAAATACAATTATGTTCGTCAATTAAATTAAATTAAAATGCAATTATGCAAATGTATGTCTAACCAATCAAAACTTTATTAGCCATATAAAACAAACTAACACGTTTACCCAAAAAAACGGAGATATGTGTTTAACATTAATCAATCAGTGACATTTGTGTCTCTTCGTCTCCTGCCATACAACATTTTTCTTTCTCCAAACAACTCTCTTATCTAGCATTCATAATGTTTAGTTTTTGAAAAAAGAAAGTAAACAGAACAACTTTTCACCGTACAATAAGCCAAATAGAGTAACACCTAATTAGTAGGATTTTTTTCCCCACCATTTGGATCATGCACTTCATTTATGAGGTGACATTTAATTGTTTTTATTAATTTTATTTAAATATTTAAATAAAATATGTGAAAATTATTTAATTTTTTTTTAATAATTTAAAACTTTAAAATATTTATAGGATATATTTAAAATTTATTTAATTTATTTTAAATATTTAAATTTATTACATTTTTTAATATTTATTTTATTTATATATTAAAAATTTGAAAATAAATTTATTTTATTTATAATTAAAATTAAAAGTATTTCAAGTTTATTTATTTTATCCAACAATGATTTAAAATTTTAAAATATTTAGATAAAATATTTAATTTTTTAATATTTTAAAATATAAATAAAATTAATTACAACAATGATAACATAGAAATTATTTATTCAAGTCACAAATGTCACATGATTGTCATGTTATTAATGAGAGTATCAAATAATAAAAAAATTTGGGGAACCAAAAAATTTCAAGAATTAGTTAACATGGGAACCAAAAAATTAATTTTAGAAATAGAGGGACTAAAAATTCAATTTTTACAAAATAGAATAACCAAAAGTGCATTTAAATCTAAAAACATATAGGAAGTAAAGAATATATTACGGAGATGGTGGTGATTTTGATTGAGATTAAATGTGTAATATAAAATATTTAAAATTAAATAATACTTTTGTGTCATTTTCTATTTACATCAACTAGCCTTACCAATCACTTTTAATGAGTTAGCTATTAGCTAGGTTTTCACGCAACAACTAGTTTTTCAGTTATCAATTAGTTTATAACTTAATTTTGCAAAAGAGAGTCACAGTATGTAAGTGTTATATTTTGGATGAGTATAAAGTCTTAACTTTTTATCACTCAACTTCTTAACTCTCTCATTCCAACTACCAAACTAACTATATATCCCCTAATTTCTCATTACAAGAATGTGAAGGATTTTTGGGGGACATATCGGCGGCCAAGAGGCCCTTAGAACTCTTTGACAGACTTAACCCCTCGAAGCACCCTCGTAAATACCAAATGAGGAATCTATGATGTCGGTCAAGGCCCTCAAAATGATCATGTTTAGCTTTTCGAGTGTCATAGTCCTTGAAATTGCTTGATGCATTAACGCGAGGAAAAAATTCGGGTCATTCTGAAGGCTATGACATATGGAAATGACATGTATCTCTATTAGTGACCCTAAGACCTCAAAGAGAAATAAGAGGCAAGAATTTTGAATTTCAAATTATTTTGGTTCTAATGGCTTAAACCCTTGGAGCTAATCTTGGAACTTCAAAAGCTTATCAAATATTAGTGGCCCTAAGGAGTGTGAACAATGTTCATAAGACTTTATTATTTTCTTGTAATAGAGCTAATGTTGGAGCTTCAAATGCTTATCAAATATCTAGAAAATATGTTGGTAGTTACAAAAATATAGGATTCACACAAAGAGATTTCCAAAATTATTCATGGAATTTAAAAGAATTGATCAAAGACTTTGATGTACATATGTTTATTGATAATTTTAGGAGAAATCTTAAGCAAATATCGTTTGTTGTTTGTCCTCAAATAACAATTTAATTTAAACCAAAGTGAGAATCAATATTCAGCATAAAGATAACTCTTCATTTCATATCAAAATCAATCATAAAAAATGTGTTTGATGTATTACATTCTTCATACTCAACTGTCACTTAACATCTCAAAGTCATATTAACGGGACAATTTTAAATAACATATTCAACATGCATTTATCAAGTTTAACTCTTTTACCATAATTTCTCTCAAGTGTTTAAATAGGATGATCACTCAAATCATGTAACATGCACAAACTATAATAGGCATGAAAATGTTTTAAGCATGTTCACAATGTAAATTGTACATACATTTTTAGAGGTCTTTTTAGGTTGTAATGGGGTCAAGGCAAAGGTGGGTCATTTGGGATAGTAGGATTACAACTTGGAGTTAGGAAAACCTGGTTCTCATTTTAATTTTATATCATGACTTTGACAACTTATCAACCAGTAAAGTACAAGAGAGTAGAAATCTGATTTTGTTCAAATTTTCTTCTTTTTTTTAGTACTCCACTTTTTTACATCAATGATGTTTTAAAAATCACCCAATTACTACTTAGTGGAATAATGTATCATCCTACTTTTTGATATGAATGATGTTTGGAAGATCACTCAATTACTACTTCACAAGATGATGCATTTATTAGTTTTTTTTTTTTTTGCTTTGTTTTTCAACATTTTTCTACTTTTACTTCTCTTGTACCCCACCCCAAACTTAAAAAATTATTTTTCCATGATCAACCTCAAACTTAAAATTTTACCAAGTCATAAAAATCAAGATTTTACCTAACTCCAAGTAAGGTTTTAGGATAAAAAATAATTGTAGGCCATTGGCTTGTAAAAGAGCTAAGTAACACAAAGTAACGGATTCAAGCTCAACTGAGCTATCAAAGATAAAAAAATATATATATATATTTAAAATTGACACAAAGACTCAGAAGGTACCAAGAAAAATATCTCAGTATATGCACAAAAAGTAAACACATTGTAGAGAAAAATGCAAGTTCTGGAGAAATAATACATGTTAGAATATCACACAATGAAGAAACATTAAGTGTTTAGGCACAAAACTTACTAGCTAGGATAATAGAGAGAAATATGAAATATCAAAACTCATGCAACAATATATTACTGAAAATAAATTTTTATGAGTTGACATTTGAGACTTCAACAACAACAGAATAATCAACAATGCATGCACTAAGTGAACTCGTCATCTTGAAAAATGAGAATGAGTAGAAAGAGACAAGTAAATACTCAAATTTTAAATTCAGTCAACTAAGAGAAGACAAGACAAGCATGAAATTGGTCCAACTCATTCATCGTAATGCATTTCATACGTGTTTCCAAAGTAAATAACAAAATTTAAAATGTACCTCTACCATATGTTGCCTCCCAAGAAGCGTTTGCTTGACGTCACACTTAATTTATCCCATCAAGGTGGATGATATGATAAGAAAAATAATTCATCCTTTATTTTCCTTCTCTTGGAGAGCAAGTCCATGAATTTGAGATAAAGAATTGTTTGCTTCAATTCCACTGAAGTTAGATCCTTAGACTCCATGATCATACTCAATTGAAGCCAATAAACAAACATTGAGACATTGAGTCACAATGTTTATTGTCATACTTAATTTTTTTGGACTCAATTTTGGTTCTTCTTCCTTATTCGTGTTTTTCTCTTGTTTATTTTCTTCTGCCACAACAATGTCATCATCAACTTCTCATTCATCTGCTTAAACTCAACAACTTGCTCAGATAACATCTCACATTGACTCTCAAATTTTTCAATTGAAACTTGGTTAAACTTCATGAGAATTCAACCAAAACATCTTTGAGTCGAGAGTCCTAATCAGTTTTATGCACTTCTTTCTCTTCTTATTCTATATTTGAAATTAAACAAGACTCCTCACAATGATCATTCTGATGATCCCCTCCACAAAAATAACAAGAAGAGTGTGGTTCAAAATCGCCATTTTTATGTGCTTGTTCACAAGAATCACATATCATAGATAATTGTTGTACAACATTTTTAGGCAACATACATCACACGATCCTTTATGTTACATGAAATAACATATTAATCCTTTATCTTTTTTTTTTTGTAACAAATTAGCCTTTCTTTTGATGTTAAGTTTGTCCTTTATGCATGTAAATGTTTACACGAATGAGACAAATTTAAAACTAGTAAAATTGATCCCAAAATTCCCTAAAGTTTTTCAATAAACTCATGGAATTAATAAGGGGTTTTGAATGCAATAATCATAAGAACATAAAACCTCAATCAACTTTTAGAAAAATAATTAAACCAGAGAGAATTCGAGTGAGATGCATATTAGGGTTCTTGAAATTAAATGTGAAATTCTCTTAATCCAGATAATAAAATTACATGAAAATTTATTATTTTGTTCTTTATATGATCGATAATAAAACTCATAGTAAAATTTTAAACATCTCTAACTAAAAATGATTGAAATGGGGTTAGGACTAAAAATAGTTCAACATTGTAACGTATACAAACATAAAAGGCTAACTTGATACAAAAAAACTAAAGGATCAATCTGATATTTTCGTGTTACATAAAGGACTATAAGATGTATTTTGCCTAAATTTTACTATCAAACGCTTTTATCTTGCGAGATAGAATTAATATTTCAAACAAAATTATACTTCAATATCATCCATTGCTACACAAATCGGAGAAACTTTTCACTAACAAAGCACAATTTAGAAGAAGTGAAATAAAAAAATGCAATAATAATAAGAATTAGTTTTTTTATATAAAAAATTAAATAAAATAACTAAGTATTACTAATTTGTCTTGTAAAAAATGTAATCAACAATCTTCGGGTATTGTGTTTAATTTAATTACGCAACAAAGTAAATAACGCTTATGTGAGTAAAATGTTTCAAAATTGATTGTTTGGATACAAATGAACTAAAATTAACTAGGGAGATAATGAGAAAAACAATTAGGGAATTTGAATCACTTCTTTTTCGCTACGTAATTATTGATTCACTATTTTAACAATCTAACTTATTTGAATTACGTCAAATTAATAAATTAGACCAAGACTAATGCATTGACTCAAAATCATTTTTATTCAAATCATGTACGAACTCTAATTTATTAGACACATGTTAATATTTTATATTCCTATAACAATATTGAAACATGAACAAATATTTTGGGTCCAGTTATTATAGCCTATTTTTCAATAACGAAATAATACTTAGGTTCAATTTTATGGTGATCAAGCACAGAAAAGCATTAGGAACAAAAATATATTAATAATCAAATACTTTAGAGTAAACCACTAATTCGCCCCTTGAAATTGTAACTGTCTGTCAAAATGTTCCCTAAAATTTACGTTTCGTCAAATAACTCCACCATTTTGTCTAACGTCAAGCAAAATGCCTCATTTCTCAATGAGCCCTGTTTGAGGTGCAGACATGCCAAATAAACGCGAATGTCACATCATATGGAGCATTTTGATAGTAAATAGAGACATTAAAGAGATTAATGACTAATTCTTCTCAATTTATTTCTTTCCTAAATTTTCAAAATCGGAAAATCCCTAAATTGCACCATGCAAATCATTTTTCCTCTTCTCCCCATAAATTTGAAATACATGAAACATTGGCCTTGAGGTTGTCATCCAAGAGTTGGAATTGGAATTCCTCTGAATGGTGTTGGTCCACTAACCCATTAGAAAAAACTCCCCAAAATTTGCTTGTAGTAGACAAATTGCTCCATTATTTTAATAACTTTTAGGGCAAAATGCTCCCTAACCAAACCAAATTGCCACATAAAGTAAAATAGTTTTTGACATAGGGATTAGCCACAAAGTAAACTAGACATATCATACTAGTACTTGTAAAAGTAGTGTCTTGATATTGGGATTGTTGTTTACTCTTCAGTAGGGAGATATTGTGATAGAGGGATCTCTGCTTGTGTTTCTGTCTCTTTTTTTTGGGCTTTGGGCATTAGATACCATCTACTATTATGCCCCTATCCACCCCAATTAGAGCATGTTCACTCATTATAAGATCTCTTCAATTTATAGCCTCTGATCAAATTTTCATTTCCATCATTTCTTATTTGTTTTTTTTGGTCTTCCAGGGGATTTCGTTAATGGAGGTGGAACAGGTTTGGGTAATCCACTATCCTCCCAATATTATTGAGAAGTGGTAGGTTTGATTAAGTACTTGTAGGTTGCATTGGAAGAGGCCATTGTAAGCCACGCATTATAAATTTTGGGGAAGAAGTAATCTGAGTGGTGCAATTTAGGGATTTGATAATTTTCTTATTTGAGAATCTAGGAATTTATGAATTTGAAGAAGAAATAAATAGAGAAGAACTAGTTGTTAGCATATTTAATATCTCTATTTACTGTCAAAATGTTACATGTGGCATGACATCCACGTTTATGTATCATGATGTCATTTAACGTGACACATCGGCACCTCTAACGAAACTCGTTGACGAAGGAAATATTTTGCTTGACGTTAGACAAAATAAGGAGCTTTTTAACTAAGCATAAATTTCAGGGAGCATTTTACCAAACAATTACAATTTAATGGGACGAATCGGTGGTTTACTCAATACTTTGTAATTGCATAAATAGTATATTAAAATTACATAAATCTAAGGAGGTTAATCTATTATCAAATCAATAAGTAAATTAACTATCCGTAGTGTTTGAAAAAAAAAATGCAAAAAAAGAAATTACACATAAAAATTTCACAATATCTCCTCTAAAGTGTAAGTGTCTTTTGCTTTACATCTAAAAAAAATCACGTTGCCAGTCTCCCTTTTTGTTTCCACGTTTCCTCCTCCTCTTCTGATTGTGCGCTCTCCTTTTCTTAAAAGACAAAAACAAAGCCCAAAGACTTTGTATTTGGACACCTACCTTATTATTTTGCCCATCATACTACTTATTTTTATATTTGTACATATAATAGTAATAAAATATTATTTGCAATTTGTAATCCTTTTATTATTATGAAATGTAATAATAACTTCATAATTTTAATAGTAACGTTTCATTCGAACGGTCAATTTATTCCGCTGAATTAAAAAAAAAAAAAAAAACTATACAAAATATTTGATTAGTGAAGAAACTAAAGTATAAATACCTATAATTAATCTAAGAATCACAAGACAATAAGTTATTTAAATAACTCTTAAAGTTAGTTAAAACTATGATAGCTAAAATAAATAAATATTTAAAAGACAATTAAAACCATGTATATGATGAAAAATTATCAATAAATCATTTATATTTTTATGATTATGCTACTAATAATGAAGGGATACTAAAATATGTTTTGTTTGGGGATGTGATTTAATTTGACACAATATACAATGCAAATAAATGTCATATGATTTTTACATCATTCATCGGTGTAAACCATCATAGTCAAAGTATAATATTTGGAGCTTCTTTTTAACTGATGAAAAAGTTAATTCATTTGTGTGATTATTTAAAGTTTCTTTTAAAACGAAGTGAGGAAACAAACCTATTTTGATCTTAAATAAAACACTTGAAACCATTAAATGAGTCTGTGCAGCTTAAGACAATACATAGTTTGGAATCAAAAATCAAATCAAATCAAGTCAAGGGAAAACTCGGTTACATATATAGCACATTTGAAATAATAAAATAAGAAGAAATTTTAATAGTTCCAGCATGTTTAGCTATTCATAATGACTAGTAGCTAGGCAATCCAACATTTATAGTTGAATCATCTTGTATTTAAGTTGTAATGGCACTAAACTTTTACTCTATTTGTTTGGCAATTTTTAAGCTTATTATGAGATGATTTTCTTTTGTTAGAATGTGTAATTTTGTACATTATTAGTTTAAAATAATGTTAAAAGTAATATGTTTACACTTCACTTGTTCAATTAAGTTTATATACTAGTTCATTAAATATTGAATGAACACATTATTTAATTTAGATTATTAGACATCATATCTAAAACTCCAAGGTGACTGAATCATGCTTATTAGACACAACAAAGATTTAATAAGAACTTAAACATACGAGAATCTTAACAAATCTCTACTCTATAGTAGCTAAAAGGTACATTACATATTTATTCTCCACTCAAATAATACAACATCAAATTACGCCTTTAAGTGATTTAAAGGAATTACAAATAAACTCCACATAATTGTTTTTACTATCATTGATCCAATCCTAGACTTAGTCTCAAATAATGGTTTCCCTCATTATTGTTAAATTTTTTATCTTTAATATCTATATTATGTGATTGTATTGATTATGGAAATTAATTATGTGATTGAATTAATTATGGAAATTAATTAAGTCAATCTTCGTGAGAACAATTTTTTCTTCCACTTTATTGTTTGTTTAGAATGTATATATTTGTACATATTATAATACAACAATAAGGCAACCATTGCCACTAGAGAGTTATATACCCTTAAAGAACTATATAACTTATAATTATAGGCACTATAAAATATTTTATTGGCACTACGTTCATTTTTTTCTATAATAATTTTTTTTATTAAAACAATACAAGAGGTACTTTAACATTTTACAAAAATTCACATTATATTGTAACAACACAACCTAAAGGATTCACATTACATTTGTAACGATTGACTTAAATGTTGAATGGACTGAATGGAATATACAGATGATTTTTCAAAGTATTTAATTATTATTTAGTACTTAAAGTAAACGTTCTTCATAAATATTTTACGCTTCAAACTATTATACCTATTTTTAATTATAATTCTGTAATTTTTTTACTAGGATACTCATTCTTGATGTAGTTAAACACCATATACTTCAACTTTATTCTTATTAAATGTTATTATTGAGAATTTAGAATATCTACTATATTTGTGTCTTTATGTATTCATTCTATGATATTCAAACTAAGAAGAGTGCAAAGACTTATGCGTTTGTGTTTGTGACTACAGGATAATCTTATATACAACATTACTAAGCTACAAAATTACACACACATTCTTTATTTTAGATACTTGTCATTTTTTAAAGAAAACTTTTTTTTGCTATGCAAGTTTTTTTCAAAAGTTACATGTTACTTTTATTTAAAGTTAATAGCAACACGAGTTTCCATTCATGAAATTTAGAATATAGAGACAAATAACGGGACCCACTTGTTTGATTATTATTATTATTAGTGAAGAAAAAAAAAAGTAAGTGGGTGTGTTAATGGCTAAGTTCATTTGTGAAGAGAAAAAGGGATTTGAAACCCTTAGGGCCGTAGCACTATTTGAAAAGTAAGAAAGTAGTTGCAGTAGTTGCGAGAAAAAGAAAAACAGAAAAAGAAGTTTTGTGAAAGTCACAACGCCAACAAAGAACAAGAGAAGAAGAATTAAGTTTAAGTGGTAATGAATGTGTAGCTAACTTGCCCAGTTTTCTCTACACGTTTAGTATGTTATTCTTATCACTAAATTTATTCTTTTGATATTTAATAGTTTTACCTTCCATGTGAGTCAGTTTAGAATATCCACTTTTGTGGAAGATTGTTTGTTATTGCTTTATTTCCATCTTTAAAGTGATGACAATTGTTGATTAATGTTCCCTAGAGTAACTAAAAAAACTAATGTGCCCATTATTTATTATATTAGGAAGGAATAGAAGGCAGTAGCCTTAATCATGTAGTGGTTGAATTTGAGTATATATCCACTTGTAGAAATTGAAATAGATGCTAAGAAAATGGGGGATAAATTAAAAGTTATATGAGCGAAAGAATCTACAAAATAAAGCATGCTTGATTCAAAAGTTGGTGAATATGAAATATAAAGACAAAAATCCAATGGCAGAGCATATGAGTATTTTTTTAGAATACAATGAATCAATTGACAACCGCATATATTAAATTGGATGATGAGTTGCAAGCGTTGTTATTGATGAATTCCTTGTTGGATAATTGAGAAGTCCTTGTTATGACGTTGACTATTTCAGCTCCAAATGAGAAGTTGAAAATGTCAACAGTAAAAGAGAATATGTTAGATGAAGAAACTCAAATAAAGGAGCGTGGTTTGATTGGTTCTTGCTCAAAATTAGAAGCACTAGTTACATACTAATGGGGGGAAGTCAATCCTGACACTTCCATATAGACGCAGCAACTTAGAAAGTTGTAGCCAGTGAAGAAGTAAGTTGATGACTAGAAAAGAAGTGACACACTACAATTGTGGCAAAGTGGGGTCACATAAAAAGAAATTGCAGGTTTCTCAAAGAGAGACGAATCAAGTGAAAGAGATGAAAACAAATAGAAGAAAAATGATACAGATACATTTATAGTTGAATCTATTAGTGATGTCTACATTGTTTGCGATGATAATTTTTATAAACCTTGCATGTTAGGATTCAACTTGTTTTATTGATTCGGGTGTCTTATATCATATTACTTCTAGACATGATTTCTTCTCATCTTATACCGTTGGTGATTTTGGCACTGTAAAAATGGGGGATGAATGAGTATGCAAAATTATTGGTATGAGAGATGTTTGGGTTGAAACAGGTATTAGATGCAAGCTTCAATTGAAGAATCTTAAACATGTTCAAGATATTTGTCTCAATTTGATTTTGGTGTAAGCCTTGGATATAGAGGGCTATCATATTTACTTTGGTGGTTGCAACATATGTAAGATCACCAAAAGGTTTCTAGTCGTAGCATATGAGAAAAGTTTCACTTCTCTCTACAAGATGCATGTCAAGCTATGCAAGGAAGAGGTGAATGCAGGTGAAGATGCATCTTCTGATTTGTGGCATATGCACCTTGGTCACTTGAGTGAGAAATGACTTAACATACTTGCGAGTAATAATTTTTTTCTGGTAAAAGATACACCTAAAAAAACTTGCAATCATTGTTTTGCTGGAAAACAATGTAAAGTTTATTTTCATAGTTTTGGTCCTCAAAGAAGGAAAAAATGTTCTTGATTTAGTTCATACTGATGTTTGCATGATGAATAGTAAATATCTTGTTGGTGCATCATATTTTGTTACTTTTATTGACAACCACTCTAGAAAAGTGTGCATTTTTCCTTTGAAATCAAATGACCAAATACTTGAAGTCTTCAAGCCCTTTCATGCAACTGTTGAAAGAGAAAAGAGAAGGAAATTAAAATGTGTCTGATCAAATAATAATGGTGAATACAAAGGTTTGTTTGAAGAATATTGCAAACAACATATAATCAACCTTGAGAAGACAGTTCCAAAGACTCCTTAGCATAATGGAGTTGCAGAGAGAATGAATTGTAGAATGACATAATCATGTGTATTCTCTCTCATGCAAAACTATCGAAAGCCCTTTGGGGTGAAGCAATGAAAATTGTAATGGATTTGATCAACATTTCTCCTCCTATTCCACTTCATATGGATATTCCAAACAATGTATGAGCAGAGACATATGTCTTTTATGGTTATTTAAGAGTGTTTAGTTGTAGATGTTTTTGTTCAAGTTCCAAGAAATAAGAGGTCCAGGCTTTATATCAAATTCAAATAGTGTGTCATTGTCAATTATGATTATGAAGAATTTGGTTATAGACTATGGAATCTGATTGTAAAGAAAAATTATCATAAGTCGATATGAGAAAATTTCTTGAAGATCAGACTATTGAAAACTTTGATAAAGTTAATAAATAGAAACCAAACTCTATAACTTACATTGACGTTGGCATAAGCCCCTTGCTAAGACTTTTTCTGATGAAAGATATACATGTAAATGATGAGAATGTAACTAAAGACCGTGTACCTCACCATTATGAACCAAATGAACAGATTCCACCTGAGCCACCGATTGAACCTCAATTGAGAAAGTCTATTCGAGGACATCATTCTTCCTAAAGATATCCTCAACATGAGTATGTGGTGATCACTGATAGTGCAAAGCCAGAGCATTGCCAAGAAGCCATTGCAAATGTTGATAAGCAAAAATGGTTGAAGGTCATGCAAGAAGAGATTAATTCCTTGCATGAGAATCACATATTTGAGTTATTGAAGTTTCCTAAGGGCCGAAAAGCACTCAAGAACAAATAGATGTACAAGATAGAGATAGAAGAAAATAGTTCTCAACCAAGATACAAGGTAAGATTGATCGTGAAACGATTTAATCAGAGAAAGGGTATTAACATTGAAGAAATTTTCTCACATGTGGTGTAGATGTCCTTAATCTGAGTTGTGCTTGGATTAACAACTAGTTTTAACCTAGAGGTTGAACAACTTGATGTGAAGACGACATTCCTTCATGGTGATTTAGAGAAAGAAATCTGCATGGAACAACATGAGGGCTTTGAAGTAAAAGGTAAAGAATAACTTGTGTGTAAATTGAATAAAAACTTGTATTGGCTCAAACAAGCATCAAGACAATGGTACAAGAAATTTGATTATTTCATAGAGAAACATGAGTATGGAAAAACTACTTTTGACCATTGTGTGTTTGTCAAGAAATTCTCGAATAATGATTTTATTATTCTCTTGTTATATGTGGATGACATGTTGATTGTTGATCATGACACTAAAAAGATTCAATCTCCAAAGAAAGATTTGAACAAGTCTTTTGCAATGAAATACTAGGGTCTTGGAAAGAAAATCTTGGGCATGAGAATCACTCATGACATGAAGAATGATAACTTGTGGTTGTCTCCACACAATTACATTAAGAAGGTGTTAGAGAGGTTTAACATGAACAGTTGCAAACCTACTAGTACTCCACTTGCTAGCCATTTCAAATTGAATTATGATCAATGTCCTACAAGTGAAGAAGAAAAAGAAGATATGAAGAACGTTTCCTATGCATTCATAGTTGATAGTTTGATGTATGATATGATATGCACAAGGCCAGATATTGCTCATGCGGTTGGTGTTGTTAGCCAATTTCTCTCTAATCCTGGTAAAGATTGTTGGCCAGCAGTGAAATGGATTCTCATAGACACTTCCAAATGATGCTTATGCTTTAGATGTGGTCAACATGTGTTAGATGATTATAGTGATACATATATGCAGATGATATTGATTCTAGAAAATCTATTTTTGGTTATATGATGACTTTTGCATGGGGAGTTGTGTCTTAACAATCAAGGTTACAAAAGTGTGTTGCTTTATTCAGTACCGAGGTTGAGTACATTGCAACAACTTAAGCTTCCAAATAACTTTTATGGATGAAGAAATTCCTACAAGAGTTAAGCCTCAAGCAAGATAAGTTTGTGTTATTTTGTGATAGTTAGAGTGTGATCCATATCAACAAGAACCCGACTTTTTATGTAAAGTCGAAGACATTGAGGTGCAATATCATTAGATACAAGATACACTTAAGATAGTATCATTTTCAATTGAGAAGATTCACACGGATGTTAATGGTTCGTATATGATGACAAAGACATTACCTATGTTAAAGATGATCTATTGCTTAAAGAAGACATGCATGGTTGAGACGTACCTTCTTACTTGAATCGTGAGAGGATATTTGATGGGTGGTTCACTCTCTAAGGGGGACTCGCTTGTTTTTTATTTTTTATTTATTTATTTATTATTATTATTATTATAAAAGAAAAGAAAAAAAAAGAGCAAGTGGGTGTGTGTTAATGGGTTAGGCCCATTTGTGAAGAGAAAATGAATTTGAAATCCCTAGTGTCATAGTACTATTTGAAAAGCAATAAAGTGGCTATAGTAGCAGCGAGAAAAAAGAAAAAGAAAAGAAGAAGCTCTTGGAAGTAGCAACGAAAACAAAGAAGAAGAAGAAAAGAATAATTGGTTTCCAGTGGTAATGAGTGTATAGATAACTAGTTCAGTTTTGTCTACAACTTCGGTATGTTATTCTTATCATAGAGTTGTTCTTTTGATTTACATTGTTGGTAGTTTTACTTTCTATGTGAGTTTGTTTGATAAACCTACTTTTGTGGAAAGTTGTTTATTATTGTTTAGTTTCCATCTTTTTGGTGATGACTATTGTTGATTGATGTCCTCTAGTGTTACTAGGAAAACTTTGGGGTACCCATTATTTATTATAGTGGAAGATTTTACTTTGAGAGTTTTCCAAATTAAAATTGTGGTGTGTCTCATATTTATTTTTCTTGTCGTTGCTATTGCTCTGTTGAAATTTATTTTCTGTTTGACTATTTATATGCACAAATGAAAGAAAAATATTATACATTATTGAGATAATTATCTATAGTTTTTTTTTTCAACACATACAGGTCTTCCCCCTTATTTTTGCACCACTGGAGATTGATCACCCTATCCCTTCATGCTATTATAAGTACTAGAACTTTTTTTTAAAATAAAGTAGAATATTTATAATGAAATATAGTTTGGACAAAGTAAAATTATGATTGGATGATTTGATCGCATTATGTTTATTGTTTTTAAAAAACTCTTTATCACACTTTTTCTAACATATTTTCAATTATTAGTTGAAATTTACACGAATCCTATAAAATTTAAATGAGGCTCACATAATTTGGTGGCCCCACATTAATTTCAAACAATAGAAGATAGTTTATTGGAATGTGTGTCAGATATTGTAATGGGAGTACTCCTCTTTTAGTTTATAAAACCTATAAACTCCTCTAAAAAAAACTTGTAAATATATAAAAGATAGTTAATAAGAAGATTAAAAATTTCATTCTACATATTTAAGATGATAAAAACTAAAAATCAAACGCACAATTAAACTAAACAAACCTTAAGTTTATAGCTGATAAAATATTTTAACACACATTAACGACTCATGTTACTTTATGGAAATACATGTTTGTGATCCTCCACGTAATCACGATTGAGAATTGATTTAGTATACAAAATCTATTACAATATAATAATTTTATTAATTTACTAACTAGTACGAATATTCGTACATATAAATATCATCACATCTAACTCCGCATCTATTAAGTAACGAAAAGTCAAAAAATCTATTTATTTTATTTGAGAAATGTATTACCCCATATTATACAATCGAATTACCAATAATTAAAATCTTCTACATTTATACAGTCGAATATCAGTGACCATTTGATCTTGATCGAATGGTCTAAATTTTAGATGAAACATTTTAAATTATAAAATAAAAATTTAAATTTTTGTTAAACCCTTGGATGAAGATAGATCGACCACCAACCTCTAATAGCATTAAATGTTGGAGAACCGAATTCACAAATTCTATTTCATAACCTCTAGACAACAAGACCGAACCAACTCTTGGGAACAATTTTAAGAATGCTGTTGTGATGCAAGTGACAGCCGACAAGTAAAACCGAAAGGGTATTTTCGTCTATTAAAAAGTAACACGCTAGTATTTCTTATCGCTCACAGTCCCAATCGCTGCTTCACTATTTCACTTCCTAAAACCCAAAAATCAGATCTAGGGTTTATTTTCAAGAAGAAGCCGCTATTTCTTCGCGCTCTCAAAGGTTTTCTACTACTCTCTCTAACCAATTCATTTTACAGTTTACACTCTCTTCATTTCTCACTAACTGAAAACCCTAACCCTAACTCTACCCCTAATCAACAGAAATCAAAGAGAATGGGTGAATTGAAAGACACTGAAGCT
The DNA here is from genome assembly GCA_037974755.1 of Cicer yamashitae. Lineage (NCBI taxonomy): Eukaryota > Viridiplantae > Streptophyta > Magnoliopsida > Fabales > Fabaceae > Cicer > Cicer yamashitae. The sequence continues at coordinate 15,343,722 of JBBPBQ010020323.1, forward strand.
TACGAGGAAGAACTCATCGACTACGAAGAAGAAGATGAAAAGACTCTTGATTCTACTAAACCTGCTTCTGAAACCGTCAAGAAGTTAGTTTCTTTTTCTCTCTTATGAAATTAATCCATTTTTTTGTTTTTGTTTCTTTGTTCTTAAATAATAATAATTGAGATTTGTCGTTTTTTATGCTTCTGTGTTATTATTACGTAGATAAATTATTACAACGTAATTAATTTTCGTTCATGAAAGTGATTTTTGATCAATTCATTTATTTCATTTTATATTTTTAATTGTTATAATAGTAATAATTTGGTATTGTTAATTTTGTAGATTACAGACATATCCTATGGAAGTAGTTATAATAGTTTTTTTTTGCTTCAATTGGCATTAACTGGTAGATCTAAGGGAGTCTAGATGATGATGGATCTGGATTTGTTGCACTAAAATAATTAATAGTGAAATTGAATAAAAATTATAATAACAGTAATAATAATTTGGTATTGTTAATTTTTGTAGATTACACTGGCATATCCAATGGAAGTAGTTATAGAAGTTATTGTTTTGTTTTAATTGGCATTAACTGGTAGATCTAAGGGAGTGTAGATGATGGACCTGGATTGGATGCACTAAAAAATTAATAGTGAACTCAGTAAAGATTTTGCTTCAATCCGAGTTATTGGATGAAGATTGGATGACTCATACTCAATTTTAGTAAATTCGATTCGAAACACAAACTTTGAATGTGAGCTGTCCAATCTTCATCTAATGGTTGTCATTTGCAAATTGAAGTGATGGTATTTTTTTTTAACAGCAGAAAATTCAGGTCCCACGATGAATTAACTCTTTTTGATATACCCTGTGATGATTTAGCTGTTTTTTCATTTCATTGTTGTTTTATTTTGTAGTAATTAGTATACTGGTTTTGTCTAGAGAACTAGTATTTATTACACATTTCATTAATAAGTATGCTTCAAGCATGGTACACTGTGATTATGTATGGTAAGTAATAAAGAACACTAATTCATAACAATTCCCACCATCTGCAATCCTGCCGTTAGTTTTATAATCCTGCATTTGTGCAGAATGCACTAACTAGGGTTTATAGTAGCGAGTTAACCCTTGAAACATGTTTACAATTGATAATAACAGACCAATTGAGTATCAGCTAGACAGATACTACTTTTAGAAGAATCTAGAGAATCTGATCATACTGTTTTGCATCATATAATAAGCGATAATATTATCCTATAGCTGTTAAAAGTGTTTTTGGGGGAGCTGTGATCTGGACTTGTCAACTATGAGTTAGTAGGATACAGTATCTGTGTACTGAAATAAGTATTAGTGTTTCATAAGCTTGTTTATTATTTCATGCTTAAATCTAAGAAAAAAGTTCTATTTCTGAGTATTGTGAAGGATATTCTCTGCTGTATACAATAGGTCTATGAGTTAGTAGGATACAGTATCTGTGTACTGAAATAAGTATTAGTGTTTCATAAGCTTGTTTATTATTTCATGCTTAAATCTAAGAAAAAAGTTCTATTTCTGAGTATTGTGAAGGATATTCTCTGCTGTATACAGTAGGTCTATTAATATTTTGCTGGAAGGTTCTTGTAACATGTTTATGCAATTTCCTTATTATTATCTGATAAGGTTCTCAAGCCACTTTTTGTGTTTATATTCCTAACGTTGTGTATATATTTTCTCTTGTGTTGCAGGGGCTACGTTGGGATCCATAGTTCGGGATTTCGAGACTTCCTGTTGAAACCAGAGCTTCTTCGAGCCATTGTTGATTCAGGATTTGAGCATCCTTCAGAAGGCAAGTTAAACCACATGCTATTATTATCTGACTCAGTAAAGGCGAAGAGTCAAATGAATTCTATAGACTTCTCATGTTTTGGGCTTTGATTAACTTGTCCTTTTCTTTCAATCATATTAGGTTTCCTTATTTATCTGTACTCGTGTTCTATTTCAAATGTATTGATCCTGATATTTTCTACTCTTTGTTACCATTCTCAATATATTTTGCACTATGTCAATGATAAAACTTGCTAATTAATGTGGATAAAGGAACAGCTCACGCGACAACAGAAAAGAAAAGAACAAAGATACAAAGTGTATTAACTTTTCCAAGGGGAATTCCCCTTTTTAACAGTTCAACATACAACTCACTAATTAACTATGCTCTATCCTTCTCATCCGATTTTAAATTATCCTGCAATCTTTAGTTCCCCGGCTCCCTAAGCTTTCTTCTAGAGTAAACTTATAATAACAGCATTTAAGCCTTTTGGTCTCTAACAGTCAAGTAATCAAGTTCCTTGGACAAAAATTTCAGTGATCATTGTATATGATTTAGTCCTTTTATCACAATTCCTCTACTATATTATTATTACAGTGAGGTTGAATTTCACATGTTCACCTTACACATGTTTTGTTGCTTGTTTATCTCCTTAGTTCTCATTTATGTTTTTGTTGCTTTATTATTATTATTATTATTATGTTCTTTTCACTATTCTCTAATTTTTATTTTTATGGATTTATCAGGTAATCACTACTAGCATATTATGAATACATCACAAAAATTGGTTGGTAAACCTTTACATTAAAAGGATCTGGCAGATCATATATACTTACTGAGGATTCGTCCACTACAATTTTGTTTGCTTCTTCATTAGTGCAACACGAATGCATCCCTCAAGCAATTTTAGGCATGGATGTCATTTGCCAAGCAAAATCTGGGATGGGAAAGACTGCTGTTTTTGTTCTGTCATCACTTCAGCAAATTGATCCTGTGCCTGGTCAGGTTGCAGCACTTGTTCTTTGCCACACAAGAGAACTAGCTTATCAGGTATGTCTGCTTTAATTTGGACGTAATACATCTCAACTGGTTTGCAAGAGCATTATATTTGCTAATCTTGTGTCTCTACTCTCAAGGGAATTGGTCGTTTTTCCAATAGACACTATCACAAATATTTATGTATGTGTCTGCTCGTGCATACTTAGCAAAGTTTTCATTTGTTTTCTGAATTTGTCCAGATTTGCCACGAATTTGAGAGGTTCAGCACATATCTTCCAGATATAAAAGTTGCTGTTTTCTATGGTGGTGTCAACATCAAGGTTCACAAAGAATTGCTCAAGAATGAGTGTCCCCACATTGTTGTTGGAACACCTGGGAGGATTCTTGCCCTGACAAGAGATAAGGACCTTGGCTTAAAGAATGTGAGGCATTTTATACTTGATGAGTGTGACAAGATGCTGGAATCACTTGGTCTATTTCTTCCTCCTTGTCTCTGTAATTTTGTGTGCGTGTGTGTTTTGTTGAGTTTGCAAGTTATGTGGTATTAGTCTAATTCTGCTTTTCGTATTTCTTAATATATATATCTGCTATTTGACCTTTGCAGACATGAGAAAAGATGTGCAAGAGATTTTCAAATTGACTCCCCATGATAAACAAGTGATGATGTTTTCGGCTACACTCAGCAAAGATATCCGACCTGTTTGCAAGAAATTTATGCAAGATGTAATATTCTACTTTTGTGGTGATTTTTGAACTGTATATGGGAGGATGATTCCATAATTGTTCATTCTGCTGTTGTTTTTGTATCATATTATTGCCCTTTTAGTTGAATGTCATCAATTTTTTTGTTTCAAATTTGTTGAATTTTTGTAGTCATATTTGTGTTAAGTTTTGAACTTTTTTTTTTTTATATTAAGTTCCAAATTCTGTTTATATATCAAAATAACTGATTTTTTAATCTCCTCATTGATAATCTTTTTTCTCCAGCCCATGGAAATTTATGTAGATGATGAGGCCAAATTGACTCTTCATGGTCTTGTTCAGGTGTGTTTTGTGGACATTGTTCATTCCCTGTTTTTCTTGTTATCTTTTAAAAAAAATTAATTATGCCTTACTAAGTTTTACTCATTATCACCTTTTTCAGCACTACATCAAATTACAAGAGCCAGAAAAGAATCGTAAGCTGAATGATCTTCTTGATGCTCTGGACTTCAACCAAGTTGTTATTTTTGTCAAAAGTGTTAGCAGAGCAGCAGAATTGAACAAGTTGCTCGTTGAGTGTAACTTCCCATCAATATGCATACATTCTGGAATGTCACAAGAAGAAAGGTATTTTATGTTCTTTCGGAATTGATGGCATATACCTACTCATATGTGTTCTTTGCTGGATGTCGCTTTATTAAAACAAAATATTCACTATTCTTGGATCCTATGATGCAAAAACATCTGTTAGGCACTTTTGAAAGCTGATCTAAGTATTAGATAAACGGTTGTGTTGTATTTTTTATATTGGTGTCATGCAACCCCCTCCTGATGCTGGGTAATTTTTTTGGTAGCATCTTACAATCCTTGTTATGATATTATGTTTTCTGATCTTGATACGATCATTATATTCCATTTTTTTGATAGCACAAGATATTGTGCAATCTCACGTTATATGTGATTTTGCATGGTATTCAACTCACATAGCGGTGGTAAGATTGTAACATTGTAAGATTGCGCGATCTTACAATGTAGATCGCAATCTTGACAACAGTGCCTGCAGCAATGGTCATCAAAAAAACTATTATTCTAGGATGCTAGATTTGAAATCTTCTGATGATCCGATCCTTTCCCATTGGATGATGACAACTCAATAAAATGAATTTCTTAATTGGCGTTAACTTCTATTTTAATGGTCAGCAATATTTTTATTGAGCTTTATACATTCAATTTGGGGGATGGGGGGTGAAATAGGAAATTGTTGGAATACAGTGTTGTTGATGGCAGATGATGGTTTATGGCTCCGAGCCAAAAATCAACCATACAAATATGGCGGACGGCGTACTGCCAATGATGAACATCCTAAAAACATCATACATATATATATGTATGTATGTATGTATATTCTATATACAAAATATGCAGAAATAAATAACACAAACATAAAACATACTGTATTTTTTAGGGAAAAGCATGCTTTTAGATAAACACAGTATAATAATTTTAAAAAATGAAGCAAACACAGAAATAAATGAATTGGAAAACCAGTAGATTAAAAAAAGATGAACGCTTTCTAAATGGTGGTAGACGCATGGGTGGTGGTCGTTGCGGGTAGTGATTGCTGTTGATGGTGGTGTCCGGAGGTGAAGTTTCTTAGAGGATAGAGATGCGTTGGATGAGAAGAGAAGAATAGATTGAGGTAAACTGTAGAACAAGCCTGGTCTTATCCTTTGGGATATCTTGCTGATGTGAACTGTCATTATGTTCCTGTCCTTGCATCGGTATAATATTGGTCTGGGACCAGAAGTCCAAATCAAAAACAGGATAAGCCAATTGACAATTTCTGTTTTCATTCAGGCTGAAATAGGCCACACAGTTGCTTTAGGACTGATCCGATCTTTTTTTTCCTTCACTGCCCGTGAAGGGGCTAGATTTGCATTTAGACATCGTTCAACCTGTGAACACGGACATCACCTCATTTTTTGCTGGGACATGTACTCTTTTTATGCAGTGTTGGATTATACGAAGATCTTCTGTCTGTACAGATTTATTTCCTCTTATTTTTACACCTCATTTTTATGTTTTGTCATCAGCACATATTCCAGTTTTAGGATAGCAGTTAATAGAATTTATTTACTGTAGTCTATAAATTGTAAATTGTGTTTTTATATAAAGGGGAATGATCCTTTTTGAAGAAAGGATATCAACACAATACAGTACAACCCCAATTACTGGCTAACTATTCACCCATCACCCTTTGTTTTCCGTCAAATACGGAAATGACCATTTGTCCATTGTCAAAGAAAAAGAGTGAGAAATTCATACGAGAAATTTATTTCGTAATAAATAGCGTTGCTCTTATACAAAATTAATTACAAATAATCTTCAATAAATTTTATTTCAAATGTCTCAATTTAGGATTAGGATTGTTTCCTTGTCAAATCCCTAGCCACCATTATTCCATATTCTATGATCTTAATTTTGCTTCATTATCATTTGCCCTTAGAAGTGTGGCCCACCACTGACATCATTGTTTGTCTTTTGTCAATCGCCTCTTCAGATGTAGGGGCATTTCCCTTAGATCAGCCTGTCCTTAAGTACTGGCCATTGTTTGAGGTTTTTGAATTGTTGAACTTTTACTGAGTGATTCAAGCTTAATTCCCAGTGCATGCATGCTGTGAACACGTCCCTTGATCCCGTCCTTCAAACCATGGACATAATAGCCAAAATGCTAATCGTCCAACATCTGCGAAGACAATTTCTTGAAATTTTAGTTGTAATCCTCCTTACTTCCTTGTTCCGCACTGTTTTGAAGTTGTTCCCAAGTCAATTCAACATTCTCATCAACAATTGATTTGAAAAAGTTAATCATGGTTGCTTCCAAACTCGATTGTGCGAACAATCCAAGCCGTGAAGTCCTCTGCATCAAACAAGTATAATTCTACCTTGACCGATTTACAGTACTCCTCATTGATTCATCAGACATCTTTGCCCAACTGCTTCAACGTCAAGCAGTTGATGCTCTCATCCTCACCATGCTTGGTAAGAAGCAAGATCAGACCCGGATGATTCTCCTCTGATTGAAGTTGCATCGCTTGCAACATTGTTTTGACAAAATGATGGCAAACTTATATTATTGATGTAAAAGAACTGAGAAATGCAATTGAGAATTTCAGGAAGGGCTATGGAAATCCTATAACTGAATTCCTAACTTGCATAATACCCCGCCCCTCTTTTCTCCCACTCACTATAATCGAGTCATACCATACACACGGCCTCAATGGGTTACATCATGTGCCACCTCATCCCTATTCATAACTCCCTTCTTTTTTCTCACATAAACCCTCCATATTTTGGGCCTCATTTCTAACCCATGTTCTCTAAACCTACGGCCCTATCAATTATTTTTAACTTAGAATAATCGTGGAACTTCTGTAGCCACTGCGTCCTTTCTTGCCTCTGTTGCTCTGCAACACCAACGACATTTGCAAGCTCACATGCTCTCTTCTCTTGACCTGCCTCATTTACGTGGTAGGTTGTTGGGACTTTGTTCATTGTGAAGTATATTTTCTTCTTCTAGTTGTAGGGCCACCGTGGTTCAATTAATTTGCATAGTGTCAGGGTCCTATTTTTGGTGCAAAAATTCAGTTGTGTTCAGTGATTTAGGGGATAACCAAATTTGTAACTGGATTTGAGAGGAGTTAGGTTTGGTTTTAAAACCTATTATACTTAAATGGTTGATGGTTGGATATGGTTAGATATTTTGAGAAACCTAACTGTCAACAACCCTACTAGCAGTTTCAAGATTTAACTTGCAAGTTGGGAATGATAGATATGCAATCACCAGTTTGAAGAGAGTATTGTACACTAGGTATAGTTATCAAATTGTGGATTGTAGCACTCACTGACTGACTCCAACAATGCTATAACAGGACTCCCGCTATTCAAATATAAAATTATTTACTTAACTTTGCTGGACCAGGAACCGGGCATATTACTGGTCCGAGCCCATATTAGATCTGACGAGAACAGTGCTGAGCAAGTCGTTAGGATAACAACTAATAGATTTTTTTTGCGTAAGAATTAATTGAATTTATGTATTTGTACAAAATAATATTCAGCGAAATATTTTTCCAGGACTAGCTAACATTTGTCTGTTTTCAGATTGAAGCGGTACAAGGGTTTCAAAGAGGGGAAGCAAAGGATTCTCGTTGCAACTGATTTAGTTGGAAGGGGGATTGATATAGAACGTGTTAATATAGTCATCAACTATGACATGCCTGATTCTGCTGATACCTATCTTCACAGGGTAAGTTTGATCTAATGAAATTTTTTGCTTGAGGTTCTGGTATGCTTACCTGCTAGTAAACAACCTATGTTCCCTCTATCTTATGTACTTTATCAACATGTGAATTGGTAGGTTGGAAGAGCTGGTAGATTTGGCACCAAGGGGCTTGCAATTACCTTTGTGTCTTCTGCTGGTGACTCAGAAGTTCTTAATCAGGTTTGTTAGGTCCACTTTCATGGAGATTTAGGAACTTTACGTTTTGCACTTCCATTGAGGGAAAAATGGCCCACAATGCTTTTATTAACAAATATATAAACTATGATTTCAGGTGCAATCTAGGTTTGAGGTTGATATTAAGGAGCTTCCTGAACAAATTGACACCTCCACATACAGTATGATTTTTCCCTTTACTTTATGGCTTAAGTCATTCGTGTAGATGCCCTAAGTTCTCTAGAACTGCATGTGTGATGTTTGCATATAATAAAGTTGATCAGAAAGGATAATTTGCATATAATGAATAGAATTGCATGTGTGATGTTTGCATATAATAAAGTTGATCGGAACTTCAAGTATGATATTTGCATATAATACTAAACACTGAGACGTGAAACAGAAGCAGAAGAGGTTTTGATTAATATTATTCACAAGTGAGATGCTTTATAGTGGGTTTTACCTTGGTCATAAGTGTAACATCTTTTTGTTTCCTGCAGTGCCTAATTGATGAAGTTTTGGGACGATTTGGAGGCATAATGCAAGATCTATTTCCAACTGGGGATGGATTAGTTAGCATGTCATCAATTTCAGTGTTTTGATAGAATATTTAAGGAAAGACATTCTTTAAACTGTAAGGAAGATTAGAGAATTTGAATAGTTCCTTGAGTTTGGGAGTAGATTGTATCAGTTATTCCATATCTTGTATGCTCCTGCATCCACTTTTTATTTACAATTACAATGTAGGGTCAGCATAAGCTTATTTGTATTTGTATTATTCACGTAATTTTATATAACATTTTCCGTAGTGGTACACTGTTGTTCAGTCTTAAAGTTTAAATTAAAATGATTTTAATCCCCCCCCAAAGTATATTTGTATGGTCGTGGTTGGATATTTTGTGCTAGATCATATATATCATAATTGCTTGGATATTTCCGTAGTGTCTGCTTATACTACTTGATTGGGAATAATTTTTCAATGTTAACGTTTTTTTTCTTTCAAATTCTATTGTAGTTAATGTGTGGTTCTGATAAATCAATTTTTGTACCAATATAAAAGATTTATCAATTTTTCTTTACGCAGAACTTTCAAATTAATTTTTTATACTATTGAAAACCCCTTGTTTGAACAAAATACTGAGTTTAACAAATATTTCTCTCTATAACTCACTGTACTCGTTGTTTTTGTTTCAATAGAGAGGAAGGATAAATGGGTGATTATAATGAAGTGGAAATGATTAATTTTAAAATTATATGTTTGGCTCAAAAAGGGGGAGATGAGGGATTTTAATAGAAGAGAAATGTGAAATTATATTTTTCAGCTATATAATATTTGAAAATTCATTTTTGAATACATTAGTTTTGTAAAATCAATTTTTATTTAAAAGTAAAATGAATAAAATTTATATATGATTCCACTTACATAAAAATAAATTTATAAAAGCGAGTTATACAATAATTTGCTTTTACTTAAACAACCTTTCAACCCCTCTTTCTAATTGAAACAAAGGTCAAGCAAGACAATAAATTCTTCTATGATAACCAAAACTAAATCAATAGCAAGATGATATTTCTAAGTTTGTGATAATTCATATCGATAAACTAAATGGATGCCAACATTCATTGCAGATTTGAATATTCTAAATCTGTTCACTTTAGTAGATAAAATAATCTGTTTCAACAATTGTTCATAAAATCAACAATTAGTATCCTAACATATCTATAATTTGTTATGTATGTATACAGCACACTTAATATCAACCATTAAAATTACTAACTTCAACACCCTTCAAAGTAAATTTCTCAGTTTAGGAGAGTTAGATCCATTCATTAGTGATCGGACTGAAAAACACATTACATCAATACAAAAGAATAAACAAGTTGAAAGACACTATCGAGTTCATTCCTAAAAAGTTAAACACTAGAACTTACCGGAACGAGGAATGAAAAGTTAAGCGTGTTTGGAACCACGTCGAAATCAGTCTCATCGTGAAAGCTACAACATGTAGCTTCAATATGAACGTGCATCCAATACTGTCAGGCGCGGGTCCAAACACTCACTAAATTAATAAGTGAAAGTAATAAAAAAATGACAAATCAAATATCCAAAATCACAACTTGAATTCACAAAAACACTCAGGAAGAGCAGATCCTCTTCCCATAACAAACTCATCTTTATGAACCTTCCATAAAGCTTGCATCAATTCCTTTCCTCTAAGACCTTGTGAAGTTAATTCAGCAAATCCTCTTCTACTCAAAAATAGAGTTTTGTACAACCCTTGGAAAGCTCTCATTGCTGCAACCATCTTATCCATGTTCCCGAAATATGTAGCTATATAAGAATCACTATTAATAGATATATAATAATCCAAAGCAGCTTTTGTATTTCCATGCATGCTTGTGAAGTCTTCTTCATTGAGAAGACTAGACTTTGTGAATATGTTAGTGTAAATATCTGACAATCCTTCGATTTCCATCAGACCATCTCCGGCTGCGAGGTAAATATTTGTGGTTGGCAGAATAGAAAGAGATTGAAGTATTAAAGCTGTCTCGTTAGGTGTGAGGGGACATTTCCCGCGTTGTCTCCAAACGCGGGCTAACTCTCCGGTCCATGGTTTTCTCTCGACAAGTGCTATTGCTGCCTCTACAGCTTTGACGGAAGAAGGCGAAAGGTCTGGATATTGGCACTGGCTGTATGCAACCATGTCAGGCTCGAAACGAAGATGGAGAGACAAAAAGGGTTTAGGAATTGCATCTAGAAGCTTAGAGGCTTTCGTTTCCAAGGGTTTGGCTAGACGTAATGCCTTGTAACAAGCTTGACACAGAGCAGCTTTGGCATACAAAGGATATCTGCAAAGGCAGAAGAAAATCAAAGAAAAACAAAATTCAATTACAACTGTAAATCATAGAGAAATAGAAAAAAAAAGGCAAAAACTCATTCAGCATGAAATTGTTCGAATCAACAAAATCCGAAATTTTTATGTTTTCAAAAACAATTAATTTATGGTCTTAGAACTAAAAATGTGAGTAGTTGTCACATAATTGTAAAGAGATACATAATCATACATACCTGTCCCTTCTTTGAGACATCGCTGGTGTGATTGAAATGTATTTGTGTTTTAACAGAGACGGGAGAACGCTTTCAACATAGTCAAATTGTCCTTTCCTTTTGCTACAGTCGACTTGAACAGGTTCTTTTGTTACAATCTCCGGTGGTAATGTTTTTACGACTTTGACAAAGCCATTCATATGTTGAATGAAGTAGTCTACATCGTATACATCCGCAAAACCACTGTAATAGAACCAATCATGCAGAAATCTTTTCATTCCACTCAAAAATCGCATATTAAAACAATTCCACAAAAATGAAAAGATAAATTACCTTGTTTCATTCCAATAAGAAGCCACTTCAAACTTTGGCAGGACAAGTGTTGCGTTTAATAGCCGAGCAATGCCGACACCGTCACAGAACTGCAATCACGATACGCTTTATTCAATTTCAAGAAACAAGCAAAAGAGTATCGAACATCATCTAAGGGTTTGGAGTTAAAATTTAAAAGTTTTTTTTTGGGAACTCACATCTCTTCGCATCTGATTGAGGCCGCCGTAGCAATCCACTCTGATGTATCCATTGGTTTCCAATGGTAGAGCTGCACCATTTCAAGAATAAAAAAAACGAAAGCAATGTCTGCAATGAAAGCCAATTAAGGTTGATTCAGAAAATAAAAAGCCAATCGTCCACCCTCATCCCAAGGCTCAACCTAACTTAACCCTATCCATTGCAAATTGGATTAGCCAAATTAAGAATCCCTCGGTTGAACTTCCAAGTTCCAACATCATTGAAAAGCTAAGGGACCGTTTACTTCAGGTGTTTTCTGTTTCCATTTCTACTGATAAAATAAACAATAGAGAAGACATTATGTAAGCTTTGAAAATGCATTTTAAAAATCGATTAAATATTTCTGAAAATTCGGAAAATTTTCAAAACATTGTTTTTTAGTGTTTTCGAAAATGCATTCTCTTTAGTTAACTTTCATCTTCTCTCTAACACATTGCAAAAGAAATGTTCATAAACAAATATCATTCTAACCACGACATACAAAGTAAAAATTGAAAATATATTTAGAAAGTAAACGGGCCCTAAGCTTTTCCCCCAAATTCAAATCATTCAAACACAAGTAGAGCCATTCCAACTAATTTCAAAATGTTTAATACCTACAAACAATTATATATAGCTATCACAATGAGAATCTTGTACTATGTCCTCTGTAGCACCGACACTTCTGACCAAATAGGTGTCTCAGTATCCGACACCGACATATTTATTCTGGTGTCACTGCGCCAGTATCGTGTGCGGTGTTTGTGTCGTCAGTATATGTGCTTCGTAGTTCATAGTCTATCTTATGAACTCATTTTCACATAATCAATCTACCACAAAATTTCATTAAAAAATAACTAATTTTATCCTTCAAAACTTAAAGTTAATACTAGAGGTGTAAAATTAGTTACTTTAGTTAGGTGTTAGTTAGTCTAGATAGAAATTACTCGTTTTAATTTGGGTATATAAGTTTCATTATACCTATTATTGTAATCATTTTTCTCATTTGATCAATACAAAGTTATCTCTATTTTCCTCTATTTCATGCTTAATATCAATATTTTGCATATTCTACTAGTTAATAAAATAAAACCAACAATGATTTGATGATTAAGCAAAAAGTACCTGTTTGATGACCTTGTAGCCACCAATTGCAAGGTCTCCATTCCATGAATCTCCTTACACTCCATATATCTACCTCCCCTCTACAAACCCAACAATTCATAGATCAATAATAATAATAATAATAACATAAAAAATAAAAAATAAAAATAAAAAATTGTTACTTCACTAGATACAAAAAATTTCATATTGAAAATACCCAGTTGAAAAGTTAAAATCTTTTTGGCATATTAAACACAAAAAGAAAGAGGGAAATTGAAATAGTGAAGCTTACAGTGAGGATTGTCGAGAAATCGGATTTTGGGAGAAAGGGTAATGAGGCGATAGCAATGTGAAAACGACAAGGAGAGTGAGTGAAACGACAAAGATGATGAATAAGGATTTTACAGAGAAAACGACCATTTGATTTCACAGAAACTTGAAATGAAAAGAGGATCTCTCTCTGTGTGATTGGGATGAAGATGGAAAGAGAGTGAAATAAATTGATGCTATGTTTTGGTTATTCCATATATTTATTTTATTTTTGAATAAATTAAATTAAAATGCAACTTTTTTCTAGCTAGACTAGAATATTTTTGGGTGTGAATGTCATGGATCTGAATGGTTTTCTTAGGGAATAAACAAATTGGTTAAGCAACCGACAAAATAGTATTTGATTTTGGTGAATTAATTAAGAAATACATTCTTCAATAAAGTAAAATTGTAATGTATTAATGTTTTCCTTTACAGAGTATTGTATCAAATTGTATTTTATTTTATAACAAATTTGGTGTGGGAATAGTAATGACTTTAAGTTTCCTGAATCAAACCTATAACTTGCATATATAATGTATGTTATTTTACTAAGTAATTGGAATTGGAGTAATGTATAAATTTGATATGAAATATATGAGTTCAATGTATAAAATAATTTATGATAAATAATATTGATATGAAATCTATGTTGTAGATTAATTTTTATTTAATGTGTCACATCAGGACTTCTAACACTATATTAACAAATAAGCTATTTTAATTGAAATGTTATAATTTCAAAAATATATTTGTTAATTTATAAAATTTAGGAGCAAATTTATACTACATACAAAGAAACAATTTGTTTATTCACTAAAAACACAAAGAAACAATTTGTTTATTCACTAAAAACACGTGGAATGTATCACATCATAACATTTAATTAATATTTTGTACATCATTTTTTATTTATAATTAAAATACATCAATAATTAACAAGGAAACTTGATAAAATCACGCTTCCTTTATTAACTTCTCATCTTTTTTTAATTTGTGGGATGAATTTGAACAATACTCCTGATTTTGAATACCAAATAAACTCCTAGGCACTAGTTCTAATTTATCATAGTGAAATTACATTTCAATGTTACAGGCAAGTGGAATACTACACATTCATACAACAATTATTTGCTGACACAACTTTTTACTGTTTGAAGTTTAGTAATGAAAGGGGACAATGGTTCCTCTCTTTTTCTAAGCCAATGTTTGGTTCAGCCGTTGATGCATCCAAAAATGATTTTCAAAATATAAAATTAATTTTAACATATTTAGTTGCTCTCAAATAGAATTGATTTTGTTTTAAAATTAATTCTAACTTACAACTAGAATTTATAACTTTTGAATTTATACGTGAATTGAAAGGATTCAAACTCAATTTTATCACTAAATTTTATTGTAATTTAACTGTACAACTCACATTTACGTAAATGTATCCAACTTAAATTACTTTATATTCAATATACTTACTTTTACTTTTAAGTAAAATCAATTTTTGTAACAGTAAAATCAAACATGCACTTAATCGTGGAGAACTGAAACCAACAACAAACATTGGAGACATGAAAAATAAAAGCCTCTATTTATAATAAGGAAAAGAAATGAAGGAATTAGGTAGCTCAACATTGCATGTCAGTCTATAACAAATTCTATGCTTGTCTGCTATCTACTAACAACAATCAAACAATTCATTCAACAGAACATAGATTCACCCAAAACAGGTGTTATACTGATGAACTTATGCTGCATGCTCGTCAACATCTCCATTTTCACCATCTTCGGCAGCAGCCGCTGCAGCGGCCATCAACTCATCGAAGTTTGCAGTCTTCCCAAGTAATATTTCGATCTAAAACACAATTTAACGCAACATATGAGGCTTAAAAAGAAAATAAAAAATATAAAAGCAGAATCCAAAGACACAAGCTTGAAGGTCTTCTTACCTTGGCCTTTTGGACAGGTCTTCCTCTAGAATCATCTTTTATGTCAACAGTTGATGTCATGATTTCTGCATAAAGATTCAGTGAATCAAATTTGATTGTTCAATCATTTGAGTACCAGAAAGAGAAAGGGAGACATTTTCCTAAAGAAGAAGACATAGTATCTCACTCTTTTCGACGGCAAGCCCGTTGTTTTTCAAAATTTCAGCAACAGTAACCACTGTGGCAATAGCTGTAACAATAATGTAAAAAATGAAATAAGAAATAAGAAATAAGAAAAACATAACCCAAGAAAGAGGTTCCAAGAGATAGAAAATAATCAATATATAAATCAAGAAGATACTAAGACCCAGTTTAAATTAGTTTCCAACTTATGAGAGCTTCTCAAGTGAAATAAATATGTACTCGGTTCTTAACCAACAGATAAACTCTTAATAAGTTTACAGCTAGGATCTGTTTAGTTCAAATGAGGGGAGAAAACAGATTTTAATGGAAGAGAGGGAAGGAGAGAGGAGGGATTTAATTATATAAATTTTTAATTGGGGAGGGGAGATAACCCATTTTTTGTTTGGTACACAGAGATTTTAAAGGAGGGAATGGCTAATAATCATTCAAAGATTATTTCAACTTTTCTTTTCCTACAAGCATTTGTTGAAAAGCTTATCCAAACCGACTGGGAGTCATTTTAATTCTGGATGTTATTATCCAAGACTAGGGAATAATTATATTATCTTTAAATCCTAGATGAAAACTATAAATAGAAACTTAAAATCCAAGGGGCCTTTGGAAGCAGAACTTCAGGGTAGTCAATTGTCACAGACATATATCAAGGTGTCTACAAGATGCAGAGAGGTTCAAGTTTCCACAACCAGCTAAGACAAGACAATTCATCTTCTAAGCTTATGTGGTGTTCACTAGCCCAAAGATAAAATGTGTCACAAAACCTAAGTAAGTTTCAGCTTATTTGGAGCTAAAAGGGGGAGCATGGAGAGGGAAGATCTGCAATCAGCATTATTAGCAAACATTGACAATAAGGGTACAGGTCAAAGTACACTTAAAATATAACCATTCTTTGATCAGAAACTCGGTAAGTGGGGTTTGTACGATTTCAAGTTAGCAAAGAAAGAAATGAGTAATGCATCAAACAAATCAATAACATCCAGAGTCAAGATTCAGGGTCAAATTTCATTGCTTCCATTTTCTCAGAATTCATTATGTTCCCATTTCCAATACAAACCAAAACAGCATACAACCAAGTTACTTTGAAGTCCTATTAAAATCTGTCATACGGAACTAAACAACAAATCCCTTTATTAATGCAAGATACATTATTTATTCTCAAATATAAATTTCTCTTAGCATATGATACCATTAACACTAGCATAATAAAAGTTAATTTTTAAGAAACGTGCTATAGACCCCAACAAACTAATACAGTAGAAACATACCTAACTTTATCTGCCCATGTATGGGGCAGACAGAAGTAACCACACTTACCTACAGAACACTGTAGACAGCAATTCAACCTAAGAAGGCCTTAAAACACAGTGGTTTTTGCGGTGGACTACTATGATAAATGGTCTATGATGGACCAACATTTAAAAATTACACAAAATTCTAATGATGACCGATGTCACCTCTTGGAAGTAGAAGCTCGCGGTCGTCTTTGTTCTCATGAGTGAGGTGGTGATCTGATCAGTGTCAGTTTGACAAAAACAAGGGGAAACAAATATGAATTGAGTTTTAAGGCACTCATATTTGTTTTCCCTTGTTTTTTTGAACAGATACCAATCAGATCATCGTGTCACTGTCATTAGGATGAGCAGGACCGTTAGCTTCTATTTTCGGAAGCTAAAGCAAGTCATCATTAGAGTTTCAAATGATTTTCAAGTGGTGGTCCACCACAGAATTTTTGCCTTCAAACATATACGAGATTGCCTACAAGATAATCATATGTACATAGACTAACATCTACAAATCAATTTATATTTTGTTTATACCATTCTTCAGTGTGTAACAATTCTTATTCTTAATCTCACACAGTTAAAGTGATAAATATAATCAATAACTCAAAAAAAAAATTAAAAGCCCAATTACAAAATGACCAAAAATTAAGGAGAGTGATTTAGTTCCAAGATTTAATACCCATTCCTAGTGCAGATAACTCAACTTCATTATGTTGTTGCATATACCTCTGCAAAAAAAAAAAAAAATCAACAAAAATGAAAAAAAAACCTAACGTGTCCGCAACAAATAAAAACGACCCAGAACTAAAAAAGCTAAAAAGTTTTAAAATTTAATATCAAAAGCGAAAAAAAAATCGTTAATTAGATTACCTTAGCGAGATTAACGTAGAAGAAGAGTGGTTTTTTGGTGTTGGAGACTTGAATGCGATTCTTCTTAATGGAATCGGAGATGTTGATGTTGTTTACTCCTTCGGTGATTGCTTCCATTGATGTGTGTGTGACTGTGAGATAAGACAGTGGAGATGGCTGAAATGAAAACCCTAATCAATGAAATGTTCCCCAAATTAAAAAATAATAATATTCTGTTGCTCTGTGTTGTGTTGTGTTGAAGGAAAAAGGTTGAAATAATTTGGGCTTTGCATTGGGCTCTTACTGGGCCGTATTATGGCCCGTAGTTAAGGCATTAATGTTTTTCGCCTAAAATTTTAACATAGCTATATGAAGAAAAAAATTCTAACCAGAGTCATCTTTTCAAAAGCTTCTAAACTTTATTCAGATTGATTAATTCGAATGTGTATTATACACGTCTAAATTGGCCAATACAAACATGTATTTTTGTGAGAGAACCCTAGATATATATGGTATATTATATGATGTTTTCTTGAGAAAATTTTAAGGAAACCCGAGATTAAAGTAATTGGATTGGGTTATATTAATTTTATTTTCTGAATCGACATGGTTTAATGGTTTTACATTCATTCATAAATCGAGAAGGGGTTTAAGATGACTATTTTTATGTTTTATGGTGCAATGATGACACTGTTAACGAAGTAATTGATGTTTGTGTTGCATCACCTTTTAATTTAGTTATGTGACGCACGAGACATTTGTTTACACCAAAAAATAATATAAGACATTAGTCGAGAAAAATAAACATCTAAAGTGGATTTAATTAATATCTAAGTAGTCGAACAAAGGTCATGCGAAATATGGAAAAATATTTTTCAAGTCCGAGAAGTCCCGAGAGGGTTGTGGGAATGTTAGAATTAGTCAAAAGTACATGAAATTTAACAATTTAACTAAAAGATCTGTCTTCCATATTTTTAGCTCCTATTAATTGAATCGGCTATTTCAACGAAGTTAAACATGAATAAAAATGCATACGTGAATAAGAAAAGTCGTCACGTTGTGAAATGAAGATAAATTGAAGTTTAGGCGTAGAGCGCCATGTACATTAGAATAATAAATTGAATAATACCACTCTCTATTTTTATAATATGAGTTAGACAAAATATAAAATCCTAATAATAATTATAAGCATTATTTTTTCAGTGTCCAGTCATTAAGTTAAGGAAACAATTTTTTTAAAGTCAAAATGTTAACAAAGTTAACCAAGTTGTTTTTGTGCTCGTCTACTGTATACCACATAATCTATATGAGAATCGTTAGTTTAAAAAGCTAAGTTAGGTAAGAGTGTGATTACAGATTAGCACTATTATTTATTCGAGTAAATAGATAATTTAATTATTTAAATTGCAAACGTTATTCAAATTAATCTCTGAATTTCATAAATTGATAAATAAATATCTAAAATAATAACTTTTATTGAATATAAGATTCATCCACGTTAATTTTATATTACTGTCATTACAACGTAAAATAATTTTTTTATGAAATTTAAATCTTTTATAAAATAATTTGTTCATAATTAGTTCATGCACAATTATAACTACTCATAAATTTGTCTGTGAATTGACAAAATATCATTGAAAAATTTGTTTCGAGAAATTAAAATTGATGTAAAGTCAACGTAGATAAGTCTCATATTCAACTATAGTGACATATCAAATTATTTAATAGCAAAAATTTCAATAAACTATTTTGATTGATATTTTACGATTATAAAAATGTATTTGTCAATTTATAAAATTTAAGATTAATATGGTCGATGCTTACAATTTCAAAAAACATTTTATGTATTCACTCTTATTTAAGTATTTATTCATATATATTATTTTTAAACACGTTATTTGAACATGTACCCAAAAACAAAATTCTTTTAATTATTTTAAACACTATACGTTACTTAATTATCCAAATTCTTGTCACCATTAAACAATTATTATGCTTTCGAAGCTTTTGTTTTGGTCCTACTGTACACTAATAGGTACTTAACAAAACCAATGAATTGACACCCTTTAGTTTCATCTCGATCTATCAATAGAAGTGACATGTGACACACAACTAAAATTTAGAGAAACAAATATAAATATAATGTTCTATTGAACCTTTTTATACTTCATTGAATCCTTTTTATAAAATATAGTTTAATCCATTAAAAGTTGAAATAATTAATTTTTATTGATTAAATTATAATATAATTGTTGTTTATAAAGAAAATAAATGAAGTAATTTTTTAAATCACTAATTCTATATTTTTTTATAATACTATTATGACTGTAAATAATCTATTCAAATGTTATATACGCGTATTTGGTGTAGACAATATATTTCTTTTTTTATTTTTATTGATTCACAATATTAATTCTTTTATTTTTAAATTCAACAATTTAATCCTCAATAAATAGATGTCACAATTCTTTCTTTATTTGTATCAGATATGTATTTGAAAGGTTAGCAATCTTAATACAAGTACTCATATCCTTTCAAGTCCGAATATCTAAGTATTAATATTTGTTTTCGTTATCCACGTTTGAACTGCAATAAATCACTAAAACACAATATATCATATCATTTTAACACAATTAAGAAAATATTTAAAAGTTTAAATATATTTTTGATCTTTGTAAATATAATACGTTTTGATTTTAATTCATGTAATTTTTTTTGTTTAATTTATACTCTTGCAACTTTTAACAAGTTTTAAAAAAGTATTTTATGAATCTTTTTTAGTAAAAAAAATGGTGACTCGGCTAATTTTGGATGAAGTGGCACATGGTAATCGTGTAATTGTTGTTGAGTAGACAATCTTTAGTATTTAAAATTAAAATTCATTTTATTAACTTATTTAATCATTTAATTAAAAACTTAAAACTAATTAATTAATTAATAAATAAACCAATTAAATAATAAAAACTCAATAATCTTCATCTTCAACCCCAAATTTTTTAATAAAAATGCAACAACCTTCATCTTCAACCCTAATTTCTTCATCTTCAAATCACAAATTCTCATATCTGATTCAACCCTAATTTCTTCATCTTCAAATCACAAATTCTCATATCTGATTCAAACCCTAAAAATTATAATCTCTCATTTTTCTCACACCACACTTATTATGGACATGTTCGTCTTCTTGTGCTTTGGCTATGGCCTCCTATTATGGTCTTAGTCTCTATTATCCTTTTTCCTTTTTCATCACAGTAGTTGTAATTTTCCTCCTAAAATTTCTTTAGTTTTTATTTTATCTTTAATTTTACTTTTTCGTGTAAGAGTTTGTATAATTTGGATTGATCAATAGTTTGACATTTGTGTTTGTAGGATTAATCGAAGACTGAAAAATGTTACACAAGATGGATTTAGTGCTTCTATTGTAAGTTTTTCTACCCCGCATAGATTTGGCTGTGAAGCCCAACCCCCTTCCAAAATCGAGATAATGCATATTTAGTTATAATTATAGGTGTGATGTAAAAAAAACGAGAGATTAGAATTTTTAGAGTTTGGATCAGATATGAAATTTGTGATTTGAAGATAGAGAAATTAGGGTTGAAGATGAAGATTGTTGAGTTTTTATTAAAAAAATTGGGGTTGAAGATGAAGATTATTGAGTTTTTAATGGTTACTTGGTTTATTAATTAATTAATTAATTAGTTTAAATTTTTAATTAAATGATTAAATGAGTTAATAAAATAAATTTTAATTTTAAATTTTAAATATTGCCTAGTCAACAACAATTACACGGTCACCATGTGTCACTTCATCCAAAATTAGTCATGTCACCATTTTTTTTACTAAAAAAGATTTATAAATGACTTTTTTAAAACTTGTTAGAATTTGCAATGATATAAATCAAACAAAAAAAAATTACAGGGACTAAAATTAAAACGAATCATATTTGCAAGGACCAAAAACATATTTAAACCATATTTAAATATTAAATTATGAAAATAATAAACTAAAGTATTTAATTGTAGTAATCATATCATAATTTTTATTAAAAAAATGATTATTGTAATTGTAAAGCGTTTCCTGAGTTAGTTTTTAGTTTTTTGACTTAGTGTTTTGATGATGTCAACTTGCTTAGTTTAGATGATGTTTGTGTATGATTTGTTGATTCTCATATCTCTAGCTCTTGCATAAACTTCTTGATCAAGAAAGAATTCATGAAAAAGAAGTTTTTATCATACATAAGCTTAGTTACATGTTGTTAAGCTTAGTTACATGTTGTTTTAGCATGCATTAACTTTGTAGCATTATTATATTGCATTGGTTTCCTTTGAAACTCATTTAAAATATTTTCTAAGTGGTTTTTAACTTTGTAAATGATAGGTGTGTTCATAATTTGGAGGATTGTTCCAAGATTATGTGTCAAATAAAGTTTAGGAAAAGGTGTTTGTGTACAAAGTTTTATAACATCAACCAAATGATCTTGTAAACGTGTATAATCAATAATAATAAAGGAAGTAACTTGCATTTGATTGAATGAAAACATGACATACTCTACGAACGATGACGAAGTAGATGAACCAGTATAAATCGTCGCGTGTGTCTCTCTTTCCCTAACTCTTTAATTTATGTATTTTTACATTGTTCTTTGAATTTCATTTTATTTGGAGTTTGGTGGCTTTTTTTTGTTTTGGTGCAAAATTGATAGATATTATAATTTTCTGACTTAGAATCTTGTTTTGATTTTGTGTGTTGAATGAATTTCAGTTTTTAAGATTGAATTCAACACCTTAGACTTAGTTCAAATTGAAAAATCTGACATCTTAGTGTTTCTATTAATTGTGATTATAGAGTCTCTGTTTAAGATCTTTGTAAATTTGGTTAAAGTATCAAAAATATTTTTCAAAATAACTTCAATCAAATTTTATATTTTCTTATATAAGCTTCCATAAAATTTGTGTTGTTTAATTTTAATACCATCATCGGATCAATTCAAATATCTAAAACGTTAATACTCACGTTCATCGCAATAAAAACTTTTATTTTCCGTTGTGCGACTCGAACATTTTTAAATAATTTTTCATAAGTATCGATATCTATTCAATTCCCTTTAGAGTTCGTTAAATTTCGTGAATAACAATTATATTTCTTTATCTCATCATCATAATCAAAATCTTTTAAAGAAGCAAACATTTAAACTTCATGTATGATATTTATTTGGTTCAATGATATTAATAGAAACTTAAAAAAAATAAAATTAATTATACTAAACACAAATTTATATGAATAAACAAAAAAATAAATTTAGAAAATAGTTACAAAATTAATTCTTAAATTTATGTATTTTTTAGTTATGAGATATTTTTATCAACTTCTAAAAGAAAGCAAGAGAAATTTGATCAACTTATTTAGATTTTATATCCTAAATATTACTATTATCTATGATAAAATTCATATATTTTTTTAATTGATTAAAAAAAAATACTTATCATACTCTTAAGTAAAAGAAAAAAAAAAGTTAAATATAATACGAAAAATTAATGAAATCCATAATACATACTATTATTATAAATTGAATAAACTAAACCAAATTTAATATAGAATCAAACAATTAATTAGAATATAAAATAATATATAAAAAATTTCTTGACAAAATTAATCATATCTAATGTAACAAACATCTCCTAATAATAGATAAAAGTTGAATTGGTAGCATAATTATTAGCATCCCTAAAAAAAGTTCGGTTGCAGTCACATTAATTATTTAATAATTTAATTTATTATTAGGAACATTATAAACTTTTAAATTAACAACATCAATCACATCTAAAAAAAACTATATATAAATAATTACGATATATTGATAATATAAATTTTATTCTTACGATTACGATTAAACTCTTTATTTCCAATTATGTATATCTAAATGGACAAGCTCACATGACAGGACCCCACATAATACTATCCTAGTCAGCAACGTGTAAAAGATGTGACAGATAAAATACGTATCTGACACGTATGACATATACTGACACGTGGCAATCAATGGTAGCTTCTTAATCTCTATATAATGCAAGTACCCATTTTTGTTACTTCCGTGACAACTTTCTCCAGCTAACAACCAAACATCGTTTATTTTCATTTTTGTGATCACATTTCAATTTCTCCAAAGTTTTTATCATTTTTGTATACCCTTTTGTCTAAAGTTTTCATCCTTGTTATTTTGATCAACATTGTTATTTTTTTAGTTCTATTGGGTTGGTTTAATTTGAGTGAATAATTTTCTAGAGAAAATGAAGGAAAGTGTAGGAAACCCTTTGCACCTAAAATCTGTGAACCATATCTCACTCATATGCAGATCAGTTGAAGAATCAATGGATTTCTACCAAAATGTTCTTGGTTTCTTCCCAATTAGGAGGCCTGGTTCTTTTGATTTTGATGGGGCATGGTAATTTCACATACATCAATATAACAAACTTGTTTTTTTTATTTTTTTTAAGAACTTTTTTCTTTTATTTCAAAGAGTTTAGTTTAATTTATGAAGAAATTCATACACATTAAATGTGTCTAATAAATTAAATATTGTTGTAGTATTTTATCTTTTGAGCTGCACTTACAACATACTTTTTGTTTTATTTTCAATTGAAAACAAATTAGAAAGTGAAATTAATTAATATGAGATTATTATTTTCTCTCTAAATTTGGTTATTTTAAGTAGAAACTATTTTTTTGGTTGGTTTTCTTAATAGGAGATTGATTTTTGTATGTGGTAATTTAATTTGTAGGCTATTTGGCTATGGTATTGGAATTCATTTGCTAGAAGCAGAGAACCCAGAGAAGTTACCAAGGAAGAAAGAAATAAATCCAAAGGATAATCATATATCTTTCCAGGTCAGATTTTCATTAAACTATATATAGTAATATATTGTGCATCTAAAGTATAATCTCTACATTATTGATTGTTGATTATTGTTTAAGTTTTAAAGTTGAAAAAAAAAATCTTACTATAAAGAACCAAAATAGAGAAGACGTACGTCAATAGATGAAGGAACTTTATAAAAAAATATACATTGAACCTAAAGTGACGCATAGAAAAATCCAAATATCAAATTAGATATACACAAAATCTTGTTCATTAATTTGGTACGTTAGATTAAAGACAAAACACTATGAAGTCATCATCATATGCAATTATTTACACAAAAAATGATTCTTTTGACACAAAGTTAGATATCAATCTCGAATTTTTATATGAATCTTTATTTTTTTACTATTTTTTCCTTTATTGGATTTTTTTTTCACACTTTGGGTCTAATGCCCAAACTTATTAAATAAATATTGTGTTATGGCGTTGGTTCTGGTATGTTTAAATAATACAAGTGTACTTATATTGCACACGAAACAATCATTTGGATTCTTGTTAGTTCTACACAATATACAGCTATTGTTGAGTCATTTTTAAATCTCTAATAGAGATATTTTTCACTTATATCCAAATTTTGCAACTACTATAAATTGTAGTCGTGGTTAGGGATGGTAAAACATTTCCGGCCAATTTAACTCATTGTAATTGATGGAGAGTTGAAATTTTTAACTCACCATCACTAGTTGATCCGCTCTACCTAACTCCCAAGAAAACGGGACATGTCAGAATGATACGTCAGAGTCTAAATAAAAACATATTTTATTTTAGTAAAAAGTCTTGGTCCATCTTAAAAAATTTCTCTTATTTTTCTCTTTTTAATTAATAAAAAAAAATCAAAAAGTTGACGGGACTGGCTGCCAATCCGCTAGCCCGCCTTGTAAAGAGGCGGATTTTCAACTCATTAACACTAGTTAGACCGTCCTCTCCCCATTTTAGATGAGTTCATGACAGGACGGAGGCAGATTGACTCGTTTTCCAATCCTTAGTCGCGCAGAGGATCCAAAAATTCCATAGGGTAACATGACATCACTATAGAGTAATTGATTCTTTGTATATACACAACCAAATTTTAATAAACCTAACCACTTTCATGGACGTTATTGCGAAAGTTTTAACATGTCTTTTAAGGTTCTAATCCTCAATAAAAGTTGCACTATAAAGTAATAAAAAATACATACATATAGTTTTGGATATAAATTTAACAATCCTACAATTTCATTGCACTATACAACAATAGAAGAAGGTTATAATTTATAACCAAACATAAATAAAAATTAAATTTAAATAAATTTTGTAAAATCATTTGTGTAATTTTGTGGTTGAATTGTATAATAAGCAGTGTGAGAGCATGGGAGCAGTGGAGAAAAAGCTGAAAGAAATGGAAATCGATTATGTTAGAGCAACAGTAGAAGAAGGTGGAATACAAGTAGATCAACTTTTTTTCCATGACCCAGATGGTTTCATGATTGAGATTTGCAATTGTGATAGTCTTCCTGTTATTCCATTAGTTGGTGATTTGGCAAGACCATGCTCTCGTTTGAATCTTCACTTGATGCAGAATCAGCAACAAAATGTACACAAAATTGTTAAGTAATTAATTTATTAGTTAATTATTATTGTGATGTGACCTACCAAGCATCTTTTTGTGTTGTATCATGACTCATCAAATTGTACTTTCTTTTTAGTTTTTTTCTATGTTGTTGTTGTTCTTGTCTAGTTGTCAATTTATCATCTTGTTTCCTAGTACTATGTTAACTATTAATTATTAATATTATTATTAAATAATTAGCAAGTTGTTCCTACTAGAAAAACAGAGTGGTTCTGTTTTGCTTCTATTGGAGTTTGATGTGGTTTCTTCTTTATTTAACTTTTTTTTAGAAAATTCTTTATCTAACTTTTGGTTTCTCTATTCTAGTGGTCCCATTTTGACATCAATTGGAGATTGAATTATTACTTTGTTGGTGGGTTCTATCTTAAATAGATTACGGGAATTTAATTTATTATATATGAGAATTTAATTTTATATGAATTTAGTTGACGTTAAATACTCAAAATTTAGGTGTAACTAAAAAAACAGAATGACTAATAAAAGTGTTGAATAATACTTCATCTTGTTTGCTTGATTTTCTTAATAATTTATGCATTACGATTTAAGTAGTTGATGCAGTTAGCTTTATAATTAATCACATAGGCGTCCAACGTGTTAATTAAATATAAAGATTATAATTATAATTTTCTTGGAAGTGAAATAAATATATGAACATCTATATAAACAATAAGATGTTGAATGAAATTAGATTGATCTAATATTATACAAATTTACACCTATCAATAATATTTTAAATTTGACGATTAAATTAAAAAATTATATCATATAGGTTATATATATATATATTTTTTTTTTAAAGATATTTAAAATTGTTTGATATGTTATTGATATATATCAAAATTTATGTTGTATGGTAAAAATGCTCAACACGACGAGTTTACCAAAATTATGCAAAGCTGCAAAATTTCATTAATTAGTTTACCAAAGTTTAAGATAAGTTTTGTACTGAGATTCCATCTTGTATTAGTACTACAATTATTAATGAAATGAGCTAAGTTAATTAGTTTACCAAAGTTTAGGATAAGTTTTGTACTGAGATTCCATCTTGTATTAGTACTACAATTATCAATAAAATGAGCTAAGTTTATCACCTTAAAAACACACATGAGATTTAATTAGAAAGTTTAAAAAACTCCTTTTTGTTGGTCATAATATAATAAAAGATTTTTTTTTTCCTTTCAGATCATAAAGAATTAAATATATTCATTTTAAAAATAAATTGGCGAAAGAAAAATTATTATTAATAATCGTATCACTAATGATTATTTTACAACTATCTAATATATAATTAAAATTATGTTCCTTGAGGTTATAAAGTTAAATTTTTATCACTAAACTGACACCTTGAGATTACAACGTAAACACATTAATTAAACAAGGATATCCCATTGTGCAAATGTGGAGACAAATGTCTTGAGGTAATTGAGATCCATTTAAAATGTTGATTGTCGGTTTGTGGCATGTGTAATTAAGAGGCACACATTGGATAGAAAAATGAATATTGAACAACATATAAGTTAGAAGATTTATATATCTAATGACTTAAGGTTTTGAGTGAGTTGAATGCACTTATGCGGTTGTTCTTAACTCAATATGATGATCTCTAATAATCTTGACTCCCTTGCGATCCAATTGTTGTATTAGGCCGAGGGTTTAATCAAGGGAGCAGTTTGTTGGTATATCAAGTGCAAGTATAGATGAACAAAAATTTACTTAAGAAAGAACATACCTAGATGTAGGGGTGGACAAGCGGGCAATTTCGGACGGGTTCAGGCTCAAACATTCAATCCAGTCAAAACTGCAGGTGACAAAAACATGTCCAATTTCGACTAGTTGCAGTCACGGTTTGGTCGGTTGCAGGTCCATGATTTGTGCGGGTTGACGGTTCAATTTATTCAGATTGGGCCATTAGTATTCCATTTAAGATTATGGTCCAAATCATTCCAATTTTTTTATTTTTTTATTTCAAATTTTAAAAAACAACATCTTGGGTCATATTTTGTTGGCTCAATGCTCCATTTTTACTACTTGCACAAATGATTTCACTATTACTGATATTTTTAAACCGTAAATTTTATTATAAAAAATTCATAAAAATATAAAATAGCAAATACCTACCTATTTTAGACAGAAGTTATTTTGGTTTACTTTTCTTGCCAATGAAGTTATAATTATTTCACCAAGTAAAGTGATACAAATTAAAGAAATTTACAAAAATGATTTCACCACCTACAACTGCAACAAGTTAAAATGTTAATTTAAATTTACACCAACGATTTCACCATCAACTTGTTGACAACAAGTTCAAATGTTTAAATTATATGTAACTAGAATTAAAATTTAAATTGTAAATTAATTAAAGGCTTTCACAAATTCAGTACAACACAATAATTTGTTCAGACACAAGGTTTCTGCATAAGGGAAACAATACATAAGTTATGTGACCAACAAATAAAATAAAAAATAAACACCATAACTAATACACAATATGGATGTAAATGATACTTTGAAACTCATTCATTTGACATTGCAGATTTCCAACTTTGAACCTTGAAGAAACATATCATTGACATGATAATCATTTAATTGATTAGCAAGTCATTCAAAGACAGTAGCAATATAATACACAAACAGAAACAATGTAAAAAATTGGCTAAATACCACCAGTGGTCCCTTAACTTAATTTCAATTAATGTTTTAGTCCTTTATCTTTTTTTTTTCTTCCCGATTTAGTCCTTTATTTTAATTTTAAGTGACAATTTGATCTTTTATGTTTTAAAATGTCAACAATGTTATCTTTTTTTTTTTACAAAAATTCAAAAAATTCATCAAAATTTTTAAACAAAACCCGTAAAATTAATTATCATCTTCAATATAATGCAAATTTCATCAAATTCATAACTTAAATTTCAAATAAACTCATATTTTTATTCTTTATTTGATCTTGTTGGAGATGAAAATATGAGTTTATTTGAAGATTTAAGTTATGAATTTGATTAAATTTGCATTATATTAAAGATAATAATTAATTTTATGGGTTTTGTTTGAAAATTTTGATGAATTTTTTGAATTTTTGTAAAAAAGAAAGGATAACATTGTTGACATTTTAAAACATAAAAGATCAAATTGCCACTTAAAATTAAAATAAAGGACTAAATCTGGAAGAAAAAAAAGATAAAGAACTAAAACATTAACTGAAATTAAGTTAAGGGACCACATGTGGTATTTAGCCTAAAAAATTTATCAACATCACCATAAGAAAAATGACAAGTATAAGCATACACATTGAATAAAAAATCAAAACCATAATCAATATATTAATTAAGCAAAATATAAAACCATAGACAAACTTGATAAACTATTATACAGTACCAAAGAAAAATAATACAAGTTTTGAGACAAATAATTGAAATTAAAAATTTATAAGGATAAAAATTTAACTGCAGAAGCTTTGAACCAAAAATATATATAAGCTTTAACATACAGAAAAATAAATTAAAAATATAAAGTAAATAAGATATAATTAAGTATACACATTATCAAACACATTAAAAAAAAGAGGCATACAAATATCTAATACAAATTTATCATATTCAAATATAACCACACAAACATTGTTCAAGCATTAGAATTTAATCTTTTGTTCATAAACAACAAACTCAAGTTTAAAAAAAGATAAAAAAGAATCATAGATCTTACTTTTCTTTGGTTCTAGTACTTTTTCTCGGTTGCTAAGGGAACCTTGTTGCATCCTTCCAAGGAACATTTTGAAAGTAAAAGAGGCAGAAAACTATTAAAAGTAAACCCTTTGACCAAAAACTTAAAATATCTACATAATACACTAAACAATATACTCATAGAACTCTAACCTTACGTTATTGGCTTCTTGCTCTCGGATGCTCTGAGCCAACAAACAAAAAGGATGCTCTTGATCATAGAAAGTTTAACAAGATGAAAATGCAAGTTATAAAAAATAAACCCTAATCGTAAAAAATAATAAGAAAATCGTAACAGAAAGTCATAAACCTTTCTACGAGTACCTTTCTATGTGCAACAATGAGCTTTCTCCAACACTCTTTTACACCTTCTCCATTTGTGGTTGAAGAGTTGAGATCGAAATGGGTATAATATAATGAGAGGAATAACAATTGAGAAAAATGTAGGTAGATTAGAAGCAACAACAAGAGAGGTGGATTAACTTGAGAGACTAGAGAGACGAGATCAAGAGATATTAAGATGTGTGGCTAGGGTTTCGAAGGAATTGAGAACGATAGTTGAAAACGAGAGAAAATAAATGAAATGGAAACATTGCTGGTGTCTTGGGAGGCTAGGGTTTGATGGAAGTAGTGATTTTATATGAAAAACTGAAATGGACTGGACCAAAATATGCAGAGCAAGGTTGGGCCTCAATGTCACATAATACCTCATATGTATTGGGCGGTCGGTTTCGGTTGCTGATGGATCCCATTTTTTCATCCAAACCCGACCGCGGTAGACCATGGACACCCATTGAATTTTACCCGCGAGATCTGACAACCCAATCCAAACCACCCGTTTGCTTGTGGGCCGTACAGGTCGGACGGTTATGGGTGGATGCCGCACATCTGTCCACCCCTACCTAGATGAACGAATGAATTCTCAGTCGAGGGGGGGATTGCTTTTGTGTCGAGGATAAGTAAAAGTCCCACAGTAGATTAAATAATGGACCTTGAGAAACATATAGTGATACAACCCATATACTTGATGCCTTAAAATTGTGAAGATGTGATCCAATCTACTTGTGTGGTTGCTCTTAGCGCAATGCAATGATCATCTGAGCTCACCTCATGGCCCAATAATGGTATCAAAGTCACACTTTCAATTCAAGAAGAGGTTGTTGGTGTATCAAGTGCAAGTGCGTGACAAAAACTCCAAGATCTAGAGCGAGATTGTTGATATGCTCCAACATTAGATGGAAAAGTAAATGTTTAACAAATATAAGTGTGATGACTCATACACTTGAAGCCTTAAGATTTTGGGTAAAAATATGGTGTTCACGCACTTGTGTGGTTGCTTTTAGTCTGATGTGACGATCCTCATGATCCAAAAATGATATATGAGCTAAAGTTCTTATCTAGAGAGAGATTGTTGGTGTGTCAAGTGCAAGTGTATGTAAATGAAAAGACTTCTACTTGAGTGAGAACAATCACACTTGTGTAGGAGATAATTGGTGTGTCAAGTGTGACTAAATATCTCACATTTAATGAAAAAATTGATGTTGAATAATATTTAAGTGAGATAACCTATATACTTAATGTTTCATAGTTTTAGATGAAGATGTTGTTTTCAATTCACTTGTCTAATTGATCCTAGTCTAATGTAATAATCCCTTGGCATTTTGAGCATCCCTCGTGACCCAATATTAACCTTTTCCAACATATATTTTTCTATACACCAATTAAATATTCAACCCCAAACCAATATCTACCACTTATATCACATTACGTTTGATTAATTTTATATTTTATTTCCTTTGTTAATAATAACATGTACTTTTACTACCGTTCAAAAACATAAACCCATTCAAAAATCAAATAATCAATCAGTTAATGACAACCAAATGATCTAAACAATTCTATCACGGTGGAAATATTCTCAATTTTTGAGTACAAATAGGTAGAAAGATTAAATGTCACAACAGAAACAGAGGACCTAAATATTAAATTCGACAATTACTTATAGAAAAAATCTAAAGATGCACGTTTTGTTACTCGTTTGATTAAAAATTAGATAATCTAAAATGCTTGGTTTTGAATTTTTTTTATGGATTCCAATTATATAATTTAAATACACTAATATATAGAAAAAAGATTATCTCAATTTTTAACCTATGTTCTAACAATATTAAATATCCTATATGATCTGTATTCACTAAACTTAGCCTTTCTGCAGCAAATAGCAAATCCAAATTGATGAAGTATGTTGAATAGTTAATTAAAGATAAGGGTAAAAAAGAAACAACAAATACCAAAATACATAGAAATAATTCACACATAACCTCTTATATGCAAGACATAATTAATCAACCTTAAATATTTAGAAATATATATGACAAGCTATTGTCCCCTAGCAAGCATTTTCTCATAATTTTCAATGGATTGAAGCCTTTGAAGTAGGAGTTGCTGCCTAAAGTTCTTAATGAAAGCATCAGCACTTGCATTAATATCTTCACTTGGCATCCTCTCTAGCTTTTTTAATTGATTGGTCTCTTTCTTCACTACCTTATGTGATGATAATGATGATGGTGATGATGATGATGATGATGATGATGATGATGATGATGATGATGATGATGATGATGATGGGCTTCTCTTCTCTCTCAATTTGTTGATCTCTTCCTTTCCATTATGGCTTGATGGTTGGATATAGCTCTTTCTCATTGTTGCAAATTGTTTCTATTTCTTTGATGTAAAAAACAAGAGTCTCTGTGTTGTGTTATACAAAGGAATAGATGTATGCTTTTATAGCCTCGTATGTTTTCTTATGATTAAAATAAATAATATTGGAATTTACCAAGCAAAAGGGATTATTATGCGATTTACATTGGTGTATTTTTTTTTCAACCATTATTGTGGGTCCTACCTTGATCTCATCTTCAAACCAAAGTCAAAGATGGTCTACAAGGAATAAGTCGCGTAGAAAGTTCTACGTACGCAGACTTTATATCAATCATTTTGGGTAATCTTTGAGTTTTTTACAATTCAAACATTTATTTAATTAAATCCTAATTTGTAATAATGTAATGGTTTATATATTTTTAGTGATGTCAATATATAATTTTTTGTTATTAGTCATTGAAAAAAATAATTTTTATTTTTAATCTTTGCAAAAATATTATTTTTTGCTTTTGACTTTATTTATGTTACATTATCAGCGCATCACAATAATTTTAGAGATAATTGTGATAAAAATGAAACATATCTCATCATTTGATAGTTGTGATACATCGATAATATAAAAATTATTAGACATAAACAAAATTGTCTTAATGTTTTTGGAGACCATGTTCGAATCTAAAAATTGAGCCCATAAAATCACAAAACTCTAAAATCAAGATTCAAGATTCTAACATTTGATGGTCGGTGGTGGTGTAGGTGTTCAAAAAAATTAGAAACTGAAACAAATTGTAGAACTAAACTAAACTGAACCGAATTATATTTGAACTGAACTGACTAATTATTAGTTTATTAACCGAACCGATTTTTAAAAACTAGAACCGAACCGAACTGGTTTTCAGTTCAAAAAAGTTTAATCGAACTGGTTTTCAGTATGAAAAAACTAGAACCGAACATACTTTTTAGAAATAATTATGATAATTATGTAAAATTTGGCCTATAGGAACAAAAAGAAAAAGTCTATAGAAATAAAACATTTTGGTTCAATTTGATATAAAAACAATTCGGTTCGGTACCAACCAAATTATAACAATTCAGTTTAATTCGAACGAGTAAAACTAAGTTAAAATCAGTTCGATTCGACTCAGAGTAATAAACCGGTTCATCGATTTATAGAATCAATTCGGTTCAGTTTTTTGAACTGAAAATCGATTTGATTCAGTTATTTCGAACTGAAAACCAATTTGGTTCAATTTTCAAATAGTTATAATTTAGAATTGAACTTTGTCCACCCCCAACGTTTGGTAAACTACATCCACTTTCATAGACTCAATGGTAGAAATTTTGCTATTTAACTATTTATTCCACAATAAATATAAAATTTTAAAATGTTTAATTTACAAAATTAAAAATATCAATATAATTTTTTAAATGTTACCACTAAGCTAAGTACTAATTTCACTCTAGATGTACTCTCATATAACTAATATTATACTATAATAATCGACAACCTGGCATCTCTACCTACCTGCCTAAACTTTGATTAATAGAGGATACATGTATAGTGACTATCAAAAAAGAGGTATAACTATAGTGAATGTAGATAAGTTCTTCTCGAGAAATGATAAAGGCAACTAGATGCTGAAATTCTTAAAGGGTAGGCTAGCCAATATGTTAATATTTGATCAACATGTAGTTTATGATTTTTTCAATATTATTAAAATAAGTCTTTGATTTCTTAACTAATAATAATTCTTAATTAGAGAATTTTTACACTACATTTGGCAATTTAGCATCGGTATATTTAGTCATTAAAAATAATTAAATGCGTTTCTTTTTAAAACTATTATTTATCATTTAAAAAATTATAATAATTAAATATTTATTAAAAAACGAAATAAAAATTAATTTTTTCTAAATTTTTATTATTCAAAATAGGAATATTGAATATATTTTATAATAAAATGTAAAAAAATAGTATAATGCTTATAAACAATAAAATTATGATTTTTCTTATGAAATGATATTTTCTTAAGCACAAAAGTTGATAAATAATTTATTGATTTAGAAAACAATTATCAAATACTTCGATTTTTGAATGTACTGCA
Source organism: Cicer yamashitae (assembly GCA_037974755.1). Classification (NCBI taxonomy): domain Eukaryota; kingdom Viridiplantae; phylum Streptophyta; class Magnoliopsida; order Fabales; family Fabaceae; genus Cicer; species Cicer yamashitae. The sequence continues at coordinate 15,377,983 of JBBPBQ010020323.1, forward strand.
GAAATCCCTTTTTAATTATAGATTATTATGAAAAATTTAAATGAATTAAATTTGTAAAATTGTTGAGATGTAAAAACTCGATTCAACTTATATATGTAAGAGACCTATACGTATATTCAGTAGCCTAAAATAAATGTCATAGCTGGTACGATTTTTTTAAATAAATAAAATAATAATAATAAAAAAAAAGTTTTTATGCATACAAGTTTGAACATAGATCAAAATGGACATGGAGTCATAAAATTTTAGTTTGACCTGTTGGTGCTTAGGCCGACTCTATTTATGCAAAATGTTGTTCGTTTAAAAATCAATTTAACAAATACATAATTATTTCAATTTTGTTTTTCTATAAACTACTTTTTTCGAAAGAAAAAAAGCTTTATTAAGTTAGGAAACCATGACTAAATTATTAGCTAAAAGATATTTATTTTTATATATGCATGTATTTGGATCGCGTAGTTTATAAAATAATCATACGATTACTTGTTTAGCATGAGCTATGACTTTTGAAAATGACTAGGATTCTATCATATGCTTGATAGATCCATATCAATCCTTTTTATTTATGAATAGATAGGTATAATACAGCCAAGGTATTAGATATGGTAAAGATAGAGATTACAAGTTAGCTAGCTTATCTTTTTTTAACAAATTAATAAGAGGAGCATTTGATAAAAACATAAGTGAATAGAGTTACTCATCACTTAGTTAAAGTTTCTTGTAAAGCTGGCACTCATATTTATCTTGTTATCACATAATTTATTTTTTTATAAGCATACTGCTTGATGATATGAAGTTGTTGAGATTGAAAATAACCCAATGAATTGACTAATAACGTTTACTCTCTCCTTCCCTTAATAATTAATTAATTTAAATATTTTACACATATTAAAAAATATATATATAAATGATAAAGAGAAAATATTTTTTTTATCAAATTATTCTTTGTTAGAATCGATAGCTATCCAAATTTAGAGGGGAGTGAAAAGATTCTCGTACATAATAATAAAAGACATTTTTTAAAATCTTTCACAAAAGAAAATTATACTTATTAGAACTATCAATGAAATCTTTGAGATTTATTGCAAAACATTATATTTTAATAACAAAAGTTTAATATGTTAATTTCATAAATAAATAGAGACTTCAATTAGGAGATTAATAATGATCAATCGAAAATTAATATACAAATTGAATAACACTTTGAGTATGAACTAAACCAAACTTGATAAATAAAAAAACTAACACCAAGAATTACAACAATGCAAATATTTTTATGAGCATTAACAAAACATTTTGCATTAATACTAAACTTTGTTTTTCACATTATGTTTAAAAGGAGATAAAAAATCAATTTTCAATACAGCTAAAATCACACTAAGGGAATAATTATTTTAATGTTCTTTAAAGTTGTATTTTAATCAATTTTGAAATAATTTTCTGCACACCACTAAATTAGAAAATTCACCAACAATTTTAATCAACACTTATGCATAAATTTTTTCACATTGACCAAAAAATAACTTTTCAAGAACCAAAATTTTGCATTAAACAATTAATTTGCATAAATGAAAAGATTAGGGAAAAGAAAAGACGACACCATATTTTATCCTGGTTCAGTCACTTCGTCCTTGCTTGTGACCTACATCCAACCCCCTCATCAATTGATGAAAGATTTTCTTCCACTAATTTGATTATGAATGGTGATGTTTGAATACAATAGAAAATTATCTCGAATCCTATTGATCTAAAGCAATTTAGCCTTCAAGATTTCAATCTCCAATTATTCTTCAAAAGCCCAAAATCTTGATTCACAAGATTTGGTTACAATCTTCAATTTGATTTGCTACACTCCAATTGAATCTTCCTTAAAATATTCAATCCAATTGAGCTAACTTTTCTTCAACCTTGAAGATTTCAAACCTAACTCCTAGAATCTCTTTTCTAGGAGAAAATAATTGAGATTGTTTTCCTTCTTCAATTGCAACCTTGAAACCCTCAAGATTTACAACACCATGAACACTCAAAGAACAAACAATCTCAGCTAAGTTTTCTCACAGTCAATCACTTACACCAAAGGATTTCTAAGAGTTTTCAAAGAGACTTTGTTTGAGAGAGAAATTGATAGAAAATGAATATTTCATTGTTATGAATGAATGAGAAATAAATGCTTTTGTATGTGGTAAAATGTGAATCAATCCGATGTTGTAACAAATTAGAAAATCTCGTGCGTAATCCAAATTAGCCTATAATGTAATTCAAATCACATAGTAAAAAATGATACGATGATTCGAATCAACTTAAATTTCTATTTATAGGTGATTCGAATCACACCCAACTAAGTGATTCAAATAACCTTAATGTGATTCGAATTACAATGTTTGTTTTCCTCAAAATCTAAAAAAAAAATATGTTGGTTATTCGAATCAACTCAAATTCATATTCAACTGATTCGAATCACCAAATCAGAATTGATAAAACTTATTATTTTAATGCATTTTTGAGATCTAACATGTTTGAGAATTAAAATGACTTTAACAATGATTTTAATGCATGTGTTGAACAATAACTTTCTCATATCCTAAGGTGCAAATGATTATTGAGAGAGCCTTAGGTACATCATATAATTTCAACCTATGTTTGACATCATTCAAAATAAACTAAGTCTAAAACATAAGGGACCATACACTTTCATTCTTGTTATGTATTGATACATTATAAATGTCATAAATGCATAGTAAAAAATATTGCATTGAAAATTATATAAATAGTATCAATTCAATGATACAATTATAAAAAATTCAAGGAGGTGAAAAACACAAGAAAATGGGGGTTTGAATTGTGTTATGCCATTTTTAGATTATACTTCAATTTCTTTGCACAAATATTTTCTTTATCAAAACATTCAACTTACTCTTATAAATCCGGTTTAGTGAAAATAAAGTTGTATCATGAAGAACTAAGATGAAGGAAATAAAGAAAGAGGAAGACATATACATTTTTATACTAGTTCACAACACAACAATTGCTACATCCAGTTCTCCCCTTACAAAGAGATTCTGCCTCAATATCGTCGAGAACTTAATCCACTATTTTAACAATAACATATGGGTATTATTTACTTTACCTCTTTAGGATTTGAGTATTCTTTCTCCTACCTCTCCAGACCGTTGTCGTCAAAACCATTCTTCAACATTCTGGCAAACTACCGTTGAGGTTCATGAGTGTTGTTGTCAATAACGGGCTGATTTACATCAGTTCAAATTTGTGTCTAAATTGACACAAAGTTTGTTTCTAGTATTCTAACTCTTATTGAAAGGATGTTACATATTCAATCCTATATCAGTTCAAGTGTGTGAAAATATTTTGACTGATTCACATCAATTCTAATAATTCTCTATTGAGAGGATTTTTCATTCATGCATTTTTTATGTGTTTTGCTTGTTGTGTTGTGTTTTTCTCTTTTAAAATGTTGCAAGTTTTTGTCTCACATTTTCAGCTCAGAATGCGTGTTCTTATATATAAGTAGTTTCAACATTGCCTTTGTCCTTCAAGGGATGGCTTAATGTCCTTCAGCATGAATGGCCTTGTGCCCTTCATGGTATGGTCTTGTTGTTCTTCAGCATGGTGCTTCAATTCCTTCAAAAATAGATCCGTTGAGATCAATTCTAACCGTTGAGCATAAAACTGAAACTTAGAATTTCTTTAAGTATTTTGATTTCAGTTTGGTTGAAGCATAATGTTCTTGTTTAGAGGCACAAATCAACCAAAAACATAATTATTGACCAAAGAGGCAACAACATTAGAAACATGATTTCTTGGCCAGAGGCAAGAACATCAAAAGTATGATTTCTTGACCAGAGGCAAGAACATCAAAAATATGATTACTTGACTAGAGGCAGAAATTCCATAATCATGATTTCTTAACCAGAAGCACAAATACCAGAAGTAGGTTTACTTGACCAAAAGCATGGAGCAACCAGAGCCAAAATTACTAGACCAGAAACAATGATTAGAGCCAGGTTTACTGGATCGGAAGCAGAAGTAAATGACCAGAGGCTGTGGCTTTGTCAGAGTGTTGACTTTTACCAGAACATTGAATGTTGACTTTTGCCATAACATTGATTTTTTTATGGGCGTTAACTTTATCAGAGCGTTGAATTTTCCAAAGGATACATAGTAGTTCAGAGTCAGACGCTTGATGAGATTATCAGAGGCAGAGGTAGAACAATTCTTATTTCGCTTGTCAGAGTCAAAGGCAGAAGAATTCTTGTTACACTTGTGTATCAGAGGCAGGGGAACATAATACTGTTGAGTTTATTAGAGGTAGAGGAAGTCGAATGCTTGCTTTATCTCCAGAGGCAATTTATCAGATGTAACTGGTTAGAGGCAATTTGTGCAGAAGTTTGCTCGCTTCATCATAGGTAGACTTAGTAACGTCTTGCTTGCTTCATCAGAGACAGACTTAGCAGTGTCTTGTTTGCTTCACCAGAGGCAGACTTAGCAGAGTCTGGTTTGCTTCATCAGAGGCAGACTTTCCCAAAGTATGTCTTCCTTCATCAGATGAATACTTCAACAGTTGCACTGGGAGCATAATTGAATCAAGAACAGAGGCATTCATGGCAGAACCTTCTTGTACCATCAGAGGCAGAGGCAGTCTAATGCTTGTATCATCAGATGCAATATTTCAGAGGCGCTTTTTCACCAGTTTTGAATGCATAATTTTCCATGTCTTTGTGACCAATTATCAGAGGATATATTCTAATATCCTTCATAGTTTTTGTGGTCTTGGAACTACACACTTTAAATAAAACATTAGTGCCTAAAATTGTTCTCACAAATTGATTTTGTTATCATCAAAACAAGTAGGGTCTTTTGTATTTTAAACCAATTTTGTTCTCACAAAAAGTACATTGAAAAATGAAAGAGTCGTTCATTTTGGGACAATTTATTTTTTGAAAATGAGTCAATAATTGTGGAACATATGGTGTAATTAATAATTCTATTTTGCTTCAAACTACGCTAAGAATGAACTTTATTCTTTGACAGTTGCTTTCTTAACTCCTCCAAAAAGTATTAAATACAGAGTTGATAGTTCTCTTGAATTTTTGAACATCATTACTTCTTTAAAACTTTCAAATCATGAATTAACACTTAAAGTTGGTGTTCTCGTAATCTTGTTGAGAAACATAGACCAATCATATGCATTGAGATTATACAATGGTACAAGATTTATAACCACTCAAATTGGAAATTATGTTCTAGAGGCAAAAGTAATTTTAGTTAGCAATGTTGGTCATAAGATTTTTATTCATCGATCGTCATTAACTCACTCGGACAATAGAATTCTTTTTAAATTTCAATGGAGACAAGTTTCAATAGTTATCTCTCTTGCAATGACAATAAATAAGAGTCGAAATCAATCACTTAAACATGTCGGGATATATCTTCGAGAACATGTTTTTCTCATGAACAATTGTATATCGCACTTTCACATGTAACCTCCCGTGATGGTTTGAAAATACTTATATGTGACAATGAAGACAATATTTCAAACACCACTTTAAATGTAGTTTATAAACCAATGTAAGTTTTGGAGTACTTTATAAACTATCTTTGAAATAGATAACATTTACCCCATTTCAAACACGACTTATAAGTTTTGAAATATTTTTTTATAAACTACATTTGAAGATAAGTTAATTTAGTAACTCAATTAAATAAGATATAAGTTAATTGAGATAAGATATTTAAAAGTCTTAATCACACTTCAAATAAAAGATTCAAATAAAAAATAAGAAGGAGAAGAAACAAGGTGAATGAACTCCACGTGAATTGCATTGTTGTCAAATGCTTTATATGGCGGATTGTTGGCTTTCTGGTATTCGCCATCGATAATATTAGTGAAAACTGCTGTTCCAATAGATTAAGGCTTACTTATTTTGTTAAATGCTGAAAATTTAGAATGAAACTACACGATTGCTTGCTTATAACAAAATAATATTAAAAAATTATAAATGAATTTTGTGTAAATGTGAAACTCATTTAGACATCTAAATAAAGAAATCTCCATTGTAAAAGTTCTAAGAGAACAAAAAAATGAGTTTGTATTAGTTCATTTTCAATTGTTATTTTAAATTTAGTATTATCCAATAAATTATTATATGATCTTCTTTTGTGGAGATTCTTATTCCATGGGTTTTCACTTGCTTTAGATTATTAAAAATACATTCTTTAATTTATTTGAGTTTTTTTTTTTTTATATCTCGTATTGATCCGAATTGACGTAATAAATTAAGACAAATATTTTAATGAATAACTTTAAAATATTGTTTAATACACGTGATCTATTATTTTTTCTTTTTAAATTATTTTCTAAACTACTAATGCCACAGCATTTTTTTTGAAATATGAGTGAGATGTATAAAATTAGAAGAAAAAAAAATATAGAAATTAAAACTGCTCATTTAAAATTAAAAGAGACAAAATAATACAATTAAAAATTTCGAAATTAAAATCGCTCATTTAAAATTAGGAAGTAACATCGCACAATTAGAAATTTTGGTGAAAAAGTGTATTTAAAAGATGAGTTGTATGTTTAGTAAAAAACAGTGGTGTTATGGTATATAAAAAAGGTGGTGGTCTTTGGTTTAAGGTTTAGGAGCGAAGGAATGGAAGACAAGGTGAAGTGATATTTTTAAGTTTTTGCGTTTTGTTAAATTTCTAGACCGCGAGGGGAGAAGAGGGGTGGGGTTGGAGCCAAAATCCATCCTACAGATTATTTTGCTCCCCCTCTATTATAAGGATTTGGAGGGCAGAGGAGGAGGAAAGAGGTTGGAACCAACACAACATAAAATCTATTAAAAATATATTTTTTATTTTCTATTGAATCAAATATGTCTCTACTTTTTATTTCCTCGGTTCAAATATCTTCACTCCTCTTTGTTGAATCAAACAAACGCAAAAATAACCCTTAACAAACTTATTTTATTTCGGTGTATAAAAAAGAAAAATAAAAAACATAAAAAGTTTGTAAATTGAATCCAGTCTTATTGGGTCCAAAAACTCCAAAGAAAAAATAAACACAGCCCATAAACATAAACACTCCCTATCTGCAGAAATCAAATAACAGAGAGAGAATCATTAGAAAATGAATACCATAGACTTTAAGTGTATACTTCCACTATCAATAACCAAAAACTCTGTCTTTACACACAAAACAACAACCCCATTATCCCTATTAACCTTATCATCACCATCTTCTCAAAATGCCACTGTTAGAACAAGAGCAGGTTGGTTTTTAGGTCTAACATCAGATAATAAGAAGAAGATGAATTTGCCTGATACTGTTAAAGCTGGTGACCCTGTTTTGCATGAACCTGCTCAAGAAGTTGATATTAGTGAGATTAAGTCTGAGAAAGTTCAGAAAATTATTGATGATATGATTAGGGTTATGAGGAAAGCTCCTGGTGTTGGTTTAGCTGCTCCTCAAATTGGAATTCCTTATAGGGTTAGTTCCAATTTTGTTTTATGATTTTTGTATTTTCTCACTTACTCTTGCTCAATTTCCCTATGTGTAAGTGTGTGTGTGTTTGTGCAATATTGTGTTAAACACTCTGATACTTGAATGGGTGAGGCGTTGTCATAGTAGTTCTTGAAAGTATTAAAATTTCAAAAATATGTTTGAATGTGTTTTTTGTTAGTCAATTTGACACTTGAATGTGTCTTTCCTTCTTTCCTTATTTAGTTTGATACTCCAATGTGTCTTTTGTTAGTCAATTTAGTCGTCAAATGTGTCTTTTACTAACAAAAAACGCAATCGAGAATGATGTTTTTGTAATTTCAATGCATTCGGTGAATATAGTAACAATGCCTCACATTAAGGAACCAAAATCGTTGTTTAATCCATAATTTATTTATTTATTTATTTATTCAATCATCACCATTATCATCATCATTATCATAATGTTGCAGCTTGAATAAAATAGTTCGAGAGTGTGAATCACCAATTTAGTTTTGAAATTGTAGGGTGTTGTCAGTTTATGAAATTATTAATATTTTAAAATAGTTCATGAAATTGAAAATTTTCTATATTAGTCTTTTTGGATCAGTCAGTTAGACACTGTTTGGATAAATAGAATAATTTAATGCTTCTAACATAAACATGTATATGTAAGTGCCTGTGTATAACAGTATAAGTCATTTTGTATAAGTCATAATCTGTTTTCATAAGCTATTTTGAAGAGCTTAAGGAAATAAGTTGAAAACAACTTATGGAAACATTATAAATTGTTTCCATAAGTTCTTCCAAATAGTCTCACAAGTACTTATGTAAGAACTAATGTGATTGAGAGTTTTCAAATCTAGAGTTCATTTTGATATTTAGTTAATATCAGGGATCAAGTTGACGGCGCCCTATAATTTCAAAGACTAAAATGGTGATTTGCTTAATATTTTCAAAGAGCTAAGTTAATTGTCTAAGTCATATAAGTAAGTTATTTAAAAGTCTTAATCACACTTCAAATAAAAAATAAGAAGGAGAAGAAGCAAAAAGGGTGAATAAGCTTCGTGTGAATTGCAGTGTTGTCATATATCGGCGATGCCATTGCGAGTTTGGTGGTGGATTTATCGACAACCAGGATGACAAATTTGTGAAGGATGGCGGCGCAATGGTGTTTTATGGCGGCTTAACTGCTTTGTATGGAGGATTCTCGGCTTTCTGCAATCCGCCACCAATAACATTTGTGAACTGATGCTCCAATAGATTAAGGGTGTACTTATTTTGTTAAGGCTGAGAATTTAGAATGAAAGTGCTTCATGATTTCTTGCTTATAACAACAATACTGTTGGAAAATTGAAAGTGAATTTATGGAACTCACTTTCACTCCAACTTAATTTTATTTTTTGTTTTTGCATTCCTACAATTTGAAAGTGAGTTGAAGTTTGTATTTTACATGTATGCAGATAATTGTTTTGGAAGATACCAAAGAGTATATTAGTTATGCCCCAAAGGAAGAGATAAAAGCACAAGATAGAAGACCTTTTGATCTTTTGGTATGTTCATATGCTGAGAAAAAGGAGAATTTTAACAGTAAATATTTACTTTTATCTTAAAGTTTCGTTACTTTAATACGTATTTTGTTGGTTCTCTTGACACAGGTGATCTTGAATCCCAAGCTTAAGAATAAGAGCAACAAAACTGCCCTATTTTTTGAAGGGTGTTTGAGGTGTGACAATATTTAACTTTTTTTCATTTTTCCATCTTTGATTAATGGCTAAAGAGTATTAATTGTTAGTTTCTTCCACGTACAAGTTTTCTCAACTTGCTGATAGCTCTTACTTGGCATCCCTGCATTGTAATGAATTCATACTAATTGGTCAACTTTTACTTATCTCCCGGCCAAACTCTGGATTTCTAGGGTCTTATTCCCCTTGGAACTGGATGGTTTAAACAAAAGGAAAATTTTAGTTTTGATAATATCAGAAAATTAATCTGCATATGCTTCGATGGTTTAATATTTTAAAACATTAGAATTTCCACATTGCTCCTATGCTTGATGCTTCAAATACTGATCTAAAATCTGAATGTTTGATATATTGCTAGTCTAGCTTGCACACCCTATGTATTCTGATGCGAACCTACATTTGTTTTATTTTTATAATTTGATGTTCGATATCCATGATCTTTATGGTGACTGAAACTATAAGCATTTCTAAATTTTAATTTGTCAATAGTGAAGTACCATGATTATAATGTTTGAACATGGCTTCAGTTCCCAAACTAGCTTTTGAAACAGTATAGTGAGATATCTTAATGTCATCTAGTTTTTTATAACTCAAATGACATGATGGATTACTGATGTAAGTTAGTAGCTTTTTCAATCAAATCTGCATTTGAAAAAACAATAGATTTGAACCTATGAAGCACTAACACAAACATATACACCAAATACTGCACTAACACTAACACATAGACACCAACAATAATTTGAGATAGTAGAAGTCATTGAAGTAACCACATACGTCGTGTCATTGTCAGATACCGACATGTCTCAGACACTAAACATGCCTTTAATCTTAAGTGTCAATGCTATACATAGTTCTGGACCGTTCAGTTTTTGTGATTTACGTAAAGAAAAAATGTGTGAAACATTTACACGATCCTTCCGTCTAGGGTACCATTAACATGTTCAATTGTTAAAACATCTTGCAGTGTTGATGGATATAGAGCTATGGTGGAGCGATACCTTGACGTTGAAGTTACAGGTTTGGATCGTAATGGAGAACCAATCAAAATAACTGCTTCTGGATGGCAGGCCCGGGTTTTACAACATGAATGTGATCACTTGGATGGAACTCTATATGTTGATAAGATGGTACCTAGAACTTTCAGAATCATAGAAAATTTGGACCTACCTCTTGCACAAGGGAGCCCGAAACTTGGCCCTCGGTAACCCAAGTTTTGCGACTCTGCCGCCGCCTCAGATAAGACCATAAACACAGGTTTCTTGTGCATGTTAGTCAGAATTTTACATTTGTAGATCCCAAAATGTAGACCAGATTCAATGTCTTATAATTACTCTTGATTTGAGAATAATTATCAATTTTCAATGTCGAATTTTGTTATTGCATTATACTGCTCTTTTTTTATTTTTTATGATAAGTCATTTCATGTAAGTTTCAATGTTATAGCTTATACTAGAAAAATTTCTTTATTATACTGCTCACATCCATTGACTCCTATATTGCCACAACATGAAATCAAATAGTGAAGTCAAGGTTCTCATAATCTTTTCAACAACCTATTGACCAGACATAGTTTCACCACAACTTTCATTTGATTTATAAGGGTCGGCAATCTTGAAAAGTAATCACAAATATTATCCTCGTTTTCCAGGTGCATCAACTCAAATTTCCTTCTCAAGGACTGAAGCTTGACTTTCTTTACCTTGTCAATGTCACCTCTTGCGTGATACTTGACCAAAATGTCTCAAGCCTCCTTTGACGTTGATACCTCCGAATTCTTCTCAAAATTATTTGTATCTACACTTTGTTGAAGGTAAACTAATGCTTTGCAATCCTTTTTCTTGGAATCTTTATATATAGTTATTTGAGCATTTGTGGGACTTTCTCCAAGTTCCTCTCAGCTTCCTTGCACCACTTCAAAAACATCCTGAGCCCCAAAAAGAGCCTTCATGAGCGCACTCTACCTTTCCCAATTATTTCCATCAAGAACAGGTAGATTCGAAGGAAAATTACCATTTCCATTCATGATTGTAGCTGGAACTCACTCTTTTCACACCTACAATCGTGTTTCCCAAGATTCAAATTCCTCACAATCACTCGTGTTTCCCAAGAAACGAATCCAAGCTCACTGATACCACTTTGTTAGCGTAGATGCACAAAGATGAACACACTAGCTCACATAAGACTTGCACTCAGCCTCGTGAACTCACATACACAGGCTCAAGCAAGAGAAAATTAAGAGTAAAGAGAGAAGGAGAATTATGATTGAATTGAGTATTTCATTCAACTAACATAATGAATTATTACAAGCTTATTTATAGTACAAGGCTTAAAGCCAAATCAGTTACAGTAGTTATAACTGCCCCTCAACTAATTAACTGAATTATGAATTAGCTACAATAAGATATTGCCCTTAAGTCCTTTCTTGTTCCATTGATTCTTTGGCTGCCATCTACAAAAATGGTGTTCACCCCATGAAAGTATAGCCATTTGTGAGAATTAAAATCATGCTATAGTATATTAAATCATTAATTAGATGGATTTAACTTTGGGATAGATTGGATGGATGTGCAGTTGTGCACAAATGAATTTATTTGCTACCCTACACCATATTAGGGGATCACAAAGTACAATCAAACATAAAAATACGAGAGGCTAGAATTAAAAAAGTGATATGTATTTGCATACTCTAACACAATATTAAGTTTAAATTTTGCATAGTAAAAGTGAAACATTAAAGTATGTCACTCTTAAATATATTAGGGAAACATTTAATATATTAGGATGCGGGGTTGAAACTTGCAATACTTCTCTTCTTTATAGTAAATATATGAGTTTTGTTGTTAGATTCTTTAAAATAAAAAAATGTAAACAAATGTTTTCGTGAACATTAAATAAAAAAATAATATTATTTTTTGTTAAAAATAAATTAGGGTGAGAAGATGGTACCCCATCCGAAATAAAGAAGACTTTAGAGTTTATTAAATACGAGATTTATGTATAAAAGAAAATAATATATATTTATACAAAAATAAATAATTTACTTTTTTGATAATTTGATAGTCCAATTTTGAATAAAAGAAATATTGATAGTCTAATTTGGCTGGGATGTCGGCAAAGTGGGGTAGCCCAGGTTTTATTTTCTATTATGGGCTAATCGATGATTGTTTGGAACACATTGTATTTTTATTTTATTTATTGTGAGCATATTCTGTTATTTGATGACTAATAATAAAATACCTATATCAATCTATTACAAAATATAAGTAATCATAGTCCACTCTGAAATCCTAACATGTGTTCGGTTGAATGAAATTGTTCATGATTCAAATTTTGAATTCTTGTGCATAAAAAAAATATCACTGAAAAATTTAGTGCATAAATGAATAATCAAAGTAAAAGTAAACTTGTAAATCTTGAGGGGTGATGCAAGACCAGGAAAGAGTATTTGTTTAGGGTCTTAACCTTTTGATTCTTAAGAGAAAATGGTCCGGTTGATCCAACATTTGATGTGAAAGTAAGTGATGATCAATGACTATTTTAGATACTTTATTTAACTTTCTAAAATGATTCATTCTTTAATAAAACTCGTTAAACAAATGATTTTTTATTAACAAAATTTGGCATGTATTTGAAAACATTATATTAACATGATTTTTAATTAACAAGAAAGTAACTTGCAGCAAAATTTGGATGATATCAAATTTTTATTTTTAGTGTGGATTAAATTTAAACTGCATAGACTTGATTACAGTATATATCAATAGAGTTCTCAACCCTTAATTGTTTGAATATTTTTGAGAGTTTTAGTTGATTTATTTATTTAGTCTTTTAGTTAGTCTTATAATATTTTGTTGCTTGCGCTAAATTTGTTGACATCTTTGTATCTTTTTCTCATTCATACAACATATTATAATGTGAAGTGTTTATATTATTTTTGTGTTTGCCTTTTTTGCAAAAAAAAATAAAAAATAAAACAGAGTATTGAGTCACACTTCAATTAAAAAAAAAATTTAATATAAGATTATACGGAATGCAAGCAGGCAAAAGAAAAAGAAACTCCAAAGGATAATTATTGAAAAGAGAAAAGGTTCTATAAACGTATATTTTTTATTAATATTTTCTTTCTCTTTGGGTGATGATAATGAATATAAGACACTGCTCCCGACGTTTAAAATTTTTGTATACATATTAAAAAAAATTATTTTTATAAATTATCTATAATAATATTTTAAAAATTATATATATAATAATTATTAAAGAGTAATATATAAAAATCAAAATTAAAATTATATTGAAAATTATTAATAATATTTTACAATTTTGAACAGTGGAATAAAAAGAGTAATTCATAATGTATTTTAAACAAATCTGTTATTGGAAAGCAGCATCATGTCCTAAAAGAAAAGTTGTTAAGGAGAAGTTAGTGGGAAATGTGAATGCTTGACAACTATTCGTTCAAAAACACAAATTAGTGATCATTTGCTAAAGGGAACATTATTAGACTAATAATGTTTTCTGAATATAAAATTTTACATAAAATATAATAAAATTATATTTTATTTTCTGTAAAATGTCAAAGTATTTTATTTATATCTTATTTTATGTTTCAATAATGTTATTTTAATTAGACTTTGATCTAATTAAAATGTCCAACGGAAACATTAGTGTGGGGAAAACCATTTTGATTTGGACAAATTTGTTTGTTAAACTTTTAAATCAATAATCCCTTAAAAATAAAAAATAAAAACTTTCAAATCAATTATTTAGAAGAGTGACAAAAATAATAATCAAATCCTCTCCCATTTCCATTTTGCACATGAAGAGATCCTTCACCATATTCCTAATTTGTTGTTATTATCTCATCTTGCACAACATATTTTATGTATAATACATTATCTTTGTCCCATAATATAAGTAGTTATTGTTTTTTTCTCTTTTATTAAATAAAATTGATAGGGTAGTTAGTGTATTCGTTATATAAGTTAATGTTTCTAAAATAACTTATATTTGAATAGGTTAAACTTAAATTTTTATATTTTAAAACAAATTAATAATATTAATAAGAAGTATGATCAGAGAAAAATAATAAACATATTTAATAAATTGAAATGACATTTATATTTGGAGATATTTTTTTTCTTCTGAAAAGGTGTTTATATTTAAAGAAATATGTAATATTTTTTTAAGCCAAAAATTATTTTATGTATTAATATATTATGTCATTATAACATCAACCAAGCACACGAAATTTGACCAAGCTTTCCATGTATATATTTCGACATGCGACCCAGATCAATTTTGGTTTACTGTAGAGAAGAACAAACAAGCATAAGAATATTCAAAAGCACAAGTGCAAGTTTGATTGGACTCTACTCCCACAATTGCAAGAACATCTTCATTGAGGAAAGCTTATCCTCCTAACACAACAATTATACCTCTACTCTCATTAACCACTTAGAATAGTTGAAATAGTAAATTTTTATAGTTAATTTAACAATATCAATATTTATCAGTTGAATTAAAATTTAAAAACTGTAAATATGACAACTTAATGTGATACTAAATTAAAACTACCTCAACTACGAATATAGATTTTTTATCGAAATTTTAAGTTGAGGGTGGGAGAGAGGAGGGGTGTTGAGTTGTTGATACTCTCCCCACACTCATCTAGTAATTTTATATTATTATTTTAGTTTTTAAAAAATGTATAAATTTTAATCTATTTTCAATAGAAATTTAATTTTAATGAATTTAATTTTATTATTGTTTAATTATTATATTAATTATAATATTATAATTGAAAATGGAGGACCCGAAATCCGTTGAGAATGTAGATGAAGACTCAATTTGAGTTGGAACGGTGGGGGAAGTTTTTTTTTTGCAGTGAGTCGGTGGTAGATGAGGCAAAATCTATCTCATTGTCATTGTCGTACCTAAAGGTTTGTGCTGTATTGTTTTATTTTCTTGAAATTTCTTTTAAACATGTAACACATGGTAAAAAAGAAGCTACCATGACAAAGCCTAAAATCACAAGATTTTCATCATCAAAACCCAATAGTTTCTAAGTGAATGATAAGATAAACCGTCTTCATAGATAATGTACTATATACCAACTAATTTTTAAAAGTAGTTTAAAATTCTAAAAAAAATCAAGAGACTCTTGAAGAGACTCTATGAATGAGATAAAAACAAGAAAAAATAAATATATTTTACAAAAATCTAATTCAGCAAACAAATTCAAAAAATAATTATTACAAACGATAAAATCAAGAAGAATTATTGACTTCTACTTTTAAATAGTATCGATGTTTTTCGTTAACGTATCAATTTATTTTTACAAGATTAGTGTTTCGATTATTAAACATCGATAATCCATAAAATTGGTCAACTTTAGAATTAGTGTACTTTCTATTGTTAAATCTCTTCATGTATAAGAAAAATTAGTAAACGAAATATTTGATGAAAATTAATTGAAAGAGATGGAAGCATGGAAGGAAAAGATCGTAATCGGTGAAAAATTCTTTATGAGATTTTCATTAAACCTTTAATTTGTACAAAAAGCAAAATTCCTCACAAACCCAACAAACAAATATTATACACATAATAATGATAATAATTACAACTCAAGTACTTCAACTCAGGCACAAACCATTTTTCTTTCTATTCAACTATATATTTATTAATCCAAACTTTCCTAAAAAAAAACTATTAATCCAAACACAATAGAAGGAAAAAAAAAAACTAAACAGAGACACAAAAAAGACAAAAAAAAAAACTAAAATTCACTGTTCTGTTTTTTTTTTTTTTTACTTCTTATGAACTCAACTGACTATACCGACCGGAATTTCCCTTTTCCGGCGACCGGAAAAGCAACGAGAATGATTCAACGAACAATTTCACCTACCTTGATCGACGTTTACTAGGTTTTGACCGTTGACCCTTTTCCCCTGTTTTTTTCCCAAAAGCGCTACAGAATCCACAAGCGGAAAGCTTTGGAGATGGTGGCTCGATCGCCGGAGATACTTTTCCGGTACGGTAGTTGCGTCCACCACCGTAGGATCGGCTTCTTTGTATGGCGGTTCCTTCGTGAGTTTCTTTGTTTATATTATTCTTTTGTTGTTGTTGTTCTTCTTGGTTTTGTTCTTCTTTGAGTTTGTTTAATTCTCCTGATAAGTATCTGTCATCCCAAACAAGACCTGATGAACCTGATCTTCTGAATGATACTTCAGATCTTGGAAGACCAGCCATGGCTTCTCTTTCTCTCTCTATCTTTCTCTTGTTTTTGTTAGTTTTTGTTGTTGAAAGTTGCTCTCTCTTCTTCTCTCTTTCTATGCACATAAATATTAGCTACTATGTGGAAGTTTCTAGGTCTCTTGGTAATATATTATGAGGCAAATTAATATGTGTTAGTTTGTATTCAAGTCTATGACTTTTGTTTCTTTATTACTTATATTTATTTATATTTAGTATTTATAAGAAAAAATTGGGTCAATGTATTTATTGAATTACATGTGAATAGTTAAGTTTCGCGTTGACTTACTATAAATGAGTTTAATGTTGAAGAGTGATGTTATTTAGTACGAATTTAAATATTTTAAAAAATATAATAATGATGAATTGTCAATTTATTAAAGATTAGTCAAATAATCGTCTTTGTATTTAGTGGAAGACATAAAAGATACGATGAAAAAAAAATTAGTTATAAACCTTCTTAATTTTGTTGTTGTTACTTTCACTTTTTTTACCATTTAGTATTTTCTAATGTTGAACTAGAGAGAGGTGATTCATATGTTTAATTTAAGAAGATTTTAAGTAGATATGTAGTGTCAAAGTTTCTTATAGTTATGAAACATTTGACTTCTTGTTGCTTTTGTGCTCCTCGAATTATTCAACATTATCTGCTCTAAAATTTAAATTGAATACACCAATTTTTATTGACTTAACTTTATCTCTTACTTTCTCAACTGTTTATTATAAACAAAAAATACAACTTTTTTTCTTCGATATTATAAACCATTTTAACTAACTTTTTAATCTTTAATTTTAACATTTTTATAATACTTTTCATTAAATTTTTGTTTTATTTTCTATTGTCAATATTACATTTAATTGAAACAATTTTTTATATCTATTGGTTGTCTAATTCAAGAAATAGCACGGTCAAAAGATATTTATTATTTATTATGAGCATTTTTATAGATGTCTCTATGTTTTTATTAAATTAAAAAAAATTATTGATTTAAACTAATTTCCTTAATCCATGTGCAATTAGTTAAAATTGTTTATACGGATGCAGTATATAAAGAAACGAAGATGGTACTGTCTAACAATAACAATGAGTGAAAATGAATATACTCTAAGAACAACTCTTGAGTACCATCTAACAATAACAATGTAAATGTAAATATTGAATAACGGTTCATTATATTTTTCATTTCAAAAAAACAAAATACCGTTGATTATATTTCTAGATTCCTAAGTGTTTTTATATATGACTTTTTTGACTAAATTATGATAATTAAAAAATTTGTAGATTATTAGTATGTCTTTATATGTATGACTTTGTTGATAAAATAATGAGAATTAAGAAAAGATGTAGATAATATTTATTACAGATTAAAATAGTATTTATTACAGATTAGTTTACTAATTTACCCTTATAGAGATAAAATAGTATTTATTACAGATTAAAAAAAATGTAGATAGCGAGGGATATATTAGTAAAAAAATAATTAACGTAGTTGAAAAATTAAAATGAATCTTATAAAAAGATAAAGAAAAATCGCAAAAGAATATTGTATATAGAGACGAAGACATTATCTTAACACTCATACATACCAAAATTTTTAGAAATTAGATAATTGTAACTATATAATTTTGTGGTCCATATTTTATTTGTTTTTTAAAAATTATATTATATATAAAGTATCAAACATTTTTAAAACTTTATAAATAAAAAATTAAAATCAGTCTATTCAATATATACACTCATGGAGATCAACTAATTTCAAGAGTAACTTTTATGTAGTTACTCAAATAATTTATTGTGAATATTAATTATCACAAATCTATCACAAATCTAACTGTTTCTTTTATAATTTTTATATTATTTTAATGAACATTAATATTAAAAATTATTGAAATGAGTAATTATTGAATTTTATAGTGAATATTTTACTTATATTTTAATTTAACAAGTACTCTTGGACTACTTGATAAAGAATTAAAAGACAAATATGCATGAAAAACATCAAAATTTAAAGTTTCATGAAGTTAAATGCACAACTTCTAAGATTAAATTTTTATTTTTATATTCAAAAAGAGTTGTATTAACCAATGGGTCAATTGGATTGGTTGAAAACAACTTAGTTTTTTTATCTTAGAAAAAATAATTAATATTACTATAATTAACTCACATAATTCCGAGATCGCATGCTTAAATCTAGGGCAAAACATTTAACCTAATAATATCGATATTTGTCAGTTAATCTATTACTTAAATTTAATTTTTTTTTAACCATATATAGCTAAACTTATTTAACCGTTAAAATTCTGCTTAGAAAGTAAGGAATGAAATTTTGATTTTTTTTACTGGCGGATGCAATGACTACATGTACACGAACAAAATGTTTAAGAAAATGATTAGTTATATTGATGTTAATGATAAAATGAATTTCATTTACTTATATATTCTTATTAATTATAGGTAGTGAAAAAGTTTGATGAGTTGAGATACAATAAAATATGTTGTGAAAAAAATAATTAATGTTGTATTGATATTGAGTCCGTTTGTTTAAGATTTTCAAAAAGTGATTTTTACTTTATATTTTAAAAAATAATTTTTTATGAAAATTTACTTAAAAATAGTTGAAGTTTTTTAGATTCATTTGTTACTAATTAAACAAAGTAATTTTGACATTCAATAACTGATTTTAACATGATAAATTTTTTTTTAAGGTATCTTTCAAATATGATTTTTACGAAAAGTTTCTCAAAATATCTTTTCATTTTAATTATTTTTTAAAATTTAATTATTCAAAAAAATTGTAGAAAATAAATAAAATATTTAAAATCATATTTTAAAATAAATTATTTAAACTAATTTTTCATTTGAAATTTTATTTTTAATTTTTTTTAAAATATTATAACAAAAAGATAAAATACTGTAAATATTATTCTTTTTAAAATTTTAAAGAAACGGACCTATTATAAAATAATAAATAATTTAAGAAAAAAGAAACATTTAAATGCGGATGAAATGATGGAGGCCAAATTGGTATCAAATGTGACTTTTGATTGAAGTAGTGGTGTGAACTTTGTTGAGATAACTTATTTTATGGCGCAACTAGTTTCTTTTATTTTGAAAAAAAAACTGCATGGTGAAAAAATGGAAAAGAAAGTTGGTGGGTGAAGGAAACGAAGAGGAGTGATTAATAGCATTAGGAAATGGTCACACATACATACATACCAAGGCTCAGCAGTCAATATATAACTTCTTGGAATTTATATTTTATATTGTTTTCAAATATCGACTTTTCTTATGGTCGCATATGACTTTTTATTTTATGTTTTATAATAGATTAATAATGCCAACTAGTGTGTATATATGTGACATGCACGAGACAAAATTTGAGAAAAAATAGTTTGGAAGTTTTATAATTAAATACTTGTTTAAAAATTGAATATATAATGTTAATTAATTGAATGATATAAATTAAACTAAGAAATATATGACTACCAATATTAGAAGTAAAATAATAGTACAATATTATATAATATATTATAGTAACAACATGAGATTGGTTCAAGTGGTAAGAATCTTTTTAAATGTTTGCTTTACTATTGATTTTTCTTTAACTGATATTCTTTATATCCCTCAGTTTTCTATTAATTTAATTTTTTTCTTAGGTTAACTATTTTTCTTAACTGTCATATGGTATTTTATGCTACTAATTGTTTGATATAAGAAAACATCTCTTTGAAGATGATTGGTACAACTAGTATTCATTATGGAGTGTACCTGCTTACTCTTCCTCGTTTACATGCTTCTGTTCAGATTGATACTTGTAATTTCAATTTTATTTTCTATCTAGTTTAAACTATATTTTAGATTCCAATTGTAATCTTTGGCATTTTCACTTTGGACACCCCTCTCTTTTCTTACGATTGATAAAAGTGTTGTTATATGTTTGTTTGCTAAACAAAAATGTTTACCTTTTCCACATAATTCTTTTGTTTCAGCTGCTTGTTTTGATTTAGTCCATATGGACATTTGGGGACCTTATTTTGTCCCTTCTATGATTGGTTTAAATCATTTTTTCACTGTGGTTGGTAACAGGCGTCGTTATTGTTGAATTTTTCTTATAAAGTTTAAATATGAAGCTACTAATCTTGTAAATGTTTCATTTATTCATACTAAATTTGATAAGAAGGTCAAAAATACTCGAAGAGACAATGGCATTGAGTTTCTTATGTGAGATTTTTTACAAAACACATGACATTTTGCATCAAACATCTTGTGTCGAAATTCCTCAACAAAATAAAACTATTGAGCAAAAATATCAACACATCTTGTATGTGACACGTGCACTTTTATTTCAAGAAAAATTTAGTTTTTTTTTTTTTTTGCCTCAGGCCATTATACATGTTATCTTTCTTATCAAACGATTACCATCCAAGTTACTTAATTTCAAATCCAGTTATCATATACTTTTTTATACTTCTCCTAATATTTTTTTGTTTAAAAGTTTTTGGTTGTTTATGTTTCACTATTACTATCAAATCTCAACGAAAAAAGTTTAACTCTAGATCACGCAAATGCATTTATTTAAGACAGAAACTCAGTACTAAAGGTCGTGTCCTCTTTGATTTGCATAACAATTAAGTTTTTTTTTTTTTTAATTCTAGGGACATTGTTTTCTTTGAGTCTATTTTTCCATATTATGTTCTTAGTGATCAACATAAACAATCTAACTCTAACATTGATGCTACTGACTTTATTGTTGATGATTTTTCATGCAATAGTTTCCTTTCCTTTCCTTCATTCCCCATCCCATGCTTCCCCTACTATTTTGAAAGATGATGCAAGTAGGCTTTGCATTTAGATGAGCCTATTTCTCCTATTGCACCATCAATTTTGACAGATTCATCATCTCTTGTTGCATCTCCTTCCACTGCGGCTTCTTATTCTCTCGTAGGTTTGTCACCTGCTAACACTCCCAGACGTAGTGGCATACATGTTCGATCTCCCTCTTATCTTACATATTACCATTGTTATCTCCTACAAGGTAGTATAAACACCAACACTTTAGTTTCTAATTCAATCAAAGGTACTTCGTATCTCTTATCTATTTTCCTTTGTTATGATAGTCTGTCTATTGCTCAAAACAAAAAATTTACTCTTAATATGTCCACTTTAAAGGAACTTAGTTCATATTCAGAGGCCAATAAAGACTCCAATTGGAGACTTACAATCGACTCTAAACTCTAATCACTTTTAAGCAAATAACATTTGGGAATTAACTCATTTACCTCCCAATAAGGAAGTGATTGGTTGTAAGTGGGTTTTAAAATTAAAGTTTTATGCCAATGGTCATATTAAGAGTTACAAGACACACATTGTAGCTAAAGATTTTACATAAACTGAAGGCATTGGTTATCTTGACACTTTTAGTCATATTGTTAAAATGACCACGATTAGATTATTACTCTTTATTATTACCATCAATAATTGGTTCCTTTTTCAACTTGACATAAACACGACATTTCTCCATGGGAATCTAATTGATGATATTTGCATGAAGGTCCCTCACGGACTTCATGTTCAACATAAAAATCTGATTTGCAAACTAAAATGATCCCTTGATGGACTAAAACAAGCTATTAGACAATGGAATGTGAAATTATGTTCTTTAAAAACTTTTAGTTTTCTACAATCTAAATCTAATTATTCACTAGATCTACTTCTGTTGGTTTCACTGTCATTCTTGTTTATGTCAATGATTTGCTCATTGTTGGAGATAATTTGGTTGAAATTCAATGTATAAAACATCTTTACAATATGTTTCCATCATTAAGGAACTTGGTGTTCTTAGATATATTCTTGGGTTTGAAATAGCGCGCAACAAGAGAGGCATTTCCTTGTGCCAAAGGAAATATTCTCTGGATCTTCTTGAAGATACCGGCTTGCTAGGTTCAAAACCATGTTCTACACCTATAGATCCAAATTTGAAATTGACTATCACCTCTGGCTAACCTCTTAACAATGTCATTGTTTTTAGACAATTGATTGGCAAGTTTCTGTATCTTACAAATACCTGTCCTAATATTTCTTTTTTCGATTTGTAGGTTTAGTCGATTTTTATTATCTTCTAATGATGTACATCTGAATGCAGTCTTTCCCATTGTCAAATTTCTTTAGACAAGTCCTTGAAAAAGACTATTTTTCCCAGCCAACTCGACTTTCTACATCAAGGACTTTTGTGACTCGGATTGGGGCGCTTGTCCAGAAACTAGATGGTCTACTGCGGGTGAATATTGAGCTCTTGCCCTAGCTACTTTTGAAGCCCCGTCATTTGCACATTCATCATCCTAAACTAGTTGTTATCTACTGTGACAACTAGTCAGCCTTACATATATATTACTTTTTTTATTTATATCGCTGCAATTTTATAAAACTTTTAAAAAAGTTTTTAACAATTTTTTATATGAAATGGTTAATTTTAACTGACGTGGATTTGCTAACTATATTAATGATGCTGACTCTATATTTTTTTATAATTATAAATAAAAATAAATTAATAAAAATAAAACTAAGCTAAACACCCATAAGAAAATCTAATCCCTCCATATCAAGCATATTAGGACCAAGGATAACCTCGATCACCCTCCAAATCTGAAGCAAAGATTGATTTAATTATCAAAGTTTTCATCTTGTACTATTTATTTGTGTTTCTCAAAATGGGTGGGAGAGATAACTCAAAGTGGGTCGTTTGGTTCAATCTCACATGCCAAATGATGATGGTGTTAAAAACATGAATAAGCTTGATATGGATTCAATCATGCTTTGAATGTGCAAATACATGAGCTTTAGAGAAACAATTTTTGAGTTTTGGAGATTAAATCAAACTTATTTTTTAGATTAACCACAATATGGCTTTTTTTTTTTCCAACTCACTATTTCCATATCAATGTCATATCATAAATGGCACAGCCACATCATAAAAATTGGAAGAGAATAAAAAAAATCTCATAATAAGTGAAATTGAGAGATCACAAACTCAAATTTAAATGTAAGATTGACTAAAAGTTGAATTTGAATTTGAATTTGAATAAAATAAAAAACCAAAGTGCATTTAAGTCTTTTTATTATAAATAAATTCATTAATGATTTCTTTAAAATTTGTATGTAATTGCAAGGGTATAAACCAAAAATAAAACTTACCAAGATTAAAATCTAAATAACTTACATTTGTTAGAATTAAAATCTAAATAACTTACATTTGTTAGAATTAAAATCATATTTAAGTCTAAAAAAACATAGTTGTTGGGATTAAAATGAATAGAATTTTAGTAGTGGTTCTAAAATAAAATTTTATAAGGATAAACAGTTTATTTCGTATTGAAAATAGATTTGTTACCAAAAAAAATATTAAGGTTTAAATATACTTTTGGTCCTGGCAAATATGTTTCGTTTTAATTTTAGTCCTGGTAATTTTTTTTGTTTGATTTATACCCTTGCAAATTCTAATAAGTTTTAAAAAAGTCCTTTATGAATTTTTTTTAGTAAAATAAATGGTGACATAGCTAATTTTGGATGAAGTGACACATGGTGATTGTGTAATTGTTGTTGACTAGAAAATATTTAATATTTAAAATTAAAATTCATTTTATTAACTCATTTAATTATTTAATTAAAAACTTAAAACTAATTAATTAGTTAATAAACCAATTAAATAATAAAAACTCAATAATCTTCGTTTTCAATGCTAAATTTTTTAATAAAAACTCAACAACCTTCATCTTCAACCCTAATTTCTTCATCTTCAAATCACAAACTCTCATATCTGAATTCAAACCCTAAAAATTCTAGTCTTTCATTTTTCTTACACCACAACTTAATGATTTCTTTGTTGGAATTAGATGTTGTTTCACCTCAGTCTGAACAAGGATTAAATTTTAAGTACTGTTCTGCTAGAAGAATTAAATATCAAACTTATACAAAGAAACAAACAAAACAATATCAACGGGTAATTAAGAAAATGTATAAATATAATATATTGATGTTACCAAGAAACTAGTTATGAATGTTCAAAAGAATTTATAAATGTATTTCATGTTCTGAAATATTCTCTAGCAATTAAACAAACCTTTCATAGAATATCATCAACCATACAATAACAAGACTAATGATATAACCCATTTAAGTATTAAATCATTTGTATTCAGTTGGTATGTTCAATAACAATCTTTGTTGTGTCATTAACAATCCTTATTTAGATTGAGGTGAAACAACAAGTTATGGTGTAAAAAAAAAAAAGATTTGAATTTTTAGGGTTTGGATCCAGATATCAAAATTTGTTATTTGAAGATGAAGAAATTATGGTTGAAGATGAACGTTGTTGAGTTTTTATTAAAAAATTTGGGGTTGAAGATGAAGATTGTTGAGTTTTTATTATTTAATTGGTTTATTAATTAGTTAATTAGTTTTAAGTTTTTAATTAAATAATTAAATGAGCTAATAAAATGAATTTTAATTTTGAATATTAAATATTGTCTAGTCAACAACAATTACAGAGTCATCATATGTCACTTCATCCAAATTAGCCATGTCACCATTTTTTATACAAAAGATTCATAAAAGCACTTTTTAAAAACTTGTTATAATTTACAAGGATATAAATAAATAAAATTTACATTGACTAAAATCAAAACGAAGCATATTTGCAAGGACCAAAAATATATTTAAACCAAATATTAATTACACATACTTTATTTTTAAATTTTTAAACTAGCTTTTTTTTTTTGTTAAATTTTTTAATCCAGCTGAACAAACATGGTAACCTAGTTTTGTTCATCATCATATAAATTACAACAAAGTCCTTCTCATCATTTCGTAGAGCATTCAAAGTGGTATTCAAATTTGTCATGTGTATTAACATTAAAAATAAATAATATATTAATAAGAACAAATGTCAGACTTAGACGTTTATACGATTTATTTTGCTCTTAAACATAAACACGTACAAAATGATCCAGCATACTAAATTTGAAATAAAAATTAACAAACTAAGCATCAATTATTAATATATCACAGAAATTTGATTTGGTCCTCAAACACGTACGAAAATTAAATTCGTACTTAATCATGTTTTGGAAATTTGGTAAAGCACAAAATGATATAAAACGGAAGAAGTGAAAGAATATATGGTGAACCCACTTTTAACATTAATCTTCAAGATGTAAAATTAAATTGCAAAATAAAATTAGAAAATTTAATAAACTAATTAAAAAAATGTACAAACATTAGAATACCCTAGAATTTTCTTGGATGTAATATTTAATAAATTTCATATTTAATTATTTTTAAAATAGTTTAAATTTCAAATAAATTTCGTTTAAAAGGTATGATATATCCACGTTTTTCATCCTTAAAATTTTCCTAAAGAAATTGTCATTGTCGTGACCATTATTATCACATTATCATCGTTTTTCTTTTTTTGACTAAACACATCATCAACGTTATCACTATATAATAAAAGATTGTTCAACTTTTAATGATTGCGTGGGTAGTTAAAGTTGACATAAGATGTATGGAATGATATTTCCAAAATGCCCCCAACACTTATTTTTTATTTTAATATATTATAAAAATAATCTCTTTATTTTAAAATTAAATTTTTTATCTTCTATTTTTATATTTATTAAATATTTTTATATTTATTGAATTTTAGACTCAAAAATTATCATTATGCCGAGGTTTTTTTTTTGACAGAAAGATTTTGTAAAAATTTGAAACAAATTTTCTAAAAACAGTAAATTAAAAAACAAATAAATTAAAATTATATTGCAACATATTCAATATTTTCAATGCACTTTAATCCAAAGTATAGATGCACTACACTGCCATTTTTTTTATGGAAAAGTGCATTGTGTTGCCTTGAAAACAACCTTTAAAGATTGAAAACAACCTTGTAAGTTAATATAAATACCAAATAAATTGTAGATTAAATTATTTATATATATATATATATATATAATTATTTATATAATTAATTGTGATAGAAAATATACAAAATATATATATATTGGATACTACTATAATTTAACTTTCTTTGATAAATAAATAAATGTTTATTTATTTATAAATAAACAAATAACAAATAGTGGTAACAAAAATTGTCCAAAAAAAATGTCGGAAATTCATTTATTATTAAATAATAATAATAATAATAATATAGATTTTAGTAATATTATTTTTATAATTAATTTCAAATACTACTAAAATACCCTCGTTTTTTTGGGCGGGAAATTTTTTCAACTACACCACCTTGCTTAATATATATTGTTATTAAGATATCATTTAATATTAAAACTGATTCACCGTCAAAATTCACTATTTGGTGGTCGATAAATTATGGAAGTTGGTTGGTAAATGGTCTCAAGCTTCATGATCTTCAATGACCATTATAGAAGTGGTAGTGACTTTTAATTTTTGATGCTAGAATCAAACTTATAAATAACATTTGATCGTCATGCGCATCCAGCCAACTTCACACGGGCTCACTAATGAATGGCCCCAAATATTTTTTTTATAATATAATAAAAGGTTAAATACCACCCGTGGTCCCTTAACTTAATTTCAATTAACGATTTAGTCCTTTATCTTTTTTTTTTCCCGATTTGTTCCTTTATGTTTTTAAATAATTTCAGTGTTACCCTTTAAGTGGGATTTCATTAAGAAAAAGTTAAAAAAATCACTCTTCCGTGTTCAGATAAAGTTATCCTCTATGTTTTGGAAATATTTCAGAAAAATATTCAAAGTTTATTCTAAATTTGATAGTAGGATTGATTCGTTAAACCTGAAGCAATGGGTATTTATACTCCATAGACATCACTTCAGATCAATGACAGTCGTTTCTAGAGGTTTGATGAACATATATGATGATCTAGATGAGGGATTTTTTTAACTTTTTCTTAACGGAACCCCACTTAAAGGGTAACGCTGAAATTATTTAAAAACATAAAGGACCAAATCGGGAAAAAAAAGAAGATAAAGGACTAAATCGTTAACCGAAATTAAGTTAAGGGACCATGGGTGGTATTTAGCCTATAATAAAATGAGGATAAATATTTTTGAGTTAAATATTTTTTTATGCAGAATTAAATAAGTTTTTAGTGATATAAAATTAGGACTTTTTAAATTTAGTTACTAAAATAAGTTATTCTTTTTTAGTCCCTATTTTAATTTTATAGAGACTTTTTTAGGGATTAAAATTATCAATTTTTTCAAAATAGGGACTAAAAGTGAATAAAAAAAATTAAGAGACTAAAAAGTTGAGAATTTATTTATAGGAACTAAAAATAAAATTTTGAAATTTTATAGGGACTAAAGACTTATTTTACTATTTTTTTAATTATTAAAATTTCACTTTTTTTTTTATTAAGAGTCCAATTTTTAAGATTAGAACAAGATCTCCAAAATATTTAAGACTACCCTGATCCTAATACTACTTTTATCCTTTATACAGAAAAATACACTATCTATATTAGATAAAGTAAGAGATTGGTTTATTGATCCAAAAACAGTAATTATTGGTTCTAATTTTTCTATATTAAGTTTATTCATCTTGTATGTTCTTTATTTTCATGAACACATGATCATGGATAATTAACTTAGATTCTCTAACAAACATATGTAAAGACATATATATGGTTATGTCGCGGCCTAAAATCTCGAGTTGTTTCTCCAATTCAATGGAGTCGCCACCAAAGTTTATTTTAAAATAGGGAAAATATTGGAAAACCCTTAAAAATAAAAATAAAATAAAAAATGGTCTTTGAAACCAAATTTTGAGTTCGGGAGTCGATTATGCGTAGGGAAAGTATTAGCACCCTACGACATCCGTTAAAAAAACGGTTACCTATAATTAATTGTGCAAAATTAATATTAACTTAAATATATTTATTTCTCCTTTTAAAATGCAAATATAATATTTTTATGAAAATAGTCTAATGATAAATATACATGTAAAATATAGAGAGAAAAAAAAAGTTTTTGTTATTATGCTTGACAAGAGTGCGATCTTGCTCCTACGTATCTCCCGGTGCAATGGAGAAATCAAAGCTACGTAGTTCTTAGGTAGAAAATGCGGATGTGTTGATTGCTTTTAAAGAAATTGTGTTTTGTTGTTGATAAAAAAGTTTTGAAAAAAAAAAAAAAGAATTGATTTGATTTGAATAATATTTTAAAATGCAAGTTTTAAGACTATCTAGTCGTACGACTGGTGTCTCAAAAAATTTAAGGAGTAAAAAGATGTCACATCTAATTTAATCCTTTTAAGAATATTTTTATCATTTTTTATTTTAAATATTAAAGTTTTAAAATTGTCAAGTAATACAACTGGTGTATCAAAAAAATTAAGGAGTAAAAAGATGTCACATCTAATTTAATCCTTTTAAGAGTAATTTATCATTTTTCGGTTTTAAATATTAAGTTTTAAAAATGTCAAGTAGTATAACATGTGTTTCGAAAAATTTAAGGAGTAAAAAGATGTCACATCTAATTTAATCCTTTTAGAATATTTATTGTTTTAATTTTAAATATTAAGCGTTAAAAATATCAAGTAGTACAACGTATCTCAAAAAACTTAAGGAGTAAAAAGATGTCGCATCTAATTTAATGCTTTTAAGAATATTTTATTATTTTCGGTTTAGATATGAATAAAAAAAACAAATTGTACAAAATGTGCCTTAACAACTCAAAGATAAAAAAAAATAATACCACATCTAATTGCACAAATTTATAAGTCGATTTTAGATTAATTTATTAAAATAAATAAATAAATAAATAAAGAGAGTTTTAGAACTATTAAATTGTACCACTTATGTTCTAACGACTCAAAGATTAAAAAGATATCACATTTAAAAAATAATTTTTTGTATAATTATTTTTTTTTAAAGAATAAAAAATAAAGAAATAATTAAATGAATAGTAATTTAATGAATTGAAAGCACATATCAATTCATAAAAGATAGCAACAACTTCAACTTTTCAGAGCGGTGTATCGTTTCTAGGCACGCAAGGCATAGACTCAGAGCAGCATTATTTATGCGATAGTAATGCCTTCTTTCTAGGCAAGTATTGTTTCAAAACAAACAAAGAAAAAAAAGAAGATCATTTCACAAGTTCCAGTCTAAATGAATCATATCTCAGCCATGCAATCGTTTCATAAAAAAACTTAATAAAGATTTCTTTTTTTCACATAATCAGCTCTAGTTTTAGATCTTAGTTTCTACAACTTAAACAAAAGAATAAGAAAATACATGCCTTTCCGGATGCCGGTGAAGATCGAGATGGTGGTGTGCGATGCCTTTCCGGATGCCGGTGAAGATAGAGGCGGTGGTGTGCGGCCGTAACGATTCTCTTGTCTATTTTCATTAGTAATGGGTTTGAGTATGTTTATGGGTATGGATTTTTCTTCTCTTTTGATTTTTTGTGTGTGTGTAATACTCTCTTAAAAAAAACTCTCACTTCTAACTCTTGAGTTTTCTCTACCAAAAAATCATGCCTCTTTGCAACTGATTTTTGTCTCAATTTATAGATTAAAGGATTAATCATTGTGTCTATAAGATAAACTTAAGCTCTGAATTTTTCACTGTTTTGGATCAAATATTAAGCAATCTCATACAAATAGGGAAAGAGATTGCTCATCTTTTTTGTTGAGTGTCCAAATAGAAAAGATAATAACCTTATTAAGGATTTTTAAAATAAAAAAATAAAAAATAAAAAGGGGAGGGGTACTTTTGCTTGCATGAAGTGCTTTGTTTGAAGTGTATTGAAGTGTTTGAAGCAGTAAGATGGAGGAAGTGGTGTGTGGTGCTTTGCATTACACATAGGGAATGCTTTTTGCATGTTAGAAAAGAAGATCATCGTGTAAAATGCCATTCCTTTGTTTTTTTGGGTTTGTTTTTATTTAATTAATAATTTTTTTTTTGGGTTTATTTTTATTTAATTAATTTTTTTTTGGGTAATGTAATGTGAATATTTATGTAAATATAAACTCAAAATAATAATTTTTTTATATTTTGTAATAATACTTATAAACTATTTATTAAACGTATTAGTACTAATTTTTTGAATTACTTTTAATTAACCGGACAAAATTGGGGTACTACAGACTAGTTGCCAAAGATAATTGGAGTGTTAAGATCCACCCAACTTTTCACACTTTCAAACTCAAACTCTTTCACTATTCAGGAGCCTCGGGTGTGAAAGCAGCAACATGCCAAATATTTCAAGATCATAAGAAATTTTGAAATCATATCTCAACTAAAATTTTTAATGCATTAGGTATATAAGTCACCTCTCTCAATCTCCCCCTCAAATATGAGTCTTCCATATCCTATATTTGTACCGATGTTATTACTAATGAAATCTATTGCAGCATTGTTATTACCAACAAAACCAGCCTCCTGACTACAATGTCAGGAAGACTTTCCATATAAGAATCCAACACCAGAGTCCACTTTGCTCCCCCGCCAAGTCGAATTGGCCTCTAATGCCACTTGTTGGGGGAGTTCGGGGGAGCGTGAGAGCAACAACACGCCAAATGTTTCAGAACAACAAGAGACTTTTGTTGAGGCAAAATCCCTAATTAAGTGTTTTGAGAATAATCAAACAGTTAATTAATCACTAATTATGATTATGTTCATATTTCTATTTAACTTGTGTTTTTGAGTAATTCATTCACAAATAGTTGATCAAACATATTCATGCAAAAATAATGTGGCTTTCCTTGAAAGAAATCAAGAACATTGTTGTCATCCTATATCATGTCAAAGATCCACTTTACAAGCCCTAGATTTTTTTCAAGAATCTTCAAAAGCAATAGCAAAATGAACTGGAGAATGATCAGAAGAACATTCACGATATTCTCTATTAAAGACAAAATCAATACATATCATTTTCTCCAGTCCAAACTATAAGTTAAGAGTATCAAGATTGCTTAGATAATTAGTCAAGGCCAGAACTCAAATAGAAAAGCCCAGAGGAAGAAAACAACCACGAGATTCATGACCAGATTGATTAGCTATGTGCAAGGACAACAAGGACACAAGTACAATGTGCATGCACTGTTATGCATAAAGCCTTGCATGCTTATGAGTTAGAACAGTACAAACTGACATATGACAGCGCATACATTCACTATTTCCATCATACTCAAAAGCAAGAACATTTTGGGTTTGTCAAGAACGTTCTAGACAGTAATATAAATGTGTTTAATTGTTTTAAAACCGATCTGACACTTGGCTGATGTTTCTAAAGGCTATATTCAGTTTCAAAGTCTCTCATCATCTATAAATTGAAGATCAGTTGTAAGATGAAGAAAATAGTTTCTAAAACAATCAATCTGCACTTGATCATTTAAACTCAAGCAGCAAAGCTCTTCTCTCAACAAAAACTCCAACTCTCTCACTATATTCGTGGATCATCTTTCTGAGTTCTTGGTGTTAATCAATCTCAAACAAGTGTTTAGAAGTTTCTAGATCCCAAACACTTTTAACATACACATTATTTTGTAACTCAAGTCTATATCTTAAGATAGATTGAGTGTGTTAATAAAAAT
Source organism: Cicer yamashitae (assembly GCA_037974755.1). Classification (NCBI taxonomy): domain Eukaryota; kingdom Viridiplantae; phylum Streptophyta; class Magnoliopsida; order Fabales; family Fabaceae; genus Cicer; species Cicer yamashitae. Next base: position 15,410,079 of record JBBPBQ010020323.1, read on the forward strand.
CATTTCTTGATTGAAAGGTACTTGTAAAAATCATTTTTGGACTGAAAGATGACTGTAAAAATTCCTTTCAAGGTTGAAAGGTGAAATTTGTAATTGATTAAGTGTGATCAAGAAAGAAAGTGCAAAGGCAGAACGTTCTGGTTATAAGCACGTTATTGGAAAATCTCACAGATTGTGGGGACAGGACGTAGCCCACCTTTGGTGAATCAGAATACATATTTGTGTGATCTTATTATCCTTATCTATTTTCATCTTTCACTCACTGATCATTTCACTTAGAACTAATCTGTTTTATTTACTTCTAACATATCCAGAACATTTTGGACATTCTGTTTCAGCCAATATTGATCTTGAGTTAATTTAAATTAAGTTCAACTTTGACATTACATCTTAACCTAAAACTTTAAGGCATTAGGTATATGAGTGACATCTCTTGTATATCCAACATTTTGTTCATTAATAGTCGATGTATAACTTATTCACTCACACTTGAACCCAACATTCACGACACATCACTAGTCTAGATTCCCCTTGGAACACAATGTTACTGGAAACCTTGTTAAGCTACAAGCTTCTTGTATTTTTGGTACCTACACCTCGTGGAGCGACATCGGCGACTAATAACAATTGTTGATTCAATGAGAGTCTACTTTAACTACAAACTACTTGAGAAGATGCATCTACTCTCACAAAAGCATTCCCTAACTACAACCTTGAGGAAAATGTTGCCTTTGAAAGACAAAACAATGATATGAGATAAAGTGTGATATTGATCCCACATTAAAATTTGGGCCAATTGCACTAAAGAAGAAGTCCTTAAGATCTAGGCCCAACATAGGAAAATTATGAACAAATGATTAGTGACTTAGTTAGGAAAATTAAGATGAATAAACTCTAGATTCCCTTATAAAATTCGTACGCAACTGCGAGGTCCCGGATTAAAATTCGGGACACGTTATTCAGTCTAACAACATCGACATTTGTGAGTTTAGTTATGTCTTACGATTGATAGATTGTTTATTCTATTATGACTATTCTAAGTATCTTAAATCACTTGTGTGATAAATAAAGTGTAGTGGTATAATTTGGCACATGTCTTTAATTTTTTTTTTTAGGAAATATGTCTTTAAATTTTGTTACATCAGTGAAATAATTTGAAAATGATTTTGTCCAAATTTTTACTTCAACCCCATTTTTTAGTCACTTCCACGCAAAAGGATCAAACTGATTTTTGGGACTTTCATTACATAAAAAACTAAGCAATACCAATCAATAAACATGTATATTTCAAGTTTTCAATGTCAACATCTAATAAGCTACACCCTCGAGAAGAAAAGAAAATAAATTTCACCCAAAAAAGGAAAATAAAATATTAAATCTTGCAATAGCCTTTGCCAACACATTATCACTACAATAATAAGTCCCTAAAACATGTGTATAATACTTGATAAGGTTGAAATCATCATAACTAGTAGGGACATGCTCATCAACGTTGTTGCTGAGTTGTTATTTGAGTTTGTGGAACCAAGGGAACCTGAAATAGTACACATATATATTATTATTTCAAAATAATAATTTTATTTTGTAATGAAGAAATTACACAGCCAAATGACGTAACTCATTTAAACTATAGAGATTCATTTTTTAAGGTCAAGAAAGAAGTATAGTAGTGAAAGGGAAAGAAAAAACAAAATGGTGAGATTCATTTAGTAGACTTGTCTAATGTCAATATGCAACCCCCATGATGAAGACTATGGACATTTTCATATTACCATTCATAATATTCATTGTTTAATTAATGCTTACAAAAAAAAAATAGATATTTTACTAAAACATAATAAATTAATATTGTTGAAAATTTGAAATAAATCTTATTAAAATAGACGAAAAAATTTCTCAACATGTTACATTTTAAAACGGATGAATTCATAATTCAATTTTATTGAAGAATTCAAGAGTGCAGAATAGCAATGAGCAGATACCAACATAAGGGAGGGCTACCATGGGTATGGCTCCCTCCCTTTTAATCACAAACCATTGAAGAGCTTTGGGAGATATAGTATGATATTACATTAATTAGTTTATTATGGCTCTATATTGAGTTTTGTGTTATAATCCTTTTCTCTTTGTCTTAAATGGTAGAAACAATTGGAGTAATAAAATAATGTATGGTAAAAAAAAATCTAAATATTAACACTCTGTATTTTTTTTTTACATTTCCTTTAATTGCTATTTTTTCATTTTATAAATATGTTCTTTGGGATTTTTGGTCTTGCTAAAGTAGATAATAATAATAATAATAATAATAATAATAATAATAATAATAATAATAATAATAATAATAATAATAATAATAATAATAATAATAGTATTTTCCTGTTATCAATTTGAATTTGAATTTTTAGATTTTAGAATATTTTTATGATTATTTAATACTATTACATTTGTCTCATATTAAATGTTTCATTTGAGTTATATACTATTTTGATAAAATACTTCTCGCAGTCCCTTAACTTAATTTCATATAACAACTCCGTTTTTTTATCTTTTTTTTACGATTTGATCTTTTATTTAATTTTAAGTAACGATTTGATCATTTATGTTTTAAAATATCAACAATGTTATCTTCTTTTTTTTTTACAGAAATTCAGAAATTTCATAATCATGTTGAAATAAAACTCATACAATTAGTAATCATGTTCAACAAAATCCATATTTTCATCAAATTCATAACTCAAATCTTCAAATAAACTCACATTTTCATTTCCAACAACAACATCAAATCTATCAAATAAAAAATTCACATTTTAAGATTTAGGTTAGGGATTTGATTTTGAGAATGATAGAAGAAGAAGATATTGTCTTGATGATTTGGGGTCAAATCTTAAAGTGTGAGTTCTTTGTTTGATGAATTTGATGATGTTGGAGATGAAGATATGAGTTTATTTGAAGATTTGAGTTATTAATTGATGAATATATGAATTTTCTTGAAATTGATAATGAATTTTCTAGATTTTGTTTGAAGATGATGATGAATTTTCTGAGTTTATGTAAAAAAAACGATAATATTGTTGACATTTTAAGACATAAATGATCAAATATTCACTTAAAATTAAATTAAGGATCAAATCGGAAAGAAAAAATAAAGGATTGTTGTTATCTGAAATTAAGTTAAAGGGTCGCATGAGGTATTTTGTCTACTATTTTTAAGAAAATAATTGATTGTACTAATTTCTAAGAAAGTAGCACCCCATTTAATGAATTTCTAGATCCGTCCCTAACAACGGGGCAAATGCTCTATGATCCACAAGAGACTTTGACACCACATCTTCACCCCAAAACCTTAAGCCATTAGGTATATGGGTCACTTCTCTTATATTTTCATTATTTAGTTCATTCATAGTCAATGTAGAGCTTAATCACTCACACTTGAACCCAATATTCTCCCACTCAAGTGTGAGTCTATCACATTCTATACTTGCACCACCATTATTAACAACGACACACGCCTTATGACTACACCGCCAAGAAGACTTTCGATACAAGAATCCAAGACTAGGATCCACTCTCACTCCTCCACACCAAGTCAAATCATGATACTGATACCACTTGTTGGAGAGTCTAGGGATGCGGGAGCAACAACAAATTTAAATAATGAGTGAACCATCATTTTAGTCCTTGAAAATGTAGGATGTTGTCACTTTAATCTCTGACTCAATTAAAAGTTCAAATTAGTTATCAAAACGTCAGTCAGTTTAGTCACTGACATTATCACGGTTATGAACTATTTTGACAATAAGTTTTATCTTTTAGAGACATGGTAGTAAATTATATTTTTCATGAATTATTTTGATTATTCGAGAATTAATTTAAATTTTTATTGAATTAAAGAACAAAGTGACAACACATTACGCTATCAATGATTAAAATAGTGGTTTACGCTTTAAACAACTAAAATTGGACCAAGAGAAGGAAAAAAAACATACTTGTAAGGCATGACAATGGATTAACATGTTGGCCACATCTCCCAGGCAAATTTTGAGCCTCATTAACATTAATGCCAGCTTGTTCAGCTTGCTTTGTGCCTTTGTTGCTTGCTAAGCTACACAAACATGTTGCATCTGATTTAATCATAGATTTGAGTGGATCACAACAACTATCAGGTGGGTCTTGTGTTCCATTGAGGTAGTTTAAGCAAGGTGCAAGCTTGTTTAAGCAAGAATTATCTTGAGCACTTCCTCTTGAGACCCATGTTAACAATAGTATAAATGCAATTAAGCAGAGTGAACTCAATTTGGTTACCATTTTAATGACTAATTAATGTTTGTAGTGTAGTTATGTTCTTGTAGTGCCTTTGTGCATATGTTATATATGTTAAGTGATTTGATTAATGAATGATAAAGTTGGTGATCAAACTTATAGCCAACTAGTTGACACTTTTATTTTATTTTTCTAAATATGCTTTTAGTCCAAAAAAATTCTATGTCATTCAATTTTAATTTTGTAAAATAAAAATACAGTTTTTAGTCTATATAAAATTATCCAACAAGTGATTTTGGTCCTTGCTAAAACAAAATATGTTTAATTGTCTTCAACTTTAAAAATTTTGAATATTTTTTTTCACAAATGTTCACAATATTATAAAAATTTCTTACACAAATATTTATTTTTTAAATTTTGAATGAATTAAATATAAAATTTTTAAACGTAAAAAACTTAAGATAAAAATAACTAAAATAGAGTTAAAAATTGAATTTTTAGTTCTTTTTTTTTTTAGAAACTTTGTATATTGTTGTAAATATATTTGAAAATATATTTATTCAAAAATATATGTTGACTTAACATCAAAATTAAAATTATTTATATGATAACTTGGTATGGACTAAAAAATTTATTTTAATTTTATAGAGATTAAAAATGAATGTTTGAAATTTTATTGAGAACAAAGACATATTTAATTTTGCTGTTTATAGTTGAAAGCCATTTGATTTTGATATATTGTAATTGTGACGGTTAGACAGGTGAAGCTACTTTTGTATTCAAATTTCAAAGCCCAAATATTCAAACAGGAAAATACAAGCCGGTCAACAACCCCTTTCATTTTATATTAATTTCCCTTTCTTGAAATATGATATACATATTGCAAATTAGTTATAAGTTTGAAAAATTAACAGAATTTTATTTGAGTCTCTCAAGTTCGATGCTATTAGAATTAAATTAGTTATAAGTATGGTGGACTCGAATGAATGAACTTGAGAAAAGGTGAGTTCTTCCTATCATATTTAATAATTTTTTCTTGTAAAAAGAAATTCTAACAACTGTGCCAAATAATATCAATTTAAAATCAAAAAGTACACACATTTCTGGAACTTTTGAAATATTTTTAAAATTTTTGTTCTGATAAACTTATTTTAAGTTTTTTGAAATATTTTTATATTTTAGAAATTTTAATTTTGAGTTTTTTAAAATACATTTAGAATTTTGTGGGTAGATGAAATTTTCAAATTTTTATTTTTATATCATGGACAAATTTAGATGTTTAGAATATTCGTAGGATTAGGTGTGTAATTGTGAAATATAGAGTATAATTTTGAAAATTTTACCACTTACCCCTCATTTATCTCTATACTTTCAAAAATACCTTTGTATATATTAATAGACACACAAGTGTAAAAATTTTCATTTTTACTGGAAAACTTTTTTCAAGCTTTCCGGTACAGAACACCACTCGGAAAATTTGTTGGTGAATACCGGAATTTAGTGGGTAGGGATAGAAGTAAAGACGGCAAAGTTATAACGACGGGCGGAGCTTCGGTAGGATATAGGATGGCCACGACCACCCAAAATTTTCAATAATTTTTTAAAAAATACTACTATTTTTACTTTAATTTTACAAAGTGATCTAAAATTTTATATTTGTATTTTCTATACCCAAATTCTAAAATTACTCTTCCAATTTCTCTTTATCGTCTCTATATTTGTGGAGATGAGTATAGGATGGTGTTCTCAAAGTTAAATGTAGAATTGTAATCTCACGTATAATTTGGAAGAAACTTTTACGGATGAATTTGATTGAATGTACGTAGTATCGACGCATGTTTTATCCAATAACAGCAGCGGTTTATCCATATTTGTTAACATTTAAAAAAATTAATAAATTTAATAAAATTTAAAAAAAATTTAAAAAATAAGGGTGTGTACCGGAAAACTTGTCGATAAAGTTTTTCAGAAACATGTTCTGTACCGGAAAAGTTTGAGAAAGTTTTCCGATACACACATTTTTTCCTTCTGTACCGGAAATCTTTTTTTTAGTTTTCCGGTACACACATTTTTCTCTTCTGTATCGGAACTCTTTTTCTAAGTTTTCCGGAAACATTGTTATGTACCGAAAAACTTTTTACAAGTTTTCCGTGAAAATCCTGTGTACTGAATTCTTGAAAATAGTTTTCCGAAAGTTACCGGAAAACTTACACCTACCGAAAATCTTAAGTGAAAGTGGATTTTGTAAAAAAATAAAAATAAAATTGAAAGTATTTTTGACATTTTTAGAAAATTGTGGGAGTATAGGATTAAAAAATGGTACGTGGTAAAGTTTTCTATAATTTTTCACCAATACGATTTTATGGGGTGTATCTGAGCCCATGTTGGTATATCAAGATTTAGGTGGATGCATTTGGGCCTCAAGCCCAATTTCTGAAATACTTTTATTTGTAATAGTTGTTTTGGATTTTTCTTACTTTTCTGATTTTTTTAACTTTTTTTAATGATATTCTGAATTTTTTTACATCATCGGTATTTTCTTATTCACTTTCATGCTGTTAATTAAGTGTTTTTTTTAAGGATTTAATTTATAAATATTTTTGGTGTAAATTTTTTTTATATAATTAATTACAATCGTTAAATTATTAAAAATATTTAACTTTTATTAAAAGTACTTATAAAATTATATTCATAAATGATTATAATTTTCTAACCGTGTAAAATTTTTTACACGTTAGTTAGTGTATAGTAATTTAACTTTTTTTAAATTCAAATTTCTAAAGACAAGCTTCTAAGGTTGAAACTTCCAAAATAATGTTTACTTTAAACAATGTTTACTTTAAACGATAATATTATCCTCACATGCAACATCAAATTAATGTCAATCTACTCTTCCCCTTCTCTCTTTCTAATTCAACCAATCAATTCCCCCATTCACTTCATATGAGTTGCATATGATGTGTTACTAGCACTAAATTAAACCCTCACTCATATAACATAAATAAACCTAAAATACTTTTACTCTCCTATGTTTAAACACTAGTTTACCTATAAAGTAGTGCAAAAGATAAGAAGATAACTCATATATTCCATAGACTAATATTCCACCAAAAAGTAACCTCTCATGACACATTTCAATCATTAAATTTCTTGCAAATTTCTACATAATAGATTCTCATGAAATTCCATATTTTATTTTTCAATAAAAAAATTCATACATGAATGGATCCTCTCAAACACACTTCCACAATCACACCCCAACATCATTTCTAGTTTCAAAGAAAAAAAGAGGAGGAAGCAAGAGTTGGATGAACAAGTACTCCTCTTATTGGACAAATAAGAACTTTTTTCCCCTTTATGTAACCACACCCATCAACCCAAATCCATTCCCATTTACCCAAATCTCTATCTTTTCTACAAATCACCATTCCAAATCCAAATTCCCTATACAAACAAATAGCATCCTCATCACTCACACACTTAACACCTTCCCAATTTCTCTTCCCACACAACAATCTCAACCCTAATTCAACCGGCATCTCATCAACCAAACACCACTTATCATCACCCCCTTCACTCATTTCCCAAACACAAACATTTCCACCACACGTGCCACCAACCAATCCCAACCCTCCATTCCATTTCACAAGATTTGCAAATTCAAGCCTATCCCCAAGAGGCACACCAAATTCCCTCCAACAATTATTGCCAACATCAAATCCTATCACACTATATGCCCTTGCCGAAGTTACCCAATACAACGTTGTTCCTTTTGTTCCTTCAACACACACATTCTCATTTGGGGTCCAAACCGTGAGCCTAATTGAAAATTCAACTAGCACAGATCCAACAATTTTCCACGTGTCAACACATGAGTCATACATTTCCACGGTTTGTTCATACGTGGCACCACCATGTCTAGCCTCGGACATGCCACCAGCCACGTAGATTCTAAAATTAGGAAAGTAACAAAAATTGTTTGGTTCCAAAATAACAACCCCACAAGCTGGATTAGTCCTTGAAACATGTAATTTAGGAAGGCACTTGAATTGTCTTGTAAAAGGGTTACAAAGAGCCAATTGAAGTGTTGTGGAATTTGTGACCCTTAAAAGGATAAGGCTTCCAATTGGACCAATTGGTTTAAATGTTGTTGTGAATGGAAAGAAATCTAGGAAGATTTCAAACCAATTATTTGTGATGGGATTGTGAGCATAACAACATGATTTTTTATAACTTCGAATTGGTAGTGCTAAGAACCATGGTTTACTCTCATGAGGCTTGAATTGGGTTATGAAATTATTTCCACATGTGTGCCAATTCTTGCAAGTTGATCTTGCTCTTGCTAAGGAGTCAGGGGAGAGAAAAGAGAAGATGAAGGATAGAACATCAAAGGGTAGGTTGTTCCACATAGTATAGAATATGGTGAAGATTTCACTCTCACAAAATGAAAGGTGATAGTATATGGTATAATAAATAATATGTACTTCATCTAGCTACAAGTAGATTAGCATTCTTCGGTTGTAAATTTTTTGTCAATATAAAATTTTATTTGAGCATGAGATTTTAGAATGAGAAAATTTACTCTCCCGTGAACTCTATTCAACTTTTTATTGAACAATGTATTTTTTTGGTTTACATAAAAAAATTCGATTAATATTACGGTAATTATTTTAATAGGTTGCTTGTATATATGTTCTTACTTCTATTGTTTTATTATTGGCTTCGTTTTTTTTTTATATGTCAACTTTTGTTCAAGAACATTTTTTTATTTGTGATTTTTAAAATTCAATTTAATAGTAAAAGGTATTATTTTTTCATCAATATTATTAACTATTTATTAAAAAAATATGTGAAATGAACTAATAAATACTTAAAATTATTATAGAAATAAATATACGATTCCATTAAGAATAGTAAAATTTATTAATCTTTATATATGTATAAATAACTTTAAATTGATAGAAACAAATAATTTAATTTATAGTGTAGAGGTTTTATACACTACCATTAAATCACAACCGTCATATTGTTATAAATATTTGACTTATTTCAAAAGTCACAAACATGAATAGTTGTGATAGGTCAACTGTATAAGACATTTTATATTGTCACTGTATAGAAATTAAATTCATCTAAAACAAATGAAATATTACTTAGTCGAAAAAATAATTTATTAAAATTTCATTAAATAAATAATTTGATTGATCTTCTCTATTTTTAAAAGAAATAAATAATTTTATTATTATATTTTATGTATATATTAACATAAATTTTTAAAACTTGTAACATAAATTAAGTATATAAAATCTTTGTAACATCAATATTCGATAATTTTCTTTTTTTGCTAAAATATATTTAAGTCAAAGACATGTTTCAGTTTAAAATTAAAAAAATTTATTAAAACATCATTAAAAATTTATATATGTCTTTCTTATGACACTATTCATGTTTTATAGCAGAAGATTATATTATAGGAGCTTTCTATTTCTTAAAAAAAAATAGTAATAAATAAATAAATTAAAATTAAAATTAAAAAAAAAAAAAACTCAACTCTAAATAAAGAAGGCATTTTTACAGAAAACGGTGGCCCTGATTGTGGTCCTGAATCATGATATAATGACTAGATGCCAATAATTGCATTGGGATGTGTGACTCTCATGTGATGCCAAGCTTTGTCACCTTACACACCCACTTGCGTTCTGTGTACTTTGTCTTCTTTTCATTTAATTATTTATTAAGATAAGATATCTGTCCAATTTTTTAGTTCCAAATGTCATTTGTGTATAGTTTTCTTTTTATTATTAATCATCTTTGTATTCTTGAATTTGAAATTGAATAGTATATAACGTTGTTATTTTGATCTTTAATTTATTAAAATATTTAAATTAATTTTTAAATCATTAAAATAATATTTAAAATATATAATTAATTATCATAAAAGCTTTAGAACGATTTAATTTACTATTAAAATAAAGGCTAAATATCACCCGTGGTCCCTTAACTTAATTTCAGTTAACGATTTTGTCTTTTATCTTTTTTTTTTTTTAATTTGGTCCTTTATGTTTTTAAATAATTTCAGCGTTACCCTTTAAGTGGGATTTCGTTAAGAAAAAGTTAAAAAAATCATTCGTCCGTGTTCAGAAAAAGTTATCCTTTATGTTTTGGAAATATTTCAGAAAAATATTCAAAGTTTGTTCTAAGTTTAGTAGTAGGATTGATTCGTTAAAACTGAAGCTATGGGTATTTATATTCCATAGAAATCACTTCAGATCAGTGACAATCGTTCCTAGAGGTTTGATGAACATATGCAATGATCTAGATGATAGATTTTTTAACTTTTTCTTAACGGAACTCCACTTAAAGGGTAACACTTAAATTATTTAAAAACATAAAGGACCAAATCGGGAAAAAAAAAGAAAGATAAATGACTAAATCGTTAACTGAAATTAAGTTAAGGGACCACGGGTGGTATTTAGCCTAAAATAAATTTATTACGGTTATAACATTTGGAACTAAATTGATTGATATTTTGACGATTCGATGACTAATTTGAGTTTTTTGTTCAATCAAATATTAAAATAATAATATCATATAGTTTCAGTTTCAAGAACTAAAATTGTGGTTTACCAATTATTTTTTTATATTGAGTGTATTATAATTATTTTGATTTTTATGTAGACATTATTAAAAAGACATTAATTTTAGATGATTTTTTAATGATAGATATTTATCTTGTTTATGATTTTAATAATAAATTATAATTAATATATTACAATTATTCTCAGTTTTATTTAGAAGATATAAAAAAAAATTAAATATATGTCATTTGTTACGTTTTTTGTTATATTTATTAGTGATAAATATTTGTCATATATTTTTGTATGTATCAATGATAAATATTGTCCCGTAGTTTTTTAAAAAACTCATGGCAAATATATATTATGTATCAGCAACAAATATTTGTCTCATAATTTTTTTTTTATATCTATTGGTGATCAATATTTGTCCCAAATTTTTTTTATATTTATCGGTGATCAATATTTGTCCCGAATTTTTTATATAGTAGTGAAAAATATTTGTCCCATATCATTTTATATTTATCAATGGTAAGCATTTATTTTGTCCGGTTTTTAATATTTATCAATGATAAATATTTGTCTCATATTTTTTTTAATATTTTATTGGTGATAAATATTTGTCTCATATTATTTATATTTATTACTAATAAATACTTTTTTCCGTACAATTTTCATGTATCAATAACAAATATTTTTTTGGTGTTTTTTTTAATATTTATTAGTGACAAATGAGTCATATATTTTTTATGCATAAAAAAACATATATTTGTCTTGTGTTTTATTATATTTACCAGTGATAAATATTTATCTTATGCTTTTTATATTTATCAGTGGTAAATATTTATACCGTATTTTTTTTATATTTATTAATGACAAATATATATCACGTATAT
>JBBPBQ010020323.1:15423428-15510513 GCA_037974755.1 Cicer yamashitae
ATTATGAAATTTGAATATAAATCTGAATGTGAATGAGTGAAAAAGTGATATACATTGCTTAATATATGTAGAAATAAAGAAAATATGAGATAATAGAAAGTAAACAAAAGATACATTGGTTAATAGTTACTATGTTGAAACAAATAACAAATTGGATAATAGCAAATAAATAAAGTATACATTGGTTAATAGCTAGTAAGTTGAGAAAAAAGTGTTTCGAACTAAAATGTCCTTAATTTTAATTAGATCTTAATTTTTGAAATAATATTAAATTAGAAGATTTGGCAAATGGTTAAATAATTAAAGCAAATGCTAACAAGTGTGACATTTGTTAAGCATTTTAAAAATGAATTAAAATATTGGGATGTGTGTCTTCAATGATTTGAAAAAAATTGCACTTAAATATTAATGTGACAAATCTAAATAAGCAAAATATATATTTTAATTAATTAATTTTAATAAAAACATAAAAATATCAAAGTTGAATTTAGGTTTATTCTTCACTCCAAAGACACAACAATCTTCATCCCATTTTTTCATCTTCTTCTTTCCCTTTATTATTCAATTTCACCATTTTTATTATAAAAATAAATAAAATGTAGTTATTATAAATTAACATAATGGGAAATATACAATCGTTGTCATTTAAGTTTAGCTCAGTTTTCGCTTTAAGTCTTTTGAGTTTTTTTTCTTCTGACTAGATCTTTTAAATTATATTTCATTTGCAACATTTAGCTTTTAAGTTATAATCTGAATGCACGAGTGTCCTTTTTTTTTTCATTGTTTCGTTAAAAATATCACATTGCCGTTAAATATTAACGTGACAAATCTAAATCAACAAAATATTTTTTTTAATTAATTAATTTTAATAAAAAATTATCAAAATTAAAATTAGGTTTCTTCTTCGATCCAATGATATACAAATCTTCAACCCCTTCCCCGTCTTCTTATTTCCCTCTATTATTTAATTCACCATTTTTGTTATAAAAATAATAATAAAATGTAGTTATGATAAATTAAAATAAAGGAAAAAATATGGTTGTCTCCATTTAAGTTTAGTTGGTTTTTGCTTAGGTTTTTTTAGTTTTTTTTTTCTCTCTCGATTAGGTCTTTTAAATTATATTTCATTTGCAATATTTAGCTAAAATATGGTTTATATACACAAATGTCCTTTTTATTTATAGTTCTTTTAAAAAATGTCACATTGTCGATAAATGCTAACATGTCAAATTTAAATTAAAAAAGTATTTTTTAATTAATTAGTTTTAATAAAAAAAATATTAAAATTAAAATTAGGTTTTTTCTTCAATCCAAATATACACCAATCTTTATCTTCTTATTTTTCTCTATTATTCAATTTCACCATTTTTGTTATAAAAAATATATATTAATGTAGTTATGATAAATTAAAATAAAAATAAAATACAACTATATTGGATCTTTGAAGTTAAATTTCATTTCCAACGTTTAGCTTTTAAGTTATGGTCTATATGCACAAATATCCTTTTTCTATAATTATGTAAAAAAAATGCCACATTGTAAATAAGCAACATATATTTTTTAATTAATTTTAATTAATAATACCAAAACTAATATTAGGTTTCTTCTTTAATCCAAAGACACACCAATATTCATCCCCTTCTTTCCCTCTATTATTCAATTTCACCATTTTTGTTATATAAGAAGCGTAGTTATGATAAATTAAAATAAAGGAAAAAAAAATACACTTGTCCTCGTTTAAATTAGTTCAACTTTGACTTAGGTCTTTTGGAATTTATTTTTCTTTCAATTTTGTCTTTTAAATTACAATTCCTTTGCAACGTTTAGTTTTTAAATTATAGTTTGTATGCACAAATGTCATTAGTTAAAAAATTTCACATTGTCATTAAATGGTAACGCTACAAATTTAAATCAGCAAAATATATTTTTAATTAACTAATTTTAATTAAAAATTAAAATTTGTCTTTAATCTAAGAACACATCCATCTTCGTCGACCCTTCTTCGTCTTTTTATTTCCCTTTATTATTGCAATCTCTTTTCAAAATTTGAAGTATTTCCTTTGACTTCAAATACCTGATGTCTTGACCCACTCATTTTTTATTTGTTTACTTTTTATTTAAATCAATTTAAAATAATTTATTTATCAATTAAATAATTTAATAAAATACTAAAATAAGTCAACTGCCACATAGACGCTACGACATTTTAAAGTTTGTGTGATATATCTCATTAATACTTCTTTTATCCTAATGAGCAATATTAAAAACTAACCGTAAGTATTAATTTTGAAAACACCGATAATACAACGGACTAAAAATCTACTATAAGGGACATTAAAAATATATTTAAAGCTCTCAATTTCACGTGAATTAAAAATATATTTAAATCTTTAAAAATTGTAAATTTGTAAAGCTGAATTCTAAAAATTATTTCATAAAAAATATATGTATATAAATCAAAAATAAAATAATTAATGATTTATATTGTATACCAATATAAAGCTGATTCATTCATTAAGCCAAAACCTTTTGTTGAAATTTTTGCTCTCGTAGTGATATTCACCATTTTTGTAAACAATAATAAAATGGATGAATTGTAAAATAAAATAAAATAAAATTGTGAAAAGAAAAAGAGGATAACTTGACAGCAATTTGGATTTTACTGAAAAAATTGAACTCGTCAAACTTTTTACCTCCGTTTCGTTTCGCCACATACTCCCATAATTTCAATTTTATTTTAATTTTTTAGAAGTTTTATTGAAAAAGATAAAAGATAATTAGGTTTCACAGTTTCATGGCTTCTTCCAAGCAATTAGCTAACCTCATTTCCACCATTGCATTTTCAACTTATTTCATTTTCATCATTTTTCAAGTTCCCCTTTTCAGGTATATCATCATTTCCCTTTAACCTTTTTCTTTTTGCTTTTAACAACACTTTACTTTGTCGGAAAAGAAATTGTAAAATGTATTTTTAATATAGCTATGTTCACGGTTCACCTTTCTTGTTATTTTTCTTTTTTACTTTTTTCAGTCAGTAACAGGATTATTATTATTATTATTATTATAGCTTTCTTGAAATCAGTTATTACATTTTCAGTTTAATATTCTGCAAATTAGGGTTAATCATTTAGGTTTTTGTTTGTTTCTTTTCTTTCAATTTTGTGCACTAGTTTTCTGTTGTGTGGATAAAATGCAATTTATAGAACACAATCATCATTTAGATCACTTAACTACCAAATTAAGTTGGCAAAATTGATTTGCTACCTATGAAACATAGACACACACCAGACGTACGTGATATTGACATGTCAACCGGTAATTAATTGAGAAAATAAATTAATTGAATGTAATTAATGTGTTCGAGTCAGACATCGGGACATGTTTTTGATAAGAAGTGCCGGTGTTACATAATTTGCTACAAATTGGGGTTAATGGGTCTACCAGAAGGAGCTAGTTTTTTTGTTGATAAGTGTAGAAGGAACGTGTCAAACTATGATTCATATATTTTCTATGAGAGTAACCCCTCTATCTCAATTTCCGTTCATGAGAATAAGATTGTCATTAGAAAATTAATCATATATTCATGTAGGAGTGTTTTAAAAATGACATCATTAAATATGGCGAAAGTAATTAAATATTTGGAAAAATAGTAATAAATGTATCTAGAAATTTGCCAAGGATCTTATAATTAGGGACAAGGAAATGTACCAAAAGGGTCTTATATTGAGGGACAGAGGGTACTTTTCTCATATTTGAAACAAGATGGAGTAATTGTAATTGTCTTTGTTTGAAAAAGACATCCAAAAAGTTAAATCAAACTCCTATGTATCATGGACAATTATAGTAGCATGTAGAGAATTATGACATTAATTAGGTTCATTATTGCTCTACCATTGACTCATGGTCATATACTAATGGCATGTGTGTGTGTGTTCTTTAATTCTTGTAATTACTAACCTTAAAAGCTTGAAATGGAGTTCTGATATAGTACTTTCAGTTTCAAATCCTATTTCAATTATAATTCAAAAGAATCAAAACAATGCTTTTGTATTGTAGTGCACCAGTGCTGATACTAAAGGCTCCATTTTTTTCTCAGTGTTCCATGCAGAATGGGAATATGCAAGACACCATTAGAAGTAACATCTTCTCTATTAATTACAAGTGATGTCTTTCCTCATTTCGTTGGGAAGACTCTTCTCTATCCAGGAGCATTTGCAAAGGCTATTTTCACTCAGAAAGCCATCCCAAGTTATAGAAATTTGTTAAATTTGTACGATTTCAATTCAAGGACGATCTCCACTGCTTCAGAACTTCAACGCCTAGAGGTAGATTAGTAATTGAAAAAGAAAAACAATGGCTCAAATTAATGTTGTTAAATAGCAGTGTTATAATGTGGCAGAATTTGAACAAATCGCTATTTTTCTGCATTATGCTATTCAGTATAAAATTTTGTCAAATTGGGGCTAAAGCGGTACTATAGCATTTTGCCTAGGAGAATTTGAACAAACTGCGATTTTCTGCAATCTACGATTGACAACACTGCTTCAAATTGTCTTGATGAATGAATGAACTCTTTGAAGGGTTTAGCTTTGGCACTCATTTTTCAAGTTGGATTATTTATGCAGGTTCTTGCAGGAAGCTATTTGTGTGTAGGAGGAGCAATCTTGGGTCTGATGAAACCGGGTAGAATCACACTTTTCGGAATACTTCTTGTTATCTGGGGTCTGATCAGAATACTCGTCATGGGAAAATCTGGTTTCAGTCATGCAAATGGTATCCGAATCTATCCAACCATTTTTATTGCTCTCGTCTCAGCATTCTTTTCTATTAGAAAGGATGTTAGAAAGATAATCCGTACGTTTAATCTAAAGCATGTTGGTAAGGCAAAACATTTCTAAACAAATTGAGACTTGCATATACATGCATATGCATCCATGATGTAACATGCTTGGATGCTTGAATCTGACATGACAGATAGGTGACTTGGTAGGAATACTATTGCTTACTGTTCAAGGCAATTTCAAACACAGGAATACTAGATTTCTTAATTTTAGGCTAGCCATTGGAGAATTTGCAGCATGTAATTTTTTAATTTTACATTATTTGTGAATGAGATGAATTGGTAGACACTATACATAGCACCTGATTTAACAGGACAGGATTTTTAGGAAGTTTATAATGCAGCTTAGTGTGTGCACTTTTTGTTCATTCATTGCATTTTTGTTAAATATATACAAAAGAAACGCGATTTGCAAAATTCAAACAAGATATATACAAGGAGTGAGTTGTAGACATTGGGAATGTTTGCATTGTGGTTCACAACAGAATATTGTAGATTCTGAGACATGAAATGAAACATATTCATGTCTTGAAATTTGTGAAATTTTGTTGGCGACAGTGCAAACATAATCACATATACTGCATGTTTGTTTCTATGGTGTTATGACTCCCATGCGTCCATATGGAAGATCCTGGAGGTAGATTTGGAACTACTGCACGTCCAATTTGTATTCACTGTGAAAACAAATAGGTTTATTGTCACATGATTTTCTTTATTAGTGTTCAATGTGATTGTTTTGCATAGAGGATTTGCAGAATTCTTTATCAGGGTTCAATTTGATTGTTCTGAATAGAGGATTTGAAGAATTCTTTCGAAATATGTAATCATGCAGCTCTTTGTACAATTTTAGTTCTTTCACTGCATTTGTTTAATCTAAACAGAAGGAGTTGCTTGTTTGCAAAAACAAATTAGCAAAGCCAGTATTTTCTGAGAATTTAAAAAATCAATTGAATGTGTGTATCATTTTATCTCATTGCTTTATTAAAATCTCAAAGGTAAAAGTAGTAGATTCATTTGGGGAACAAAAGATTGTTAGGAGAACATAAATATGGCTAAGAAGGAAAGAGGAGAATGAATTACTACATCTTTATAATCACGGTGATACATTGATTTTGTTAAAGCTCAAAAGTGTTGACTTTTACCAAAATAATGGAGACACACCTTGATTCCATTGAACTCATCTCCAAAGAGGAGAGAGTGAATTAGTGCATGTTTGTTTCCTCATCCCCAAAATCATTGCCAGCTCACGAATCTATTAACTTGTCAACAATGTTTTATTGATAAGCTATCCACTTAGTGTATGTTTGAATTTATGGTAAGTTTGGTAAAATCAAAATTTTGTTAACACTAATCTAACCACAAATCAAAACATGCACTTAGTGTCCCAATCACAAGACAGTGACCTCCCTCTCCAATCAATCTTCCAATTCATCCCTCAACAAATATTTGCACATGTACATTTTTAGAGAAAGATATTAGCTAAAATATTCATGAAGAATTGCTGTTAACTCCACTTACAACACTGAGGAAGCATTGATGGTTCCACCAAAGTCATTGAATTAAACAACAAATTTTGCAAATCCCCAATTCATTTTGTGAATCTGAATTGGTTTCTATAGAAGTATTATGCATTTCAGTGTCAAATCTCATGGTGTAGCCACATGCATAAGTCTAGATCCATAACGAAATATGAAATGAAAACAAGGGTCTGTTTAGGGAAACATGTTAATCGAAGCGCTATAAGTTGTTTTGATAAACTATCAGTTTGAATATTTCATAAATTACTTCTATTAGCTATTTTTTAAACACTCTTACAAGGGCTTATTCTAGTAAACAAGTCCAAATTAATTGTTTATAAATCAATCTAAATGCAGGCCTAGTTTGTACAACTATGCTACACTATCAATAATTCAGTTCTGACAATTCATGCGATCCTTATTTGGTTCTTGTATACATGATAAGAAGAATAACCCAAATTTGTATTACCTACTATCATGAAAACTACAGAACTTCTGGACTAAGAGCTTATTCATTTCAACTTATTTTCATCAGAAAATCACTTTAATTTTGAGAAGGAAATATAATCACTTTTTAAAACTTTTAGGTTGTTTGTTAAAACTTATATAAAAAATTAACATCTGAAATAATAAAATTATCTTGAAAAGCTGTTTGAGTAGTTTCTTGAAAAAGCTGAAATTATGATTACCTTTCAAACTATACAGTTAATAGGCTGCGCCTATAGCTGACGGCTTCTAGACGCTATGGAAAATTCAATTCCACTACTTTAGTGTTATTTTAACAAAAAAAAAAAAAATTGTCTTAAAAATGAATGTGATTTATAATTTTTAATGCAATTTTAATTATTTTTTATACTATTTTTTAATGATTATTATAATTCAATTTCTAATACATTATTATATTTTGTATTGATAATAGTAAAAAATTTATCAATAATTAAGATGAGTAATTTAGTAAAATAAATTCTTTACATTGTTTTTGAGTTTCAAAACATGTTTTGAAAAATAATTTTCAGCCACATAAAATATTACTGGGTTGAGTCGCGGCTCGCTTTGACACGTTTTGCGACACTGTCCAAAATTGTGCAAACAACTATTAAACACGAGGTCACCAAAATAAAACAACCCAGTTATAAACTGTATCAATATTCTATTGTAAATCGAATGGACTACGACACAAAAACCGCTATGAAATTGAAAGGACAATGGTAGAGGACCACTCTAAAAATATAGAAGGGGCATAAAAGAAAGAAAAATGAGAAGTGACTTGGAAGAGCATCGAGCCAAAAGAGAGAGAAAGTTAAGAATTACATCCAACTTTGATATGTTTTTCACAAAAAATTGACACTCTTTATATAGTGATAGACGCTATCTCACATGTATAAACTATCAAATGTAAAACTTTAATATTTATAGAGTTTAAAGTTAATCAATATATAAAAGTTTTCTAATGTGAGATTTTAACAATTTTTAAATTCATACATTAATATACTTTCTATGTTCCAACACTTGCACAAGCTTTAGACGACACTCGTTGTGAGACGTATGCAGTCGTGGATGTAGCGCCATCAATAGTAGTCAAATAGCAGATGTAATTGTCGCAAGCCGCTAAAGTGAAACTCCTATAAATTCTTAATTTTTTTTTATGATTTGACCTTAAAATCGTTGTTTTCTGCTCTGAACTTGAAGCTTTTCCCTATTTTTATTTGGACAAGAAAAAGGGAGATGAGGGTAGAGTGTATAACATGGAGGTGTCTAAGTGTAAAACTAAAGGAATTGGAAGGTAATCATGAAATATAAATCACATGAAATAAGTATAAAATGGAGAAGTTATTGATACAAAATTTATTTTTCTCCTATTCTTTTTCAATCGGTTAGAAGCAAACATATATTATTTTGACTCCTTTAAAGTGAAAAATTGTTGAAGTAAATGAATAATAGTTGATACTATAATCACTATGATTGGTCATGCATATGCACAAAATTACAACCATTTATTTGATGATCTAACATTACTCACACTTGAATTAACAATTTCCTCCTCAAGTGTGAGTCTCTCACATCCTATGCTTGCACCGTTGTTATTACCAACAAGACCCACCTCTTGACTACATCGCTAAAAAGACTTTCGATACAAAGATCCAACACCAGGATCTACTCTCGCTCCCACCAAGTTGAATCAAAGCTCTGATATCACTTGTTGGGGAGTTTGAGGGAGCACGACAACAATAATGAGTTAAACATCACACTTGAAACCCAAAATGAAAATAATGTTAGTACACACTTTACAACAACGCCACAAATTGATCTCTCTCAATTGCGTGCAATTTTCTACCACACGCTTCACGCTCTTCTGTGTGACATGACAACAATTTTCGAGTGACACGTTCAAAATTCTAGGACAGTGTTATTAAATGGTTGTGTAATAGCACTTGATATAGAAAAATTTGAACAAATTGATATTCTTCTATATTATGTTATTTAGTACAAAATTTTATCAAATTGCAGCTAAAGGGACACTAGAAGCATTGTTTTCTAGCAAAATTTGAACAAACTGCTATGTTCTGCAATCTAAGATTCATAACACCACTTCAAAGTTCACATTGTATTGATGAATGGATGAACTCTATGAAGGGTTTAGCTTTTATTGAATGTAAAAGTTACTTAAAGTTAGTTTATCGGTAGTTAGTTTGTCAAGTCTCTATTAACTCTATATATTTTTTTCAGTCGATGTATTTTCATTGTTTTAAATTCTTTTTAATCGATGTTTTTTTTCCGACATTTCTTTCTTGACATTTTCTAAGCTGAAAGTGTGATAATCAAATTATAGCTTCTTAGAGGATAATAGAGGGAAAAGTTAATTATAATTAGTTTTTAATTTGGGTTCTTCCAGCAGGTTCTTGTAGGAAGCTACTTGTGTGTAGGAGGAGCAATCTCGAGACAAATAAAACCAGGAAGAATGAGAGGTTTTGGAAAATGTGAGAGAGATGATTTGTATCTTCAATCTAAAGCATCTTGGGAAGGAAACATATGAATGGAAAATTATTTCCATTACATTATTAAATTTCAAAGGCAAAAATTGTAGACTCATTTGAATTTGAATGTCAACTCAACTACTTCAAACTGGAGTAAAAGATTTTTTGGAGAGCATAAATAGTTCGGAACTCAATCCAACAACATGTAGATCCAAGACCTGTTTTCCAACACACTTATTGCATGTTTGTTATAGCTTTTTAATTTCCTTAAAGAATTGATAATAATTAAGTCATTTTAAAAACATATTGAGTGTATGTTTGGTATTAAAGTGAGTTTGTCAGAATTACAGTGAATCAACGTGATTCTTGTTGAGACAAAATCTCTCAAATGATTTTAATGATAACAAAATTATTTAAAGATTATGATTGTGGTTAATACTAATCTGTACTTTTGAGTGAATCATTATAAGAAAACAGGTTAATCTTCAATTAGATCGAAAGGGAGAAAAATCTGGGATTATTCATTAAGTGTTCAAGCTGGAGGATAGGGCAGAACCTTGAGAGGATGAGTCTTCAAGATGAAATTTCCATCCTCGCGGGAATAATGCTTTTAATTCATCAAAAGAGGCCAAACCAGCATGAATAAATAATTATATAAAGCATTTGATCAAAAGAAATCACAAGGCCAGTTGTACAAGGTACGAGGATGGCTTATAGCTTGGGTTTTCAAGAAGTCACATGTTGCAAACTACTTTCCTATGTGCAAAGGCTAATGGGCAGACCTATATATCATTCTTATATGATTGAAAAAATAAAGCAAAGTCAATCTACAAAAAGGCAACTACAAACAAACTCAAAATAGAAGTCACAAGTCTTGAAGAATGAGAAAAGAAAAAGACAACACAAGACCAAGGTCCAATGCTAGTCTATTTCCAGGCTGAGGATGGACTGCATATGTCCAAGGACAGCTGGATGACATTTTTGTAAATATGATGAAAGACCATGGTTTGTTTTGAATTGATTTCAAACGGTCACAAAAGCTTGTCACATGGAAAGAACATCACAAGACCTCTATAAAAGGCAGCAAGCTATTCATCATCAAGATACCACAACATTGCAGAAAAAGATCAAAATCTTAAGTCTATCATAAGCAATAGTCATCATCTCTTTACACTTTCTACATTCATACACTAGATCTTTGAAATATCCTTTTAGAAAGTGTTTAAGTAAAGAGAAAGAAATCATACTCTTATCACTCTGTAATTTTCAAGTAAGTTGCACTTGAAAATATTTGAAACTCAGTTGTAAGCTTGGTGAAGCTTGAGAATACACAAAGTGTAATCATCCTCGGTGAGAGGTTGATCTGATTGTTTTTTAGTGAAATCTCACAAGGGTGTGAGGATTGGACGTAGCCATCATTGGGTGAACTAGTATAAAAGTTATGTGTCTATCTCTTTATATTTTCCTTGCATTTATTCTGCTTATATTTAAAAAGTTTAAAAATCTATTTTCCAGTTCCCATCCTCTCTGAGAGGACAGAAACTCAAAAATTCTTGAAACCATTTTTAAACGCCAAAATCCCTATTCAACCCCCCTTCTAGTGATATTTAGCTCCATCAATTGGCATCAGAGCAAGGTTCTCTAGAAATATTACATCTAACCGTGTAAGAGAAAAAGATCCAAAGAAAAAATGTCAAAAGCTAAGTATGTTCCTGAAGGAGGATCCTCCACCAGACCTCCCTACTTTGATGGTACAGATTACTACCACTGGAAAGGTAAGATGAGATTGTTTCTCATATCACAAGATAACAACATGTGGTCTGTTGTTGAGAACGGGGATCATGTTATCAGAATCAACAACACAGACGCAACCTCCGACGAGAAACCTTAAGCACAGTGGACGGCTGATGAAAATGCTAAGGTACTCCTAAACTCTAAAGCTCATTTATTTCTAACGTGTGCTTTGAGCAGGGAAGAATACGATAGAGTTGAAGAATGCAAAAACGCCAAGGAACTTTGGGACACTCTAAAGATTCATCATGAAGGATCAAGCCACGTAAAGGAAGCAAGGATTGACATGGGAGTAAGAGAATTCGAGTTGTTTGAGATGAAGGAGGATGAAACGATTGATGAAATGTTCTCAAGGCTGACAATCATACTTAACAGCTTGAGATCTCTTGGAAAGGTTTATTCTGTTCAAGAGAGGATAAGAAAAATCTTAAGGAGTTTACCAAAAGAATGGAGGCCAATGGTGACTGCCATCACAGAAGCAAGAGACTTGGCCAACATGAAACTAGAGGACCTGGTTGGAACTCTAAGAGCTCATGAACCTCTGTTGCTGGCTGATAAACCAAACAAAAAAGGAAAAATGATAGCTCTAAAATCAAGTAAAAAAGAAAGCTCATCCTCCAAGAGGACTGAAGAAGCCACAAAGAAGGAAAGTGCAGAGTATCCTCTATTTGAGGAAGAGGATGAACTTGCTCTAATTTCCAGAAGGATCCAGAGGATGATAAATCGTAGAGGACAGGAAAAAAGATCTCCTCAAAAAGAAAAAACTGACAAAAGTCAGATCACTTGCTTTGGATGCAACAAGCTGGGTCACTACAAAACTGAGTGTCCTCTGAACAAAAAGAACTCAAGAAGACTTCCCTACAAAAACAAATATATGATGATCACGTGGGATGATAGTGATGACTCATCCTCGGAGCAAGAAAAGGAAGAAGAGGCCAACCTCTGTCTCATGACGAACTCAGAAATTGAAAAGGTAATCATATCTGAACTTTGTCCTAATTGTGAACAATTAGAAATAGAATTTGACAATCTTTTGATGACTCAAACACTTTGTCTCATAAATGTGGCTTTCTTAAAAACCAACTTTATGAAATAAAGAAGTTAAATGAGGAACTTCAAGCTAAGAATAAAAAATATGAACAAACCATTCTAGACTTGCAGTTATCTCATGAGAAGTTGTCTGAACAACTATCTATTGTAAACAAAAGAAATGTCAAAACTCATCCTCCAAAAGAGGATGCAGAAAAGGAAATTTTGAAAATAGAGGTTGAAGAACTCAAAAATGATCTTACCAACTTTATTAAATCCACTGATACTTTTCAAAAGATTATGGGATCACAATCTGGAATCTTTGACAAAGCTGGTATTGGATTTAAAAGTTCTCAAAAACAAAAACTCTATGAAATTTTTTTTATTCCAAAGAAACAAGAGGATAGGCCAAGATGCACCTTTTGCAAAAAACATGGACATACTTTCAAAAGATGTTATGCGAAGAAAAGGGCAGATAACATTAAGAAAGGATGTTCATTCTGTGGTAAACATGGGCATCATGATTCTATTTGTTATCACAACAGAAAATTCCTCACAAGAGGACGAACTAACCAACAAGGACCCACTTCTATATGGGTACCTAAGTCACTATTAAACTCAAACACATGTACATCCTCTGATCAACAAAAGGAAGCCTTGGTTCTTGGACAGTGGCTGCTCAAGGCATATGACAGGGGATAGGCATTGCTTTATTTCATTGGAAATAAAGGATGAAGGATCAGTCACATTCGGAAATAATGATAAAGCTCAAATAAAAGGTACCGGTATCATTGGTAATAAAAATTCTGCCAAAATTGAAAATGTTCAATATGTAGATGGTTTAAAACATAACTTGCTTAGCATTAGCCAACTTTGTGATAGTGGTTTTGAAGTTATTTTTAAACCCAATCTATGCGAGGTTAAACACTCATCCTCGGGTAGAGTTTTCTTTTCCAGTTTTAGAAAAAAGAATTTATATGAGCTATATCTTGATGATTTGCCTACTGAATCTTGTTTTGTATCCATTAAAAAGGATAAATGGGTATGGCACAAACGAGCTGGTCATACAAGTTTAAACACTATTTCTAAATTGTCTAAATTAGAATTAGTTAAAGGCCTTCCAAAAATTGATTTTGAAAAGGACAAAATTTGTGAAGCTTATGCCAAAGGAAAACAAGTTAAGAGTAACTTTCATTCTAAAAATGTTGTTTCCACAAACCATCCTCTTGAGCTACTTCATATTGATCTTTTTGGTCCTATTAAGACTCCTAGCCTTAGTGGAAAAAGGTACGGATTTGTAATTGTTGATGACTTTTCACGTTTTACTTGGGTCTTATTTTTAAAACATAAAAATATGCCTTTGAGGCTTTTCATTATTTTTGTAAAAAGATCCAAAATGAAAAGGGATCAAAAATTATCTCCGTAAGAAGTGACCATGGAGGTGAATTTGAAAATGAATCTTTCAAAAATCTATTTGATGAAAATGGTATTTCTCACAATTTTTCTTGCCCAAGCACTCCTCAACAAAATGGAGTTGTTGAGAGGAAAAATAGAACTTTACAAGAAATGACTAGAACTATCTTGAATGAAGCCAACATTGAAAAATATTTTTGGGCTGAAGCAATTAATAACGCTTGTTATGTTTTAAATCGTGTATCCATTAGAAAGATTTTAAACAAAACTCCATATGAACTATGGAAAGGAAGAAAACCAAACATCTCATATTTTCATATATTTGGGTGTTATTGTTACATCCTAAATAATAAAGTAAATTTGGGAAAGTTTGATTCAAAATCTGACAAAGGATTGTTTTTAGGATACTCCACTTCGTCTAAAGGTTATAGAATATATAATCTTAGGACTCAAACTGTGGAGGAATCCATGCATGTTATTTTTGATGAGTTTGATGACTTGTGCTTAGAAAAAATTGATAAATCTGAGGAAGATGAACCTTCATCCTCCAACGCACCCAATCCAAACGAAGAGGATGAATCTGATCCATCCTCTCAGCAACCTCCACGAGGATGGAAGACAGTCATTTATCATCCTCCAGATCTTATTATTAGAGACACGGCTGATGGTGTAAGAACCAGACAGTCTCTTCGAGGAAATGCAGCTACCATGGCAATGATTTCACAAATTGAACCCAAAAATATTGATCAAGCTATTTGTGACAAATCATGGGTTGAAGCCATGATGGAAGAACTCTCACAGTTCGAAAGAAACAAGGTATGGAATCTTGTACCTCTTCCACTTGAAAAATCCATCATTGGAACAAAATGGATTTTCAGAAACAAACTGAATGAGGATGGAGAGGTAATAAGAAACAAAGCAAGGCTAGTTGCTCAAGGCTACAATCAACAAGAGGGAATTGACTGCGATGAAACATTTGCACCGGTTGCTAGACTTGAAGCTATACGAATCCTCCTAGCATATGCCACCCATAAAGGTATCAAACTATACCAAATGGATGTCAAAAGTGCTTTTTTAAATGGTTTTCTAAATGAGGAGGTATATGTTAAACAACCTCCTGGATTTGTGGATGAAAAGAAACCCAATCATGTTTATAAACTCTCAAAAGCTCTTTACGGTTTAAAGCAAGCTCCTCGAGCTTGGTATGAGAGGTTAAGCTCATTTTTAAGAGATAATGGTTTCTTAAGAGGACAGATAGATACAACACTTCAAGAAAACTATTGAAAAAGATTTATTAATTGTGCAAATTTATGTTGATGATATAATCTTTGGGTCTACAAACAAAAAGATGTGTGAAGATTTTGCCAACCTCATGCAAAGTGAATTCGAAATGAGCATGATGGGAGAATTAAAATTTTTTCTTGGATTACAAATCAAGCAATTGAAAAACGGCATCTTCATGTCACAAGAAAAATACACTAAAGATCTTCTCAACAAATACAACATGAGTTCAGCTAAGATTATGGGAACTCCTATGCACCCATCCTCCATGCTTCACAAAGATGATGAAGGAACTCCAATTTCTGAGAAAGAATATAGAGGGATGATTGGATCCTTATTATACTTGACAACAAGTAGACCAGACATAGTCTTTGCTGTAGGTCTTTGTGCAAGATTTCAATCCTCTCCCAAAGAATCTCATCTTACTGCAGTTAAGAGGATCTTAAGATATCTTGTTGGAACAATCAATCTGGGAATATGGTATGAAAAATGTTCAAATCTTGACCTCATAGCTTATTGTGATGCTGACTATGCGGGAGACAAAGTTGAAAGGAAGAGCACAAGTGGAGGTTGCCAATTTCTTGGTAAATCTCTAATAAGTTGGTCATGCAAAAAACAATGTACCATTGCTCTATCAACTACAGAGGCTGAATATGTATCAGCTGCACAATGTTGCTCCCAACTACTGTGGATCAAGAACCAGCTAGAGGATTATTCTCTAAGGTACGCAAATATTCCCATCCTCTGTGATAATACAAGTGCTATAAATCTTTCTAAAAATCCAATTCAACACTCTAGATCTAAGCACATTGAAATCAAACACCACTTTATAAGAGATCATGTTCAAAAAGGTGATATAGAACTGATTTTCATTGACACTGAAAATCAGTTGGCAGATATTTTTACCAAACCTCTCCAGGAGGATCGGTTAAAAAATATTTTGGAAAAACTCTCCATCATTGATTTTTTAAAATTAATTGATTAATTGTTTTATCCATTGTATCATTTCAGTTTTTTTATTATTTTATTGTTTTTGTTTGTTCTATTTTTTTTAATATTTGTCTGTAAAAGATCAAATCTGATTTAAAAAAAAAATAGGCCTAGAGTTTAGAGGATGGAAAGAACCCAGAGGACACAGAGTCCATTTTGATGTTTGTGCCATTTAATTTGCCCCAGACCTTGCGTGCACGCGCTTCCTTTCTCATTGGGCCGTCCATGTGGCGCCGTCCCCATGATTCACGCTAGCATTTAATGCTACAACGGCTAAAACTGCCGTTTCCAACACGCGTGCTTCACACGCCCACCTGCACGCCTTGTCTTATCAATCAATGTTACATCCTCCCAGGCAAACTGCATCATTATTTTTTTTAACCCTTCATCTCTCTCCAACGTTTTTTTTCCTTTTATCTTCCATCAGCATCCTCCATAAAATTATCTTCCTCACTCTCCTCATTGTTCTTCATCTCATTTCCTCTAAACCCAGAATTAGTTTTCTCTTTCAAAAATTATGGCAAGAACTAAGTTTGTTGCTAAAAGAAAAATCGTCTCTCAAGAATATGAAGATGTTGAAGATCATTACTCCAGTACGGAGTCTGATCACCTTGAGGAAAACACCTCTAACACCACTCAAAATCAAACATCATTATCTAATATTGAACCCTCTGTCACTACCTCTCTCCCCTCCATTTCACCCAAACCATCCAAACATTCATCCTCCACTCAATCCTCTGCTCCAACCAGACGATCCTCCAGAATCCTTTCTGGAGTTCTCTCATATAGAAAATATGTTCATCAAGACTCTACTATTCACCTTGTGGAATTAGAAGACTCAGAACAAACACTTTCAACTGCACCAACCCCTTGTTCACCACCAATTAAAACACCTACTAAAATCTCCACTTCGAAAAAATCCAAATCCTCATCAAAAAGAACAAAGTCCTCACCCTCACAAAAATCTAGTCAAAATTCGCTTTTTGATTCTGTTGCCCAGGAAACAAATTACTTATTTAAATGGGTCAAAAAATTTGTGGTAAATGGCAAACTTATTGATCTGGCTGACTTGAAGGAAGGAGGTTTTTATGTTGAAGAGATTTTTGATCAGTTGGGTTGGACCTCATTTCTTAAGATCAATGAGCCTCAATACCCTCGATTGGTAAGGGCATTCTATGCTACCTCAAACTGGTCTAAGGGGATCTCTGGGTTCATTATCATTTTGAAAGGTGTCCTCATGGAAATCACTCCAACCTCCTTGTGTCAAATCCTTGATATTCGTGATGAAGGAGCTTATTTCTTTTCTGAAAATTGGTACTCTGAGTGTCGAATCACTCGCTCCTCTGTTATGGCAAACATTTTTATCCAACCCTCTAAACCCCACGTGGCTTCAAATCTCCTCCCACTGTGTCGCATTCTACACAATATTTGTGTCCACTGCATTATCCCACACGCTGGCAGTTTTGAAAAAGTGACTGAATTGGATGTTCTTCTCATTCATCATTTGATCACTGGCTCCTCTCTTTATTTGGGAAATATCATTTTTAACTTCATGTTAAATGCAGCTATTTTGGGTAGGTCAGCACCTTATGGTATGATCTTAACCAAGCTTTTCAAGTTTTTCAAGGTTCCTTTGGATGATGAACCTTCTCTGCAGTTTAATAATACATTCTCCATGAAGAATGTTAAACAGATGCGTCTTCAGCCATCTACAACACCCACTGACTCAACCACCTCAAAGAAAAGGAAAACAAGAAGTTCCTCCTCTACTGCTGCTCCACCCGAACAACCATCAGACCAACCTTCTTCTGAGGATACTCCCTCTCCACCTCAAGAGCCCATTGTGGAAGCTGCACCCACTCTTTCTCCGCCTCATTCCACTGCTGTTCCTTCTCCACCAAAATCCCATCCGCTGCCATCTCATTCAGATATGCCTATTGAAGATTCCCCACCACAATCAGCTAATGATCCTCCTCATGAGGATGCTGTAAAAATTGGTCCTCGTGCACTCATGGAAGACGGTGAAGAACTTTACTTTGATCTCAATCTTACATATCATCATTTCTCACCTCAGAGCCCTCCTGAGACTTTGCTTAAGGAATTTACTCCTGATTTGCAAGAAGATATTTTGATACCTCCTACTTCTGCTCCTCTTTCAACTCATGTTGCTGGCATTGTTCCTGAACAACCCCAACCTCTACCTGAGGTTCCTGTTGTGTTCTGTTCTCTTGATTCATTTTTAGCACCAACAAATGATCAACCTTCTAAGGACAATGTTGGGAGTTCGCAGAATAAGAGCTCCAACGTCAACAATCAGCCCAAGGACTCTTGCCCTGACCAACATACTAAGAAGCGGAAACTAAATAAGCATATGAGGCTCCTGAAGACCATCCGGAAGGATCAACAGAAACTGATTCGTTGTTTCGATCTCCTTCAGAACTCGTTTGCACAATTTGGACTCATTCTTGAATGGGTTACCAAACATATGGTTAATACGGCTGCTCCTGATGTTCCTCTTCCTGAGCTCCCTACCATGCCTTCGTTTGCTGTTCTTGTTTCCTCCCCTTAGTCCTCCTCTGATGAGCCGTCCTCTTCCGAGTAGCCACCTCACTCCTATACTTTTTGCTGCTGCCATAATTCAGGGGGAGAACGATTATGATGTCCTGCTGGTGTTTTGCTGATTTTAATGTTTTGATGTTTTTGTTGCTTTGCTGTTTAATGTTTTGATGTTTTAAAATGACTATGCATGTTTAACGTTTATGCCATTACAACATTACTGGTTTGAAATATCATTATGGACTTTCTTTATTCTGTTAGGTTCATATTTCTGGCATACATTCAGGGGGAGTGATATTTTATTAAAACTTAAAATTTTTTAAACAAAAGATTACTCACTTAATTCAGGGGGAGCATAAACATTAAATCTCATCATGTTTTCATATTTAAAAATCATAATCTAAAGGATTTTGTCATCATCAAAAAGGGGGAGATTGTTGAGACAAAATCTCTCAAATGATTTTAATGATAACAAAATTATTTAAAGATTATGATTGTGGTTAATACTAATCTGTGCTTTTGAGTGAATCATTATAAGAAAACAGGTTAATCTTCAATTAGATCAAAATGGAGAAAAATCTGGGATTATTCATTAAGTGTTCAAGCTGGAGGATAAGACAGAACCTTGAGAGGATGGGTCTTCAAGATGAAATTTCCATCCTCGCGAGAATAATGCTTTTAATTCATGAAAAGAGGTCAAACCATCATGAATAAATAATTATATAAAGCATTTGATCAAAAGAAATCACAAGGCCAGCTGTACAAGGTACGAGAATGGCTTATAGCTTGGGTTTTCAAGAAGTCACATGTTGCAAACTACTTTCCTATGTGCAAAGGCTAATGGGCAAACCTATATATCATTCTTATATGATTGGAAAAATAAAGCAAAGTCAATCTACAAAAAGGCAACTACAAACAAACTCAAAATAGAAGTCACAAGTCTTGAAGAATGAGAAAAGAAAAAGACAACACAAGACCAAGGTCCAATGCTAGTCTATTTCCAGGCTGAGGATGGACTGCATATGTCCAAGGACAGCTGGATGGCATTTTCGTAAATATGATGAAAGACCATAGTTTGTTTTGAATTGATTTCAAACGGTCACAAAAGCTTGTCACATGGAAAGAACATCACAAGACCTCTATAAAAGGCAGCAAGCTATTCCTCATCAAGATACCACAACATTGCAGAAAAAGATCAAAATCTTAAGTCTATCATAAGCAATAGTCATCCTCTCTTTACACTTTCTACATTCATATACTAGATCTTTGAAATATCCTTTTAGAAAGTGTTTAAGTAAAGAGAAAGAAATCATACTTTTATCACTCTGTAATTTTCAAGTAAGTTGTACTTGAAAATATTTGAAACTCAGTTGTAAGCTCGGTGAAGCTTGAGAATACACAAAGTGTAATCATCCTCGGCGAGAGGTTGATCTGATTGTTTTTTAGTGAAATCTCACAAGGGTGTGAGGACTGGACGTAGCCATCATTGGGTAAACTAGTATAAAAGTTGTGTGTCTATCTCTTGATATTTTCCTTGCATTTATTCTGCTTATATTTAAAAAGCTTAAAAATCTATTTTCCAGTTCCCATCCTCTCTAAGAGGACAGAAACTCAAAAATTCTTGAAACCATTTTTAAACGCCAAAATCCCTATTCAACCCCCCTTCTAGTGATATTTAGCTCCATCAATTCTGACAGCTCCATCTTGATCTCAAATAAAGATTTAAATATAATATTTTTATGAATTCAACATGATATGATTTTAATATTTTTCACAAGTTAAAAATAATAAATATTTAATAAAATTATATCGCATTAGTTTTTAAATTGATAGTAACATTATTTAAATTTTATATAAAAAAATACCATTAATTTTTATTCGATACCATAATATACAGAAATCACTAAAAATGATTATCAATTTTGGTCAATTTTATGGGATACAAAGTTGACTTGATGACTAAGGTAAAAGAATTAAAAAAGGAAATGATAAAGAAGTCGCGAGTTCTATCTCCATCTTCATCAAAATAATAACAATATCAATTACTAATATTGTAATGTTGATTGTTGCAAAATAAAATTGGTCAGTTTTTTTTAGAAATTTATCCTTAACATCACATTTTTGTTTCGAATTTAAATTTAAAAACATCAAACAAAGATGTTGAACATCCCTATTTTTTAAATTTGGATTTTTTTCTTCCTATTTTCTTAAAAAAAATTTGTTTGTAGGTAGGGTTTATAAAAATTATTTTTGTGTTGTTTATGTTTTTATCTCTCTCTTAATATGGGAGAGAAAAGAAGAAAACATGAAGAGACTATTTCAAATTCCTAATTTTCATATAATCATTCAATATCTTATTTTATCAATATCTCTCTTTCTATTATATCACCAACGTATCACATATATCACTCCACTATCTCTATTTTTTTTTCTCATAGTATCAAATGGAGATGTGCTCATCAAATATTTTCTTTAAAATAAGAATAATACCAACAACACAATCTTTAACACACATTTTCTTTGATTGGTTAAAATACACATAGTCCCACTAATTTTATATGAGACTCCCATATTTTAATGAGACCTATGTAAATTTAAACAAATCAAATAGTGAGTGTTGAAAATATGTGTTAAAGAGTGTATTGCTAACACTAAAATAACATAGAAGACTGCAAAGAACACTCTCTTTTCAATACTTAATCTCTTATTGGATAAAATCAATACGAGTACCACACTTTAGAAATAAATCTCACATAAAATAGTAACATTCACATGTGTCTCACATAATAAAATAGTAAATCTTAGAACGAATGTCACAAAGATAGTATTCCTAACACTTCTCGTATAACAATATATACACACTCATATATAAATGAGGTATCAAATTGTTGTGTAACATTTTGTTTTAGATTTAAATTGTTTTATTTATAATTTTATATGTAGAAGTAACATTTTGTGTAACAATATATACACACTCAATATATACACACTCATAGAATTAAGTTTAAAATTGTGATATGAACAATTTAGAATTAATATGTAGAAGTGGAAATAAAAATAAGACTTAATAAATTATAAAAAATTACTATTCAATTGTTAATATCAAAAATTTAATTGTGTTTCAAAAAATATTTAATACGACCATGTATACATAGTTAAATAAAAAATAAAAATCCATAAATATTTAATTGTTAGCAATAAAATAAACCACAATACATAAAATTAACAATTATATGTATATTACGTTAATTTTTTTTGTTAATATTATTTATTAACATTAATTGTTAATTACAAAATATTAATATCTTTTGTTAATTATTTTTGCACTCAATAATTTAAATAAATATTTTATTAATGCGGACAATATGAGCTACCTGGATCCTAGTTGGATCTAGGGGTGGGCAAAATTCAATTCTGAATTAGAACCGTTTGAAAACTGAACCGAACTGGTTTCAGTTTGAAAAAACTGAACCGAATCAATTTTTCAGTTCAAAAAACCGAACCGAACTGTTTTATAAACCGGTGAACCAATTTATTATTTTGAACCGAACCGAACTGGTTTAACTTATTTTTTTTGTTCATATAGGCCAAATTTTAAATAATTACCCCTAATTACTTCTAAAAAATAAATTCGGATCTAGTTTTTTCGAACTAAAAACCGGTTCAGTTCAGTTTTTTTGAACTAAAATCCGGTTTGGTTCAGTTTTTTTGAACCATCATAGGCATGAGTTTTTACGGAAGCCTTAATCTAATTCGGCCTCAAAATTTGAGTCCCAAGCCTATTTATTTTTCGAGCATCTATTTGAACAAGCCTATTTTGACAATTTTAGCGCCGAAGTATTGAATTTTGTATCCCTACAATTGAACTTATATTCCTTCATTTAAAATTTTTATCCCTTATCTTATTAAAATACGCTTAAGTATACAACAAAAATAATTTAATTTTTTCTCTGAAATTCTCTTACCAGAAATTTCATGAACAAAATTTCTAGTAGTTATTTTTTAATAGCGGAAATTTCATTTTTCCGAGAGTTAGTCTTATCCGTAAATTTGAAAATCCAGTAAATGTTTTTAAAATTTCCGATTGAAACTTTCGGAAATTTCATTTGTTCCTGAAATTTCTTGTACAATTTTTTTTTGAAATTTGAAATTTTTGATAAATTAAAATAAACTACCGAAGATTTAAAGATTTGAAATTTTCGATAAAATAAAATAAACTACCAAAAATTTAAAGGCAAAAAATTTCCGGTAGAATAAAAGTAATTACCGAAAATTTTAAGGCACAAATTTCCGGTGTAATGAAAGTAACTACCGAAAATTTCAAGGCACAAATTTCCTGTAGAGTAAAATTAATTACCGAAAATTGAAGGTACAAAATTTCCAGTAGTATAAATAATGTATCAGAAATTTTGTTGGCGAAATTTCCAATAAATAATTTTTACTAGCGGAAATTTTGTGTCTTGAAATTTCCGGTAGTTATAAAGTCTCTACCAGATATTTGGAGAGAAAAAATTACTTACCGAAAATTTTGGTGAGGGGGTGAGATTTTGGAGTAATTTTTTTTTACCATTAATTTAATGAAAATTAAAGGGACAAATTTAAGTTTTTAACATTTTGGAGGGGTATAAGTCCAATTGAAGGGGTATAAGTCCAATTGAAGGGGTATAAAATCCAACTTTCCTAGCGTTGTGAACGTTACAGGTAGGGTGGAAATGGGCCGCATTAGACTAGATTTTGTTAAATAAGTTTGGTTTGTTTTGAAAATTTGAAGCTTGAGCCTGACCTAATTACTTATCATAAGTCATTTTTTGAGGTGTAGTATGATCTTTTTAAAAGTCTATCATAGTGTGAAAGCCTATTTTTTCATATCAAAACCTTTAAATAGGATTATAATTAAATAGACAAAAGGTCAAGATACCTATCAATCTGCAACCTATATACTAAATACAAGCCTTCAATTAATTTGCTATACGAAATAGGGAAATTGTAATTAAAAAAATAATACAACCAAATAGGCCTTAAACCTTAAGTTAAGAAGCACATTCAATAAAATTATAACAAGATAATACATTTTAAATAAGGAAACAACTTGTCAAATTCAACTATAATACTCTTTAAATCCTACGTAAGTCAATTGAAATAGCAAAATAAATATAAAAAAAAAAAAACTCCAAAGATGCCGACTTGTCAGACTCTAGGCTTTTTGAAAAGCTTAAGTTTGACAGGGCAACCTGTTTATGTAATGAAGTTTTTTTTATTTGTTTTGAAAGTGTATATATTTAGAAAGGTTAATTGTGACCTATTTAGATAAATATTCTCTTTAAAAAGCCTAAACTTGACATTTTTATTAAAAAAAGTCCGTCAAATTAGGTCTTAAATAAGTTAGGTCATAAGCCATCGTCGGACGACTTGCCCTAATTCCTTTTCTAAGTACATTCAAATGCATGATATTTCCAACATTTAAATTTTATCATATTTATAAATATGTAGTTATTTTATACTATTAAGTTAAATATTATGAGTTTCGTTATGATTAATGTTTTTAATTAAATTTTATCATATTTATAAATATGTAGTTATTTTATACTATTAAGTTAAATATTATGAGTTTCTTTATGATTAATCTATTTAATTTTAGGGATTTTGAATATGTACTATAAAGAAGCATTGATAGATGAATATTTTTAAGCAAAAACAACATCTAAGGGTTAATGCAAAATAAAATTGCCTATGGGAAATAGTAATCGTTGATACAACACTACTAGTACCACTTAAAAAGGAAGAAACGACACGGAAACCGTAATGGCTGCTACCAAACTAACCTCTAAACGCCGTCGTTTAAAAGCAATAAATATATATAAAGGCAATGAAAATTAGCAGACGCGCCGCTAAAAAGGGAGATCAACGCGAGTGAACCAGAAAGAGTGAGTGTGTGTCTCTGACCTTAAAACGATGGCGTTTTCCTCTGCAACCGCTACTGTTTCTCAAAACCTAACCTTCGCTTCCTCTAACAAACTCTCATTCTCTCATTCTTCTTCCTCTTCAACGTCGTCGTTTAACTTCCTTTCATTTCCATCATTTCCATCATTTCAATCAAAGTTATGCAAAACCATCATTTCCTCTCCACAAATCACACGCGCACACGCGTCTCCTTCTCCCGCAACAACAACCGCCGCCACCTCATCCTTCCATGGTCTCTGCTACGTTGTCGGCGATAACATCGACACCGATCAGATCATCCCCGCCGAGCATCTCACTCTCGTCCCTTCCAACCCCGACGAGTACCAGAAGCTCGGTTCCTTTGCTTTAATCGGACTCCCTGATTCTTACACTGTCCGATTTATCGACTCCGGCGAGACCAAAACGAAATACTCCATCATCATCGCCGGCGCTAATTTTGGCTGTGGATCCTCCCGTGAACACGCGCCGGTGGCATTAGGTGCCTCCGGTGCCGCCGCTGTAATAGCGGAGTCATACGCGCGGATCTTCTTCCGGAACTCGGTGGCTACCGGAGAGGTGTATCCGGTTGAATCTGAGACGCGAATCTGCGAGGAGTGCCGCACGGGAGATGTAGTGACGGTTGAGCTCGAGGAGAATCGATTGATCAATCACACAACCGGAAAGGATTATCAGTTGAAGCCTATTGGAGATGCCGGTCCTGTCATTGAAGCCGGTGGTATCTTTGCCTATGCTAGGAAAACCGGCATGATTCCTACTCGATGAGGTATTGCGTTTTTACTGCTTTCTTTTGTTATATTTGATTCTTAATTTGAGAAATTGAAAGTGATTGAATGTTTCGTGTTGTGTTGTGTCGTGTCATTCAGATACACATCTTTAATCTGAAGTGCAAGTGCTATATAGGTGAAGATTGAAAATGTTATGAAAAAGAAATATTAATAAATACATGAAAAGATGGAGAAGATGTTCTTGAATCAAAATGAGTTATGAAGCATGATGAAACATGTTTCATGTGCTAACTTAACATCATTGTTAGGATCCTTTGCCCTTTTTTGCTACTGATTGTGAGCTTTGCCTGTGTTGTTGGTTCTGAAAAACAAACTAGAAGAAACTAGGCATTAGTCAATACTTATTGGATATGTGTGTTTGGGTGAGCATTTGTAAAATTGGTTTTGAATGAACTTGATGTGGTAAAATTAAAATTTGGCTAAAATTTAGTTGTAGGTGGAGTAATTTATATTTAGATGTAGGTGGAGTAATTTGGCATAAATCAATTTACATTAAACTCACTTGTAACTAAAATCATTTATATCAAACTCAGTTCTATTAAAATCAGTTCTCAGTCATCGCAAAACCAAACACACGCTTAGTGGAAAATTGCCAGCTTTGTTTTATTATTGTTGGTCATACTGGCTTTTGAAACCAAGATATACTTTGATTTGTAACAACCAAACATTTTTTTTCATAACCATGTTTACTTCCCCGAAACCTACTTTAGAAGTGCTCAGCCATTCTTCCAATCTTGCTACTAAAGTTCACGTTCACCTATTAAAATGATCAAAGTCTTTTTCTACTAAATGAGGTTGGCTACTTAAGTCTAACAACATTACAATGTTCTATTATAAATCATATTTAGTGGCAAACAGTTTAAGTAAAACTATCTGTGAACTTTGATTAACCAATTCCAATCAAAAGCCTTTTCACTTGATAAATAAAATTATAAAACTACTTGTGAACCCTCACTTAATTTAAAACACAGCGTGTTCATGGTTTCAAGCCATTCAAATAGAAGGAACTTCTACCCTACTTACTCTTTTTCCTTTGTTTTTCTATGGGGATTTCTTTTTGAAATGTAAATGAAATTTGATATCTGATTTTTATAGTTAAATTAACTATTTAGAATTTCATACTTTTGGAATTAAAATCGAGTTTTTAGGGTATCTGAATACTTAAAGGGTTACCTAGGGAAGGACGAGTGGTACTAGTACTAGTAGTGTTATCATTTTGAAAATCACTTGATACTCGGGAACTATTTTCTTGGGGAAAACTTGCATGTGTTGTGGCTTTATGCCTTTTGAATCTTCTGAATCATTTTTTTTAATAATTTACAGTCTACATTTGTCAATTCAAGGTTTATTTATAGACAGGCTGTTGCTATGAAAATATTGGATAGTAATAGTAAATGTGATTTACTGCATACCCAGCTGTTGTAAAACTTGCATATTCATAGCTGTAGAAGTCAACTTAATTTGAAAGATATTACACTTAGCAAAGTTGATATAGAGAAGAATTGGAGCCGGTAACATTACATCTTTCTATAGATGTATGTAGAATTTGAATACTGCTACGAAACAGACAAAGCAGAGGCTAATCAATAAACTAGTTACTGACCTGGCCAGGCATTTGCCTACTTGATGATAATGTAATTTTAAATTGGATAAATGACAAGACAAGAGACCTTATTTTGTTGTCATTCAAAGTTTTAGGATGAGATGACCAAAAAGTCCAAAATAAAAATAGGGAAAAGCTACAAGTTCAAGGAAAACAACAACTCTTTTAGGGTGAAATTACAAAAATTCAGAATTTTATAGGAGTTTCACTGTAGTGGCTCCCAGCCATTTCAACTGCTATTTGACTGCTATTGATGGCGCTACAACCACAACTGTAATGCTATGGGATTTTGCATAGAGCCTAAGGGCCACTATGCTTGTTTTTCAGAGTTTAAAAAATGTCCTCAAATGCATAAAGGATATAATTTTGAATCATGTTGTTGGCGAGGACTTTTTGAGAACTTGTGCGAAAGTAATAGTTTTTTGTTGCAAAGAAAGTAAAGGTGAATTGAAACATTGTGCTCTTCTGTCGTTAGACAAAACCAAGACACACATTCTCACTAACTTGAGATGTGCAGGAGAGATGCTTACCAGAACTGAAATGCAGCATTTTCTGTTACTTTTGGATTTTGTTGTAAAAGTTTAACATACATAGAATTGACACTGCATAATATGTGTGATGATGGATATGTTCTATTAAACTTGAATATGTTTTATGAACTTCAATTATTTGTACATGTGTCACTTGATAATAATTATGATATCATTAAGAGCAAACTAAGTTGTGTTACTATTAACACTTTGGAGGTAAGGTATGTAAATGGCTGTTTCTCACAAAAGGTATGGTGTATATTGTCATATCTTTATTTTTCGTTTGATAGTTTTCTGCATATTCCTTTTCAGGTTATTGGTTTCTTGCTTATGAGCGTCTTTATGTGTTTACTTTAGTATGGACTGCACACTCCAAAGTAAATGCATAAAGCAATTTAGAAGCAAGAAACTAGTAATCTAAATGAAAATATGCAAAAAACTGAATAAAAAGAAATAAAAACATCATAGTAAACATAATATTTTCTATGAGCAAAAACCATTTACACACCTTACTCTACAAAACGTGAACAATAACACAATTTAGTTTGCTTTGAATGACGTCATATACATTATCAAGAGACACACACACTAATAATTGGAGTTCATACAACATTTCCGAGTTTAATAGAATAGATTCATCATCACACTTATTCTGCAGTGTCAATTTTGTACATGTTATATTTTTATAACAAAATTCAGAAGTAACAGAAAACGCGATATTTGTTGTTTGATAAATATCATTACCTCTCTTGCACATCTCATATTAGTTTGAATTTGTGTCTTGATTTCGTCTAATGTCATTGGAGCATATCTACATTTAATATAATGAGTTTCAGTGTAGTGGCTTGCGGCCATTACAGCTGCTATTTGACTACTGTTGACGGCGCTACAACCACAACTCAAAACTGTAATGCAATGGGATTTCGGCATAGTGTCTAGAGGCTGATATGCTACACTACACCTGCTATAGCGGCGATGTGACTGCTATTGACCATAGACTTTGAGAGGTTATTATAATTTCAGCTTTTTCAAGAAACTACTCAAATAGCTTCTCAAGATAATCCTTTTTTTTTTTCAGATGTTAATTTTTTTTATCACAGTTTTAACAAATATGCTAAAAGTTTTAAAAAATGTTTTTTTTTCTTCTCAAAATTAAACTGATTTTCTTATGAAAATAAGTTGAAATGAATAAGCAATTAGTCTAAAAATTATGTAGTTTTCATGATAACAAGTTATACAAATTTGGATTACTCTTCTGGTCCTGTATAGAGTTGTCAATAAAGCTCTAAAGTCCCAAGCCTCCTCTCAAAAATCTTATACTAAGCCCCTTTAAGTGAGGGGGCTCATAGATCCAATGTTTTGTTAATTGAGATATTTTTTTTGAAAATTTGATATTTATTTTTCTCGAAAAAATATCGGCAAAATTTCTCAAGAAAATCTAAAATATTTTTTTCTCGAAAAATTTTGTAAGCAAAATCAAAAAATTATTTTTCTTGAAAAAATCAATTTTTTTTGTTGAAAAAGTGGGCCCATAGGCCCACCTAAATCCACAAAATTTTAGAGGCTTTTTAATTTTGGGGGCTTTCTTTTTTTGAGGCCTTTTAAACTATGAAATTTTTGGCCCCTCTAATATGTGGGCTGGGGCCAATAATTAGGGACTTGTGAAATTGACAGCTCTAGTCCTGGATATGAGAACCAAACAAGGATTGCATTAATTGTCTAAACTGAATTATTGATAGTGTAGCATAGTTGTCGTCAGGAGAATCCATAAAGTTCTGGTCTTGAGAATTGCAAAGTTATGTTGGATTTCTCCCTCTCCATTACAAGTCATCCTAAACTAAGAAGAAAACTCAAAATAGATAGATAGAGTAGACTAACATTACAAACTAGGGCTGCATTTAGATTGACTAATGAACAACTAATTTGGACTTATCTGTGCATAAGCACTTGTCGGGGTGTTTGGAAAATTGCTAATGGAAATAACTTATGACATGTTTAAGCTATTTTCAATAAACTCTCGAGGATAACTTATCCAAACAGCTTATAGCGCTTATAAGATAAACTTGTAATTGACCTGTTTCTGTCAGCAGGCCCTTGTTTTCATTTCTTATTTTGTTATGAATCTGGACTTGTGCATTTGGCTATACCCTATAATTTGACACTTAAATGCTGAAGACTTTTATGGAAACCAATTCAAATTCACAAAATGAATTTGGATTTGCAAAATTTGTTGTTTAATTCAATGGCTTTTGGGCTGGGTAGTTAAGACCAGCTGCTTTATTTATTAGTGGACCTGCTCAATTTAAGCATGCATATTATATATATCTTAGACTTCATCTGACTGATAAAAAGCAGTTTGGAATCAAATAGGAATGTGCAACTTTAACAGACTTCTTATAGTTCATTCTATTTAGGTAATTATGATTTTACATCTTTAAAAATGTAGATAATTGTAAAGTTACTTTTGTCCTTCGCTGAGCTTTGGTTGTTCTGTTCTCAATCATCATTTTCAAAAGTTTATTGTGCAGACTGATATGTATGTTGGTATTTCTTAAAACTTGTAGGCATGGCTGTTCATTTATATTGTTCTTGAAGTAGATGAGATCATACATTAGTTCTATGGTTTCTTTGTGATTCTAACATCTTATGTATTCACATCCTTGGATGTGAAATATTTACCATACAGAGAGAGTCATGTTGGCAGCAGTAGATGTTTTGGGAGGCCGACTAGAATTGTTTGTTCGCCTGCATTCAGGGATTTAATTCAGATTCTCTAATCATGCAGCTTTTATAAAAATGAGTATTGTAATTTGGAGTTAGAATTGTTAACTATTTTAGGAATATAAAATGTTAAGGCTTTCTATTAGAACATTTGAAA
This sequence comes from Cicer yamashitae, assembly GCA_037974755.1. Lineage (NCBI taxonomy): Eukaryota > Viridiplantae > Streptophyta > Magnoliopsida > Fabales > Fabaceae > Cicer > Cicer yamashitae. The sequence goes on from JBBPBQ010020323.1 coordinate 15,453,578, forward strand.
CGTTGGATGCAAATTGCGACGGTGTATTTTATTTTATACTTCTTTACAATTTCGATTTCTATAGGTTTTTTCGAATAAAGAAATAAAAATGCAGATAGGTTAATATTTTAAATGTTCAAATGCTTGAACATAGAAGTGCATGCTTGGATCAGTTACAGTAAAATACACTACCGAAGAGTGTTTCCAAATGCATTTTTGACCCAAAAGTTGTGCGTTGAATTCTCCTTCTAGGTTACATTTTTATTAAGCCACAGCAAGAACATATTTGGATTGCTTTGACTCTTTGAGCAACCATGGACACCGTTGTATTTCACTGTATCCAAATTCCAAAGTAAATTTCTCGACAACATTTCGCCTTTTGATTATTTCACTCGTTCCTTTGCCTTGTTACAATGCTTATTTTTACTTTGCATCATTCTTTGGTGTGTTGTAATCGTTGTCTATTTCTCCATTTCATGTTAACGTCCATTGTGGAGTTATATTATAATTTATTTTAATTATCCTATCAAATCAATCCTTAATAGCTTACATAATCTTGGAGATAAAGTTTAGTCAAAAAATAAAAAGGTGTTATAGTTCTTCTTTTACTAGTTAATTTCTCTAACATCAACCATATAGGTGTGGACACTTTTTTCAATTGAGTTCAAATTGTGGCTGTAAGAGACTAGTCATTTTCCTAAATCCAACCATTTTTGTTTCATTATCTTTTCCCTCATTTATCCTTATTGTCTCCTAGACCCACCCAACCACCGTTGGCTCATTATCCTTTTCCCTCACTTATCCTCATAGCTTTTTTTACCCTTCAAATAAGAGAAGCTAATGACTTCAAGGAAAATAACGAAATGAGTTCTAACTTGGTGAACCCAAAAACAAAAGGAATATCTTGTTTGGTCAACGAAAATGTCCCTTATTGAAAAGAACAATGAAGATTCACCGAGACGGAGAAAGAAAAAGAAAGTTAGGGTTTTGATAATCAAGATTAAAAAACTATTGAATAATTATTTTATACAAAAATTTCAATATTAATCTCTATTTATAAAGATATAGACTAAATCACTAAATCCTAAATAAAAAATAAATCATAACAATAAAAATAAAATAATATAAAATCAAATTCTAAAAAATATTTTATAATGTTCTAACAAGACACATTGGGTCCTCCAATTTATAAGCCATGTAGCTTTTAGCAATATAATGATAATAGTAACAATGAGTCAATGTCAATCAGAGCCATGTAACAAGTAAGACGAGTAAAACATTCACCTTAGACTATGTATCAAGTTGTATAATATTTATAATGGTTTAGAAAATCTTAAATTCGTAATGTTAACTTTACTCTATAAGTAAATATTAATTAAATTCCAAAATGTTAAAAACTAATATGCCGTAATTCTTTTCTCTTTTGTTGTTGTTGCTTGCCTGAAAAAGTTTGAGGTGCTCATAGAATTAAAATGCACATAAAAGATTATGCTTTGTCAATGACCCCAATAATACACGACCCCGATGCCAATAACAACATAATATTAATTAAAAAAAAGTCATGTATCTCGTATATTATCTATATTTGGAGACACTTCACCAACATAAAGTTTGCCTTAAAAGAATTGGAGGAGCCCTTCACTAACATAAAGCCTGCCTGAAAGGAATACAAGAGTCCTACATAAAAAAACACATTTAGTTATGGATTTTTGAGTTCATCTTTTGAATCCACAATACACTTCCTTTTTAAAGGTATACTTTACGTTCAGTGAAAGGAATCCAATGTGATTTGCGTTTCAAATATTGCTAACTAAGTCAGTGAAGTCTAGAAAGGAAGGAACTAAGTTTATTTTTATAAAAACTATGTTTATATTCGTGCAATGTGAGAATACATCAATCATGTCAAATAAATATTGAAAATTTTATTAATACAAGTTATTGAGTTGAGTTTCGGTTTAGGAATAATCATCCGGTCGAATTCTTTAAAACTAGAGAGTTGAAAAAAAATTCAAAATTTAATTATTTTTAATAAGCACAGCATCTAATTGGCTCATAATAACAAAGTTTTGTTAAAGAAATCAAATAAATCATGCTCTAAAAATACTATATTAATACACATTCAGATTCAGTATAGAAATTTTATAATAACATATTAGGCATCCTGCCTAAAATATATGCAAGCTTAGCAATCTGTCATGTACATGTTAAGTTCAATTCTAATTAAACATCTTAGTTTGGTTAGTTAATGAAATGGTTAGTTAGTTAGATATTTTATATTAGTTAGTTGTGTTTTATTTAATTGATTATATAAGTCTATATAACTTTTTATGTAAATAACATTCTCTTTATTATTAATTATTAATATTATTTAATTTATTTTTCTCTGTTTTTCTCTTATCAATGACTTAAATTAAGAGCTGTAATATGGTATTAGATAACTAATTATTCGGTAATTTATTTTTTTTCAAAAATTTCTTCGAATTTTTTTTAGAAACTTAATTGATTTATCTTTTTTTTTTTTTCTCGTTTGATTCTTGAATAATTTGTCCATTTTCATTTCTTTCTTTCCCCATTCAAAACTTCTTTCTTCATTTTCTTCTCTTTTTCCATCAAATTTCAAGTTAGAATTATTTCATCATAATGATGATAATAAGAAAAAACCCATCAAACAATTGACATTAAGGGCAACATGTTTGTTAACAAAACTTTACCAAAATTTAAAACTTTTTTGATGCTTTGATATTATCGTTGTTTCAACATCAACGACTTTCGTCAAATATAAAAAAAATTTAGTCAAGGGCATAATTCAAATTTACCTCATCATCAAACTCAAGAATAAATTCTATCAAAGCATTTGTTGAAGATTTTTCAAGAACACCAACAACATTTGGTGACAAATCATTCTTTCTTTTAGCCTTAATTACCATTCTACAAAATCTATTATTTATTTTAGCCTCAATTGACATTCTAACTTATATCCATAAAGAAATAGATGATTAAGCAAAATTCATTCTTTTTAGTTTAATTGACTTTTCAGATTCTATCCAAAATAATAAAAACATATTAGATGGTTAAGCACAATTTCATTCTTTCTAGCCTTAATTGACATTTCACATTCTATCCATATCAACTTCTTTTCATAATATGAATAGTCACACACAAAAATCACATTCCTTTGATGTCTTAAAATTTTTTAGCCATGAATTTTTGCCATTACAAATTTCTTTTAGTTGATGTCTTTTTTGACATTTTTTCTCGATATTTTGCAAGTTCAAAGTGTATTAAACACACTCTAGTTTGAGGAGGATTTTAGACATCTTAATTTAGTTAAATTGGTTAGTTAGTTAGACTATCTAGTGAGTTATTTTACACTAATTAATTGTTTTTTCTAATTGACTATTTAAGTCTATGTAATATTTGATGTATAGTCGTAATAATTATAATCAAATATAGAAAAAAATATTTCATTTTTAAGTTAATAGCTTATAGCAATCTAACTTTCTCCTCACAAATCCAATTTTGAACTCTGAAAAAACTCACGAATCGCGTCCAAATGTCAAATGTTTTTTTAGAATAAATTATAATGTTCAAACTCACTTAGTTTGAAAAATATGCTTAACTTTATAACTACATTACTAAAATATGATGATTCAAAGTTATTTCAAATATTGGTCAACCTAAAGATTTGATTTTCCTTGTTGAATAGATAGATTGCTTGGTAAATATCTCATTTGTCTAGTTAAATTTTGTTTGAGTTAAAAAATAGTACCAAATGGGTACTATTTCATGCTCCATGTATTTTTAGGCCTTAAGAAATTTGAGGTGAGAGCTAACAAAAATCAAGAATCTTACAAAAATAAACGTCATTTTTACTAAACCAAGAATCTATTCATTATATCGAATGATAAAATATTGTAAATACAAAACTAATAAATTACTTAAAGTACTTGAGTTACCTTATGTTTATGTATACCGTATGATTTTTATTTTGAGATATACATATGAATTTGTAAGTAATTTGGATGATCGTAAATTTTTCAGTTTTAGTAAATTTGAATTGTATTGTTTTTGATCGATTTAACTTTTGTAAATTAAATTTAAAATGCAAAATATTGATAATAAAATAAAAATATAACAAATTTAAAAAACTGAATCGATGTAATTTCTAATAATTTGAATTTCAACGAACGAATACATATTGTTTTTAATAAATAAAAAATGTATGCATAAAACGATGATTGATGTCCAATATTATAAAATAAATTGATCAACTCATGAAATAAGATGAATGATGGATTATGGCATCACACCCTCTCAATCTCACACACATTTAGGAAGTACTATAGTTCATTTTCATGAGACAAGAAAATAAAAATTCACCAACATTTAAGAAAACAACGCACAATACAATAAATGAACTCTCTAACACAAAGACTAAAGATAATAAAATAGTTTAAAGCACCAAAATAACATTATCATAGTTTTTAATTAAGGAAAATCTAAAGAAGAGCCTAAGGGTTGTGGTTTCTCTTTAACATGACATTTCATAACACCTTTTCAGAAATCACAAGCCTTAACATTTCATAGTAACTAATAATGAAATCTTGAAGCATCTCTTGTAATTGATGTAGTCTTTCTAATTTTTTGCTTGGATAATCTCATTTCTAGTATGTGTCTCTTGGTGCACTGCATTTGAAACATTCCATTCTGCTAGCAAAGTTGTGTTCATTGCATCCTAATCTGTTCAAAGGAAAAATAAAAAATAAAGACCAAATTTTTAACTATTTAAACAAGTACAAAAATATAGCCATATTTTAAATTTAAGATAACCAAGCATAAAGGACCAATAAGTACAAGTAGTTTTCAAAGTGTGTAGCTCCTAAAAGCAGTCAAAAAAGAAAAGGGGATTCAATAAAGATATAAATTGCATGCCTACAACCTCAATAGTGTCTTTGGTTTGTATCATATTAAAAATTCATCGAAATCATGTACATTATGATTATAATTTATAGCTTATTGTGGTTTTTAATTATTGAATAGCAACACCGTTTAATGATAAATTACAATATTAAATTAGATAGACATCAATGTTGTGTATCAAATATGTCACATGTCATATTCTTTAAACTTCAAAGACATGGCTAACAAAAAGCATAAGTTGTTCCTTCATTAGGAACATTATCAAAAGATGGTATAAGATATAAAATAAAAAGTTTTCTTTTGTCAAATTTAAAAAAATTTAATGACTATATTCATCTTGAACTAACATTATAAATAAATTTTTCAAAAAACATCTAATTATATTTCATCATCTTATTACTTTGTAATATTAATTCTTAAAATTTTATTATAGTGTAACACGATAATAAAATATGATTAGATATTGATGTAAAACATGTTGAGAGTATTACTGTAGAATTACCTGTTACACATCCAATCACCAGATTTCCATCCAGGTTTTCCACTTCCACCAAAAGCCCTTGAACCCAAAATGTCACTATTGTTGTTATTATATCCTCCAACTAACTCATCTTTGAAAGCACCACACTTGAAGCAACTTAAACGACTAGCAAAGTTATGTGCACCACAATTACCAGCAGCACAATACCAATCACCTAGACGAACATCTGAGCCACTTAAACCAAATGAAGATCCTCCTCTTCCTCCAAAAGTTCCATACTCAACTCTTTCTCCGTATTTTGAATCGCCGCATCTTTGGCACGAATCGCGCCTTTGAAAATTTAGGTGATGGCATGACCTGCAGTTCCAATCTCCCGGCCTACTCATGTTTGCTTTCTTTGCAAGTTACTGTTACATTCAACAATTTCCATTAGAAAATTATATGTGTAAATCATAAACGTTGACGAAACTATAAAATAGTATTTTTTTTTCTTTCTAATTTGGAGTTTGTTCGAGAAATCAAAGAATGTTTCAATCTAGAGTTTAAAAAAGTTATCAAACTTCTAATAAAAATTGTCTATATCTGTAATCTAGATTGTCACATCAATTTTTTTTGATGTATCAGTGACAATAGTTGATGTCACATCAACCTTTTAACTCTATTTTTTGCAATAAATAAACCACGAACACTATTTAAAAATTTGAATTTTATTTTAAAGAAACTATTTTTTTTAACCAAAGTTGATATTTTCCCTATCTAATCATTGGCTCATTTTTATGCACATGCATAGGAGTTTGTGAATGGTAATAGGTATTAACTAAACTAGTTTGATATATAGAATTTTGCTTATTATAATAAAAGAACAAAAATAAAAAATAAAAAGTAAAAAAACAAAGTTATGGATTAACTTCTCTAAAAACTACAAAACAGGTTATGAGGTTGACATGATAGAGCACTGTAATAGATAACATTGTTGAAGATTAGATGACAAGATTAACATAAAAAAATTAGTAGATTTTTTTAAAAAGATATCTTATGAAACTGAAAGAAAAATGAGGGGGGATATTAGAAATGAAAATACAAAGACCAACCTCAAGATAACACAATAACTTGAGCTATTAGAGATAGAGAAGCTGAAGAGAATAAATTGATGAGAAAATGTGATAATGAGCATGGTTTATATAGTAGTAGAGACCACATTAAAAAGAGAATAAATGGAAGGAAAAGAGAATATTGTAGTACTTTTTAGTTTTAAGTGGCAACCTTGATAAATGGAATCAATAAAATTTAAAGGAGAAAAAGAGAAAAAGGAAATTTGTGCTACAATTCCAAAGAGAGGTTACTTTGGTAGTGGGATACAACTTCATTTTTGTTTAAGTTTTATTGCTATGGTAATGGTAATGGATGAAAAGTGGGATACAACTTCATTTTCGTTTAAGTTTTATAAGATAATTATTTGTCCTTTAACTTCAAAATGGGATAGAAACAGGGGAAGGGAGTGGGAAATGGTAGGGCTAGTTTGAACTAAAGTGAGTATTTCTACCCTTAGGATGCTTAAAAGCAATTATATTGTTCTAGCATAAAATAAGCATTAAAATGCAAAGCATTTTTCTTATTTATATTGTTTCATCTCTTTTTTATGGCTCGGATTTGTTTGACTTTGAGAATTTAGGATTCTCTAATTACAAGGAATGTGGGACCGTCTATAGGAGCTAATGTTGGAATTAAATTACTAATTCATCATAGAAGATATGCTTTCATATATACTATATTGCGGAAATTTAATAGTCAAGAACACATGTTATAAACATTAAGAAGGAATATACAATCATGATTACTTTAGGATTTATGACATGTTAATTTATAAAAAATATTAAATTTTATGAATACATGGATTCATAGATAATCCTTTCTTTTGTGATAATCATGAATAGTCTCTAAACACCCTGAAATAGGGAGACGAATGAAGAACATCCGTTGGCTTGTGGTTCTTTCTCAGTCTAGACTATTTAACACTCTTCAAATGGGAAAGAGAGGTAATATGCCACATGTCGAGTATATTGGAGACCATAGTCTATATATAGGTTGATGACCAATTAGTGTTCCCATTATTCTCAAATGGGTCATCAGTGACATCCACTTATATTGAGACTGTATCAATTAATTAAATATTTAATTATTATCAAATTAGAAATCTAATTAGTCTTATTACTTAATTTGATCAGTAATCAATTAAGGTTTCTAATTTATAAATAACTAATATCATTAAATAAAGATATGTACCCACGTAATAATATCATAATATAATAATTAAATAAAATATTTTAACAATCTCCAACTTGAGTAATATATCTTCATAATTATATCATAATTTTTTAAGTGCGAATCCAAATGATATTTATCTTTAGATTTCTCCTTTATAATCTGGTCCACCTCCTACATCAATAATGGGTCCACTGCGACTGTCGTCACTGACTTATAATGTAATTAAACCATGATGACCACTGCATCAATGCACTTGATGACATAGATTGATATGGATGAGTGACACGGCAATTTCATGCAATGTGATCTCTATATGATGCATATTTCCAACTGAAATCTTTAGTGAGATTAAACTGAATTTCTTGAAGTGCAAATTCAATATTTGTACACACGATACAAAAACAGATATAATAATAACCCCGTAAATTTTATTTCTGCATAAAATTAGAACACAAAATCTGTATCGAAAATAAAAGTGTATAACATCAAGGAAGAGAGACTCCCACTAATCTTACGTATCCTTAATAACAACAACCATATGAAAGATCTTAGTTTGTCAAACCCTTTATTAGTGGGTTAACTAGCATAGAGTCTCTCTCTATATATTCTATTCTTCAACAACAATAACATGTATGTCAATACACTTAACAAAAACTTATTGAAGATGGTTGACATATGTCGTAATATAACTAGAGTGGTCTTTCAAAATCTTTAACTATAACTAACCAAGTGACATAAATAAATCAACCATTTTCTGAGTTAAGGTGTCTGATCCGCTGTCGCCCACAGTTCAAATACAATTTAACAAATGTGCAGAAAAGGGTAATAACCCGAGTCGTTTTCGCAAGGACTCCTGATGTAACGATATTAACTGAGTTGAAATTCGAAATTGGGGGTTTTGATAATGATTTATCGAAATTAGAAATAGTTTGGACAGATGAGCAAAACGATTAATCCACTCATTCGAGCTTCGGACCTATCACAGATTCTATAATTTCTAATTTATGATTCTATTATTATTTGACTATAGAATTGATCAAACAAACGTACAATCAACCCTATGTGAATTCGGTTTCATTGACTGGATTAAGCATCACAATCATCAAAATATTACAATTAACGAAAAAGTGTCGCAGAATTATAATTTAATTAGAGACTGAAACCAAATTCTGTCAAATAAATTTAATCGATCCTATTGAGATTCAATTTAAGCAATCGAAATATCAATATAATCATATAACGAAATTAGAATCATAAATCAGAATCGACGATGTAACCTGAATCTCTAGGTATGATGAAACTCTGAACTCGTGGATTAACCTGATGAAATTAGCTTTCCATGGGATTGCAAATAAAAATACGTGTATATTGTTATTCTGTCCGAAAATAATACGATACCAGAAAGGAAAGAAATCCCAAAATATATAGTACTCGGGCTTTTGGGTTTTAAAACAAGTAGCCCGCTATTTAAATTATTACAAAGGTCCAGATTACGAAATCTGTAATTTAGGCTCAGTAGAATTCGGAATTCAGATTTTTGTCCAACACAAAAGTTGTAGCTCTGATTCTTAGCTTTCCAACGACTGCTCGCATGCCTCAATCGGATATCCAGAGCTCAAGTTATGGCCTACAAAGCGAGCAGGGGTTAAAATGCAAATAATAAAATTGTAATTCAGTTTCAACCCAAAATTTAGAAATAAACTAAAAAATTAATCTAAGCTATAAAGTGATTTTAAAAATACCAAAATAAAAGGATAGACACATGTGCCCAAGTGCTATGATCAAATTCCCCCACACTTAAGCTTTTGCACTCCGTGCAAAGCAATGCATGCGATTTCAAATATTCTCAGGAATGTAAAGTGGCGAGCAAAAGAAAAAATTCAAACTTCAAGGAATATGACATTCATGAATAATTTCACAACCAAGGCAAACAAGAGGATAAATTAACCAAAGAATGCATCATAAGTGATAGAGTCCTCACAAGATATAAAATTCTCTCAATCACTCAAGTGTTTGGGCTACTGTTTACCCTCAAAGCACATCATGAAAGCTAGCACTACCATAGGCTTGACAAGCCTCTAACATCTATAATTGAAACACATGCACATAATGATCAAAAGGTCTTTATTCAGGTTGTAACGTGGCCAAGGTAAGGGTGAGATAATCCTAAGGAGACTAGGGCTAAAAATCAAAGAGGATAAAGGAGTAATGATCAAGAGAGAAAAATAACATTGAGAAGTAACTCAACAAAGTATCATTGACTTTTATTATCAACCCTCTTTACTCACAACATAACCATTTTCCTCATTTTATTTCTTATTTCAAATTTTTTTTTTTTTTTATTTTCTTCTTTTTCTCATTTTTTTTTTCTTTTCCATTCTTTTTCTTCCTTTTTCTTTTTTTTTTAATTTTATTTATTTATTTATTTTTTAACTAACACGTTGAGTTGAGCACCCCACACTTATTTAAGGAAAGACTCCTTTATCCCCCAAGATTGGGTCAATTCATTGTTTTTCACTTTTAGGCTTGTAATGAGCTATATAACAAAGAATGGGATAATTAGGCTCAAAGGGGCTTAAACAAATGGATAATTGAAGGGTAGGCTTATTTGGCTAGTAGCTTAACAAGAAACAAATGCCTAGATCATTTCAATATATGCATGCGGACAAGAGTCAAGTCAAGTTCTAGCGTAACTAGCAATCATGAGTGAGATATCACACAAAAAAAAAAAAGATGGAAAAATGTATTCCATTCATAATAGGCTCAAAATCTCACAAGGGTTTATGACCTATCACAAATGATACGCAATTTAGCATTTTAATCCAACTTATTTTACCAAGAATGCAAAGATAATATCCAATCATGCCAGTCCAAACAAACTCACAACATTTGCTCACAACATTTACAACCACAAAATTTGATGAAAAAGCATGCAATGCGATGCACATTTTTATTTTTATTTTTTTTTTATTTTTTTTTAATTTTATTATTATTTTATTTTTTTTTTATTTTTTTGAAACCTATAACAAATAAAATCCTAACAAATAAAATCCTCAATACTACCCCCCCACACTTAAATTACACATTGTCCTCAATGAAAGTAACAAATATGAATTAAGAGTAAGGAAAGGGAGCTCCCTGTTCAATCTTCAGTGTAGGTGGGCTTTTCCAAGGAGAGTTCTTCTATGGTAGTATCTTCAAGCACAGAGCTCTCATGGAATAGCTTGAGGCGTTGTCCATTTACTTTGAACACTTTGTTGGTGTTTTCACTTTTTATTTCCACTGCACCATGAGGAAAAGTGTTAGTAACAACAAAAGGACCAATCCACTTGGAACGAAGTTTACCTGCCATAATTTTCAGACGGGAATTAAACAGTAAAACTTTTTGGCCAATGGAAAATTCCTTCCTGGAAATCATCTTATCATGATAAGACTTAGTTTTCTCTTTATAGATCCGGGAGTTCTCATAGGCTTCTAGTCTAAGCTCTTCAAGTTGCTGCAATTGAAGCTTTCTCTCCAAACCTGCTTTCTCCATTTCAAGGTTGCAGCTTTTGACAGCCCAATAAGCACGGTGCTCTATTTCCACTGGGAGGTGGCATGCCTTACCAAACACAAGTCGATAAGGGGACATTCCTATTGGTGTTTTGTAAGTTGTTCTGTGAGCCCAAAGAGCATCTTCCAGCTGATGGCTCCAGTCCTTCCTGTTTGGCTGCACCATCTTTTCTAAGATCTGTTTGATTTCCCTGTTTGAGATTTCAGCTTGCCCATTAGTTTGGGGATGATAAGGTGTAGAGACTCTGTGCACAACCCCATACTTCCGAAGCAAAGCGTCCATGGTGCGGTTGCAAAAATGAGTGCCTTGATCACTTATGATGGCCCGGGGTATTCCAAACCTGCAAAAAATATTTGATCTGATAAAACCTGCAACAACTTTAGAATCATTAGTCCTAGTGGGTATTGCTTCCACCCACTTCGAAACATAATCAACAGCAAGTAAAATGTAGAAAAAACCAAAAGATACAGGAAAAGGGCCCATAAAGTCAATGCCCCACACATCAAATACTTCACAGAAAAGCATAGGCTGTTGAGGCATCTCACTTCTACGAGTGATTGCTGCTCCTGCTATTTGACACTGTTCACAATTTTTGTAAGTCTCAAAAGCATCTTTAAACAAAGTGGGCCAAAAGAAACCCGAGTCTAAGACTTTTCTGGCTGTTCGTTGAGGACCAAAATGTCCCCCAGCTTGAGAGGCATGACAGAATTGAAGAATGGATTGAGCCTCATGGTGGGGAACACATCGCCTAATCACCTGGTCACTACAGAATTTCCACAGATATGGATCATCCCACACATAGTATTTGGCATCACTTTTAAGTTTGTGTATTTGTGTTCTGGATGCATCTGCAGGAAAGACTCCAGCAACTAGATAATTAACTAAATCGGCAAACCAAGGAATTACCTCACGCAACTGTAGCAGTTGCTCATCAGGGAAGTCATCTTGAATGGGGATGGGATCCTCATCCAGTTCTATTCTGCTCAAATGGTCTGCCACCAGGTTTTCAACTCCACTCTTATCTTTAATCTCTAAATCGAATTCTTGGAGTAACAACATCCACCGGATCAATCTCGGTCAGTAAAAACAACTACCTTCGAACCTAGCAAATATGATCTAAACTTATCAAGAGCAAAAACAATAGCCAAGAGTTCCTTTTCAGTGGTAGTGTAATTAGCCTGTGCAGAATCTAGAGTCCTAGAAGCATAATAAATAACATGGGCAGCCCTGCCAACCCTTTGTGCAAGGACTGCTCCCACTGCATAGTTGGATGCATCACACATAATTTCAAAAGGGAGTGTCCAATTGGGTGGCTGAATGATGGGAGTAGAGGTCAGTGCTGCCTTCAAGCAATCAAAAGCCTTCCTGCATTTGTCATCAAAGGTAAAACTAACATCTTTTTGCAGCAAATTTGACAGCGGAAGAGCTATCTTGCTGAAATCCTTGATAAAGCGCCTGTAAAAACCTGCATGGCCAAGGAAAGAACGAATCTCGCGGATGCAAGATGGGTAAGGCAAATTAGAAATCACATCAATTTTGGCAGGATCGACTGCCATCCCGTTCTTAGAGATCACATGTCCCAAAACTATGCCCTGTTCAACCATAAAATGACATTTTTCATAATTCAGCACAAGGTTAGTTTCAATACATCTATGCAAAACTCTATCTAAATTGTTCAAGCATACATCAAATGAGGAACCATACACAGTAAAATCATCCATGAAAACTTCTATACAACTTTCTATCAAATCAGCAAAAATACTAATCATGCAGCGTTGGAAAGTTCCAGGAGCATTGCATAGGCCAAAGGGCATCCTCCTATAGGCAAATGTGCCGAAAGGGCAAGTGAACGTGGTCTTTTCTTGGTCCTCCGGTGCAATATGGATCTGAAAATAACCAGAAAAACCATCAAGAAAACAATAATGTGACTTACCAGCCAACCGTTCAAGCATCTGATCAATGAATGGTAAAGGAAAATGATCCTTTCTGGTTGCCTGATTTAGTCTCCTGTAATCGATGCATACCCTCCAGTTGTTCTGCACTCGTGTGGGGATAAGTTCATTATTTTCATTTCTAACCACTGTGAGTCCAGTTTTCTTAGGGACTACCTGCACCGGACTCACCCATTGACTATCAGAGATGGGGTATATAATGCCTGCTTGCAAGAGCTTGGTCACTTCCTTTTTCACAACATCCAGAATTAATGGGTTAAGTCGCCTTTGGGGCTGCCTCACTGATTTTGCTCCATCCTCTAATAGTAACCTATGCATGCACATGGATGGGCTAATACCAGGAATATCAGCCAAGGTCCATCCGATTGCCTTCCTGTGTTTTCTCAAAATCTGCAACAGCTTCTCTTCCTGTTCATTTTCAAGTTTTGCTGAAATAATCACAGGTAATTTGCCACTTCCATCTAAATATGCATATTTCAAATTTCCAGGAAGTGGTTTAAGCTCTATAGTCGGTGGCTGCTCAATGGAGGGTATGATACCAGTGGCTGAATCTAAGTCTGCAAAATCAATTATGTTAATAGAAGTATTAACATCAGCATAATGATCAACCTGTAAAGCAGCTTCAATCTCAGCACACAGAGAGCACAACTGATTATCTATGCAGAATTCACAAATATAAGTATCATCAAAATCAGACAGTGAAGGACAATCAGTAGTAAACATATCAGGGTAAGTGTCATCAACCAAATCAGCAAGTAACTCAATTTGAAAAACAGAATGCTCTTCCATGGGGTGTTTCATAGCATCAAAGATGTTAAATTTTACAATGCTATCACCAAATTCCATGGATAGAGTTCCAGCATGTACATCAATTTTTGTTCGAGCAGTTTTCAAAAATGGTCTGCCTAAAATGATAGGCGCCCTGTTGGAATTATTCTCTCCCTCCATGTCCAGAATGTAAAAATCTGCAGGAAATATTAATTCATTTACTCGAACAAGTACATCCTCCACAAGTCCAGCAGGGCGAGCATTGCTTCTGTTTGCAAGTTGAATGGTAACACCTGTACTCTGTAAAGGTCCAAGAGCTAGAGAGTTAAAAATAGATGTAGGCATAACATTAATAGAAGCTCCTAAATCTAACATGGCATTTTCAAATTGACTACTGCCTATGGTACATGGAATGGAAAAAGTTCCTGGATCTTTGCATTTCTGGGGCATGGGCTGAATGAGGGCTGAAACATTACGCCCCATGTTTACTCTTTCATTACCTTTTAACCTTCTCTTGTGTGTGCACAACTCTTTTAGAAATTTGGCATATCTCAGAATCTGTTTAATTGCTTCAAGGAGGGGAATGTTCACTTCCACCTTCCTAAATGTGTCCAGGATTTCCCTGTCCCTGTCTACCTCCTCCATTTTCTTAGTCTTCACTGCCCTTTGAGGAAAAGGAAGTGGTATATTTTGCTCAACATCAACAGTTTCAGGTATCAAAATTTCTTCGGCAGCCTTGTTATTTTTCACAACAGTTTCAGGTACCTTTGGTGTTTCAACAGCTTTCCCAGACCTCAATGTAATTGCACTGACATTAGGGGCATTTGGATTTACTACTGACTGGGTAGGTAGTTGGTTTGATCCCTGAGTCTGCATCTGATTTATTGAAGTAGCCAGTTGGCCAATCTTTGTCTCCAAATTCTGTATTGTGGAATCTGTTCTTTGTTGAAATTGAAGATTTTGGACAGCCATTTGCTTGACAAGATCCTCTAATGAAGGTGTATTGCTTTGCTGCTGATGTGGAATGTTCTGCTGATGCGGACTGTTTTGTTGCCTAGGTTGCTGTTGTGCAGATGAATTCCCCCATCTCAGGTTGGGATGGTTTCTCCAACCGGGATTGTACCTGTTAGATGACAAATCATAATTGGCTTGAGGGTTGAATATGTTTGCTGCATATGCTTGAGGAGCATCAGCAACTGGATCATCTTGCAAAGTAGGACATGAATCTGTAGGATGTTCCAGAGAAGTGCAAATACCACATACCACTGCTTGGGCTTTACCTACTGCCAATTTCTTCACTAAAGATGTAAGCTCATCAAGTCTGCTTTCTAGATTCTTGTGGGAAGAAGCTTGAATCTCATTCACTCCCTTTGTCAAAACGGTTGAATTGCTTCTAGTTGTAAACTGTTGGGAATTAATGGACATGTTCTCAATCAAAGCTTTTGCCGCTTCTGGGGTCTTATCGACAAGTGCTCCCCCACTAGCAGCATCCAAAATACTTCTATCCATAGGTAGCAAGCCTTCATAAAAATACTGGATGAGCAATTGTTCAGAAATCTGGTGGTAAGGACAGCTAGACACCAATTTCTTGAATCTCTCCCAATACTCATGTAGTGATTCCCTGTCAATCTGTCTAATGCCACATATTTCTTTTCTGATTGAAGCAGCTCTTGAGGCAGGGAAGAATTTTTCTAGAAACAATTTCTTCAATTCATTCCAACTTGTAACAGAACCTAGCTGAAGGTAGTATAACCAATCTTTAGCAGCATCTTGAAGTGAGAATGGAAAGGCTCTCAGCTTGATATGATCTTCTGTGACTCCTTGAGGTTTCATGGTGGAACACACCACATGGAACTCCTTCAAGTGTTTATGGGGATCCTCACCTGCAAGACCATTAAACTTTGGAAGCAAGTGTATTAAACCAGATTTAAGTTCAAATGGTACAGTAACTTCAGGATATTCAATACACAAAGCATTATAGGTAACATCAGGTGCAACAAGTTGTCTCAAAGTTCTATTATTCATATCAGCCATATTGTGTAGCAAAATGTCACTTTTTTCACTATCACTATCTGACTCTCTATCTGACTCGTTAGCACTAGCAGCAGCTCTATTAAGTCTACGCCGTAAATGGAAGGTCCTATCTATTTCAGGGTCAAGGGGGTGCAGATTTATAGAACTAGCCCTAGTCATGCATCATCATAACAATACAATGCAGAATCACAATTCTGAAAATTCCAACAATGTCCCTATTGCTAAAATTGAAATGAAAAAACGAAAACACTATCAAATAAAATCCAAAAAATATAAAAATACCACCAAAAATCTCTAAAAATCAAATAAAGGTCACGAAAATTTTTTTGGATTTTTTTAAAAATGTCGAAAATTCCTAATCCTTGATTTTTTTCTGATTTTCTGGCGAAAATTCGGAGCAATCCGCCACAGTCGCCTGAAAACCGATTTTTTTGGACTAGCAACGTGCCTACGAGCTAGCACAACCCTATCTGACCTGTAGAACAACAAAGCACAACGAACAATTGTTAGGATGGTTAGTAATACTCTAAAACTGGTTAATATTATTATCAGAGAGTCCCCGGCAACGGCGCCAATTTGATACGGTTCAAATACAATTTAACAAATGTGCAGAAAAGGGTAATAACCCGAGTCGTTTTCGCAAGGAATCCTGATGTAACGATATTAACCGAGTTGAAATTCGAAATTGGGGGTTTTGATAATGATTTATCAAAATTAGAAATAGTTTGGACAGATGAGCAAAACGATTAATCCACTCATTCGAGCTTCGGACCTATCACATATTCTATAATTTCCAATTTATGATTCTATTATTATTTAACTATAGAATTGATCAAACAAACGTACAATCAACCCTATGTGAATTTGGTTTCATTGACTGGATTAAGCATCACAATCATCAAAATATTACAATTAACAAAAAAGCGTCGCAGAATTATAATTTAATTAGAGACTGAAACCAAATTCTGTCAAATAAATTTAATCGATCCTATTGAGATTCAATTTAAGCAATCGAAATATCAATATAATCAAATAACGAAATTAGAATCATAAATCAGAATCGACGATATAACCTGAATCTCCAGGTGTGATGAAACTCTGAACTCGTGGATTAACCTGATGAAATTAGCTTTCCATGGGATTGCAAATAAAAATACGTGTATATTGTTATTCTGTCCGAAAGTAATACGATACCAGAAAGGAAAGAAATCCCAAAATATATAGTACTCGGGCTTTTGGGTTTTAAAACAAGTAGCCCGCTATTTAAATTATTACAAAGGTCCAGATTACGAAATCTGTAATTTAGGCTCAGTAGAATTCGGAATTCAGATTTTTTTCCAACACAAAAGTTGTAGCTCTGATTCTTAGCTTTCCAACGACTGCTCGCATGCCTCAATCGGATATCCAGAGCTCAAGTTATGGCCTACAAAGCGAGCAGGGGTTAAAATGCAAATAATAAAATTGTAATTCAGTTTCAACCCAAAATTTAGAAATAAACTAAAAAATTAATCTAAGCTATAAAGTGATTTTAAAAATACCAAAATAAAAGGATAGACACATGTGCCCAAGTGCTATGATCAGTGTCCACTTTGTGTAGGCATCCAAAAATCAGAGTCGACCATATTGAGGATCTCCAAATAGTAAGATCTATGATTTGTGAGAATAAACTCTATTGTTCTCTTTAACTATTCTTATGGTTGTCTTCATCAACATGAATTGTTCAAGTATATGCCAAATGATCTTATTATATATGCTATTTTCGAATGCATATAAATAAGATCATTCATAAGACTCCCCAAAACTAAAGGATAGAGAAATACTTAAGTTTATGAATCTCAATATTTTCTATTGGGCAAAAATTGAGACTAAAATAGTTTTCCTTTAATGATTGAGGTATCCCATAGTATAATGTTTTTTGCATCAAATATATTTACAACTTTATTGATATAGCTCTTTTGTGATAACTCAAGGATACCATGAGAATGATCATTAAGTATCATAATGTCTAATACAAAAGAGACGTCCCCAAGATCTTTCATTGCTAAATTTTCGTTAGAGATATCTCGATTTCGCACAACAAACATTCATCACTTTTAAATAAATATAGAAAATCTGATAAATTATACATGAAATATAAACTTACTCTCACTGGCCTTATAATACCCACAATTATCTACAACTGTAATCTCAAAACTAAATGACATAATTACCTTATGAAAAATGTGGTATCACTAATGAGAATTATTTGTTAACTCGTAGATGAATTACATCAGTTTGTAAATCATTTACTTTGTGTCTATTGACATAAGGTTTCTTTTGATTGCACCATATTGTTTCATAAATGTTGTCATTTAGAAACACTGTATTGACATCCATCTTATGTAGCTCCAAAAATCATAATGAACAATCAGTGTCATGACCGTCCTAATAGAGCCTTTCAAGAATACCAAATAAAATTTCTCTTTATAGTCAATCATTTGCGACACTTAATGCTCTAGTTTTTTAGGGTGCTAGGTTTGATCTTTATAAATAATTTCATCAACTTGATTAAGAGAAAGAACAATAATATCCTTATGAGGACCAAAATTTGCTACATTAATAACAACTATAAGAGTTGATTTGAAACTAATTCTTCTTCATTCAATTTTGTTCTTTTGACCATATATCTCTCACAAATCCAATATCTTCAAAGAACTATACATCTAACATATAATAATTAAATTAAATATTTAATAAAATATTCCAACAGCTAATACCCTAATCATCAAGAAGCACTCTTATATTAATAAAATGATCAAAGATGTAAAATCTTGTTTGGGAAGGGATTAGAATAATACCACTAGAATCTATTTATGATAGTAATGTTATTTCACAATTTGAAGGACTAGTTAGAGCCTTATCTTAAAAATTGTGATCAAAAAATTAAAGGATGGCCCTAAATGAAAAAAATATCATTTTTTTTAAGTTTTTTCCCCTTAAAGTAATATATAGCAAATTAAGTGACTCCTAAATTTACAAAATGCTTCCGTAAAAAAATTCACTAAAAAGTTTGAGTTCAAAGAAAAATTTTGATGGAACAACATAAGAAGTAAATTGGTAAATGTTTCTAATGATACACTAAGGTGTTGCTAAAACCTTTTAGTAACATATGTTTTACCTAACACTTGCTATAATGTTGCTAAATCTAAATGGTTACAGTTGACCATAATTTAGTAACTTTTTTAAAGTAATAAGAAACATTTTTCAAATGTTACTAAATTCTAAATATGGTGTAGGGTAAAATTAGTAGATTTGTTTTTTGAGGCAATAAAATTAGTGGATGTTATCTTGTAAGTTGGTTAAACTCACAATTTATATTGTTGTTCTGGGTCAAACTCATATTAGAGTGGTTCAACTCAGGCTGAATTCAAACCAACTCAACTCAGGTCACAGTGGCGTGAAATTCTTTCGAATTAGGACATCTCACTACCGAATAAAAGAAATCTTAAGTGGAGAACCATTATAGCTCACTTGTACCTTTGTATCATATGACTACCTTCATAAAATTCTTTTAGAAACTCTAAGGAATGTCACCTAGTGCCTAAAAATGTACATTGATTTTTAACCCTAAAAATCTTCTATTGTTGGACACAAATTAATTTGATCGTCAAAGTGTGTGCAAGTACTCCCAACAAAGAGTTATCTTCACCTTCACTACCATTGAAACAATTGTTGCACATCACCAAGCCAGTAATTTAGATCCATTTAGGATAAATTGTAATAAATATAAATAAAAAAAAGTAACGATTAATATTATTTTTGAACTTTGGTATACTATGATATCCAGACTGGTCCAACACATTTTGAGGCCTAAAGCGGATTTTCTAAATTTTAACATAATATCACTAAATTAATATATTGATGTCATGTAATATTTTTTTCTAATTGATTTAATATTGATGAGACAATATTAAATTTAAAAAAAAAATTATATGTTCTAATTTTAAAAATATTAAAATATGAAGCTTTTTTATTAATTAATTTTTTTTGAAACCTTTTGATAAATTAAAAATTTTATTTTTTATAGAAATCTAAAATAATTACTTTAATGACCTTACTCTCGAACCCACACTATGATACTTTATTGTTGTTATAAGCATATTATGATATCTTATGTGGTATATCACTAAATTAACATACACTTTATCATGATGTGCAGAAACTAGCAAGATGGCCAAGTCAACAAACACCACACCAACAAAAAGAGCATGGAACCTAATAGAACAACATACAATGTCCAAAAATTTCACCAATCAAATAAACCATGAATCCTATAAAGGTTTCCTTTGCCACACTATTTATTTCGTATATTTCGAATTTCTGCCCCACTAGCAAAATCCATGAATACAACTAAAATAAAAATCAACATTATAAAAAAGTTAATAGCATGTTATTGGGCAATCCGGAATCCAAGTTATTATTAGTGGACAACACAAGTAAGCAATTGTGACAATGTAATGAATATTCGTACCATTAAAATCATATAGAATGACCCAGTATAGCAATAATCACTTCGTCTCATAATATAAGCAGAAATTAGTTAAAAAAAAAGATATATGTATTTGTTAAAAAAAAAAAATAGATATATGTGATCTAAAATTTGAACAATTTATATTTTCTTTTAACTCATTTTTACTTATATTATAAAACAGAGGGATGATTATATCCACGAGGGTATCCATGTCTCTTTCAGGTTTTATACTCTTTGGAAATCCACTGACTTTTGACTGTCAACTTTGTTTAGAAAATTCTTTATGCTTTACATGCAATTTGAATATTCATTTTTTTTATTCAATTTGAATATTCTTTTATTCTCTTGTAAAAGTAGAAGGAAGGGTAATGAGTAAAAGGTAAGTGAAGTGATGAAATTATTGGGAGGAGTTGTTTGATTTGAATTTTTTCAAGAAAACAAAATTATGATATCTTGTTCTGTGTATAAGTTGAATATGATTCATAGACATTGGTAAGTGGGTGGAGTCGAATGAGTGGATTGAACACTTATAAAGAGATTTAAATTAGATCATATAGTCAAACTACTATATTGTGACTATAATAGCACATTTTAGTCGTTGAATCAATATCAAATAATTTCTATTTTGAGTTATAATTCAAATCTTTAATGTTAAGTTGAAATGCAAAACATTTTTATCACAAAAAAAAAAAAAAATGAAATATGAAACATTTTAATCTTGACCCAACTATCGAGATCTCTAACCAATAGAACAACAATCTCGATTCAAAAACGTAAAAGAAACAATGTTTGGTCATGAAAATGGATAATTGTGTCTATGTCTCAGACTCGAAAGCAATTGCATACCTTTCTACAAAATAACTTGAATTTAAATATTATAGTTCATATTGCAACACTACCTATCACATATGAGTCATATCCAACACTAACTATAGAGACTAAAAGTGTTTTGACCCTGGACAACCTAAATCCGATCAATGCAACTTTTATTTTGTTGTCTAAAGTATTGTCACCACAAAGTTAAAGGCTAATCAATCAAGAAACAAAGATCCATTTAAAGGACTCACGTTTCTCAGTAGGTACTCTTTCATTTACACCAAATGAAAATCGAACTCATGGTCATATATTTAAAAGATTTATCTATTTGTCAACTGTGAACTAAAGTTATAAAAAAATGTTCAAATCTTTAAGTCTTATCTACCAAATTCCCTATTAAGCTCCTTAAATCATGACCCCTTCTTGGGAGATTTTATTTTTTGCCGAGCTCCATTATGCCATTTTTTATATGTATAGGTTAGGGGGTTTCGTGACCCCAATTTTCTGTTACCTAATAATATTTTGAGTTCATTTTTCATAAACAATAAAGTTTGGAAGAAAAAAAATACTTATTTATTTAATATGATTTTTTTGTTAAAAAATTGTAAATATTTTGTAAAAAAATTTGAAAAACTTCTCGAATAAAAATACAATAAAAAAAAAAGTATAAGTTTATAGGTCAATTTTAGATTTAGAGATTAATGTGTATGAAATTCTCTTTAACTTTAAATTTTAGAGTTTTTTTAGATCCTAACCCGTAAATTAAAACCTAAATTGAGAATCTCATTAAATTAAATAAATAAAAAATTGTGACACACTTGATAAAAGGATAGGGATGTTAGTACAGAAAATGAAAAAAGAAAAGGCAAAATAGTGAGTTTCAATAAAGATGATAGAGCTTATGATGGAATGAATTATAAGTCTTTGAGGTTTTCATTTTGACCATCTTTTCTATTCTTTTTTTGAAGCCACTACTACTGCGGCTGCTGCTGAATTAATTTAATTATTCTCTCTTTTCTCTCTCACAAACAAACACACCTTTATTTCTACACAATAGTGTTTTGAATGGTACTATTAGTAAGAATGAGTAGTGAAGCAAGATCTGGCCTCCATTCTCTTGGGGAAGGGTAAAGGGAAATTGAGGCAAACTGTAAAGAAGAGAATAAAGAGTGTGATTCGATTATTTGCATTGAGAATCGTTTCCATGCATGATTCTATGTGTCATTGTGTGCGTACTTTTTTACAACCAATTAAATGTGTTGCTACTCATTGCTGCCTGCTAACTATATCTATCCTTAGTTACTTTTTGGTTTTTTTTTTTAGCATATAGTTTATTATAATAATATACTTTGTTTATAAATATAAGATTTTTTTAGAAATTTTTTTTATCTCTTTTTATAAAATTTTCTTTAAATTTTTAAATAAATAAATTATATTTTTATTAACATATTCCTAATTTTAGAGACATAGGTATATAGGGCATCAACTTTTTTTTTTCTTCAAATTTTTTTATAAATCACTTTCTTTTCCATTTTATTCTTCATATATATAGAGCATTGGATATTGAGAGGTTTATATTTGGTTTTATACTTAAATCTATGGTTAAGCACTCTAAATCAATTTGTAATTGTTTGACTTGAATTTAGATGAAGATTAGCAATATTGCAAATTTTATTGTAGAAAAGCAATGAGTTTAACTACAATGAAGATTTTATGTATAGATGAATTATAGGAAGGGATGAGAAAATGGGTTTAGTTGACGAGTCAAATTATTTAATTGATTACTTTAGATTAGGTGAGGTGAAATTTTTGGATTTTGTCTTTTAAGTTGGTCTGTTGTCTTTAGTTTACTGAAAAACATAACGATGGTGAGGCGACAAGCGAGTTGACCGATCCTATTAGTCAGTATAAAAATTTCATATTTTAGTTTTTTTTACCAAGTCAATTTTGTTGAATTTAAACTTATTTCTTTTGCTAGATAGATTATGTTTTGAGTTTATGTTACTTTTAAATTGTGAGTTTGTTTTGTTTATTAGAGCAATTGATACTATTTTGATTTTCTGTTACGCTCAATTCATGTGAATAGTTATAGGTTTTATTCTTGATGTAATGATCCTTGAATAATGTTATTTTAGTGGAATAATTTTGATTTTTCTTCTTCTTATTTTAATGTGTTTTCGTTTTTAATTTTGTTTTTTTATTGACGGATCAACCCATTTCAACTTGTCAAGGGAAAGATGGAGTAAGAGTTTTAACTCAAGTATTGGGATGCAGATTCAAATTCAAAATATCTAATTCTTCCCAAAAAATTTAATGTGTGAGTTTCGCCACTATACTTTTAAAAAAATGTTATCTTTTATTGAAATATAGTGACTCATATCTCTTAGAGTGAGAAAAGACCTTAAATTTAGGTGACACATTGTTTTGCTTTTGTTATCCTCTATTTTTCTATATAACACATTTGAACTTTCTTAATAGCTAATATTAAATATATCAATTAGTTAATTAGATATAAACAATTGAATTGTACTCGACAAATCAAATACAATAATTAATTAATTAGTATAATTAAATATATTAACTAGTTGCTACTTGGCTATATAAACTTTATGTATCAATTGATGTACTTGAAAAATGATCTCTTTATTCAATATACATTTTTATTTAATTTTCTTATTTAAAATTGTAATAGCTAACAAATGAAGTCAAAATTCAATTGACGTAACAACTTGTATGTTCGAGAGTACCTCTAAGAAGTACAACCCTAGATGACAAAAAGAAAAGCAAACTTGTGGTCTCTGAGGTTCAAAAACATTTGAAGTAAAAAATACTGGCAATTTTGAATTTTTTATATTCCAAAAATTTTAGAACGTAAACACGTTTTGAATTTTTTTCAAATTTGAAAAATACAGATTTAAATTTTTTTAAGAAAATACTCACTGGTGGGATTTTTCTAAAAGATTATTATAAATTAAATTTTTATCAAAATTGTTAAAGGACTATTTTGTAATTTTACTAAATTTGTGGAGGGTGTAAGGTGTTGGTTGAGGGGTACCAAATAGATTTTTTCCCCTAAGTTTATGATGGACTGGCCCACATACTCCCAATGGGCCTGCTCAAAGATGTTAAACATGGTATTAAAGCTTTTTAAAAAAGCTTTTATGATGTTGAAAGGGAAAATTTTACTTTGTATACTTCAACATAGTCCTCATATACCACCACAAATTATCAATATTTCAACTTTTCCCCGCACTTTTTGTTTGACAAAAAAAGCAACAGAAGCAACCCTACCACTCAAACACAATAACAAAATTCATAGTAGAGTGACAAGATTTTAAATAGCAGTCGCGATTATATTCGCTGTTATGTTAAGGATTTTGCGTTTTCCGCTATTATAGATATTATGTTACGGATTGCAGTTGTCGCAATGTGAATTAATCACAAAATTTAACAAATATTATTAAATTTATTTATATTATCATATAATATATAATACTAGTTAAGATATGAAACAAATTTAGAACAAAAGAAGAAGGTAACGTAGTGTCTAAATACATTCTAAAAATGTGTTTTTTATCCATTTGAGATGAAAAAAATGGGACCTCGGATTTTTCTCTCATAAAAACGGTATTTCATTGCAGTTATTGTCGCAGCTTAAAATTTCGAGTGTTTCTCGACTTCAATGGAGTCGTCACCAAAGTTTTTTAAAATAGGAAAAATGTTGGAAAACACTTAAAATAATAATAATTTTTTAAACAAGTTTAGAGTTTGGGATAAAACACTTAAAATAATTTTTGATATTAATGAATATCAATTGTTTTTTATGAATGTGATTTTGAAATAAAAGTATGCTTAAGAAAGAGAGGCAAAAAAGAAATTTTTATTAATGTGCTTGACAAGAGTGTGATCTTGCTCTTACGTATCTCCCAATGCGATGTAGAAATCAAAGCTACGTAGTTCTTGGTAGAAAATGTGGATGTGTTGATTACTTTTAAAAGTGTATTTTGTTGTTGATAAGCAAGTTAAAAAGAAAAAACTTTATTTTGAAAAAATGAGTTTGTTTGATTTGAATTAATATATTTTATGTATTTATAAAAAAAAATGAGTTTTACGGCTATCAAGTTGTACAACATGTGTCCAAACAACTCAAAGATTAAAAGATGTCACATCTCATTAACCTTTTAAGAATATTTTTATTATTTTTAGTTATAAAAATGAACTTTAAAACCACCAACTTGTACAACTTGTGTTTTAACAACTCAAAGATAAAAAAGATGTCACATCTAATTAACCAAATTTAAATGTCGGTTTTAGATTAATTTATTTATAAAAATGAGTTTTAGAACTATCAAGTTATACAACTCGTGTCCTAACAACTCAAAGATTAAAAGATGTCACATCTCATTGACCTTTAATAAAAGATTTTTTTTGTTTTTTTTGTGAAATTTGATATTTAGTTAGAAAATAAATTAAACTTAAAATTCAAAAAAAAATCTAAATGGGCTGAACTTCCAAATTAACAGATTTTTTTTGTTTTTTGTTTTTTGGACTCAACTTAACTAAACTTAAGTTAAAAAGACATAACACTAGAAGCCCTAGAAAGCACGTTTAAAAAAATAAAGGTAGGGGGCGGTTGATTTGGAGGCAGAAATCACATATGCGTTAGCAGTGAAGTACTGAAGGAAAAAAAAACAAAGAAGGAAAGAAAAAATAAAAAGAAATAGGAAGAGATTAAAAAGGAGAAAGAGGAGGTCGAGAGACGGGAAGAGACCGAGAAGGAGATTGTGTTCCTTTGTAATGAATACTGGTGATTTGCAATGTAGATTGATGTATTTTCGTATCCCAGATCAATCTTGAATTAAAGAAGACTTTGTTCTTGGTAAACCAGAATGTTCTTGGAATAATGCTGTCAAAACCAGAACATTCTTCATTTTTTCAAACTACTGTCTAAAATGATATTCGTTTTTCAGACTGCAGTCCAGAATGATCTTCGTTTTTCAGATGATCTTGCTTGTTTGATTATGCAATTCATCTTCCTTAAATAAAACTCAAGTGCACTCATTAGTAGATCACCATTCATAAAACTTAATCATTTATTTCATAAGTTTTTGTCATTAAAACATACATCAAAAAGGTTTTTGCCTCAACAATAAGTACTGTCATCCATTCATTCTCACTACCAATTAAGCTGCTGGCTCAATTGGTAGTGGAAATGAATGGACGACGGTACTTATCCCCCAGGTACCAGGTTCGATTCCCACTAAAGGCAAAAACTCACTATTTCCTACGGAGAGAAAAGAAGGCTGTGATTAGCAGCGTCGATAACGGTAAGGATTGGGTTGTTACAGAGATTATCCACTAAGTATTATAACCACTGTAATTCACATGTGGCAGTTGCAAGTACTCAATACTCAACCTCAAAAGACGAACGAGTTACAATTACGTGCTGATTAGAATGCCATGAAACAAGGGAATCACCAAGATAGAAACAATAACCATTGATAGGGTGACGAGTGTCAGGACAACCGCACCAATCAACATTAGAGAAACCATTGAGCTGAAGGACAAAACTTCATGGAGAAAAGAGACTTTACTAGGAGATCCCTTGAGATACCTCAAGATGCGTTGGGCAACCTTATAGTGAAGTTTAGTGGGCTTGCTGAGGAACTTACTAAGTTGTTGCACAACATGATAGATGTTAGGACACGTAGTCGTAAGGTACAACAAACGACCAACCAAACGAAGATAACACATGATGTCGGAATAGGCAGGGTTGGAATCAATACGTAGCCTATAAGAGGGGTCCAAAGGTGTTGAGGTTGGTTTACAACCAAAGACACCAACATCTTTGAGAAGATCAAGACAATATTGGTATTGGCAAAGAGAAATGCCAAGAGAAGAATAAGCAATTTCCAACCCAAGAAAAAACTTAAGCACCCCCAAGTCATTGATTCCAAATTCTTTGTCCAAGGTAGATTTAATAAAGGAAATCTCAGAGATAGAACTCCCAACTAGTACATGGTCATCCACATATATGAGCAAAGCAGTGAAAGAATCAACACATTGTTTAGTGAACAAAGAGTGGTCAGCCAAAGCTTGTTTGTAACCAAGAATAGACAAGAGATGAATGAGTTTTTCATACCACTTTTGGTTGGCTTGTTTGAGGCCACAAAGTGATTTGAGAAGCTTGCAATCTTGATTGGGACCAGTAGCAGAAACACCTTGAGAGAGAGCCTTATAAATATCTTCATGTAGGTCACCATGAAGAAAAGCGTTGCCTACATCCAATTGTTGAACATATTAGTGCTTAATGGATAAAAGGGTCAACAAAATCCGAATTGTGGTTAGTTTATCCACGGGAGAAAATGTATCAAAGTAATTGACACCCTCAGTTTGAGTGTATCCATTTGCAACCAAGAGGACCTTAAAACGTTCAATAGAACCATCAAACTTACGCTTGATCTTATAAACCCACTTGACCATAAGGAAGTGTAACAAATCTCCATGGTAGTAACCCATCTTGGTTTTGAAATGGCTTGATTATAGGAAGTGGGTTCGATCATGGAAGAAAGGGATAAGACAAAAGCTCTATGTGAAGAGGACAAAGAATCATAGGACAAGTAAGAACTAATGGGATGAGGTATAAAAGATTGAAAAGTAAGGCAAATATAGTAACTTAAGTGGGAGGGGACTTTCTGATATGTGGGGGAATGTTAGGTGTAGGGGTGGGGTCCAGGTTAGGGAAATAAGTTAGACATTGGGTAGCATTAGGATAATGACAAAGAGATGGAGGTGATAAAATAAGGTCAGGTGTAGGACAAGGACATATGCGAGGAGCCAGTTGGTTAAGGACCACTAATGTAGGTGAAGATTGACTCAAATACTCTTAACTAGAGTAAGGTAATGTCTAGGTAATAAGATGACAAGGAGAGATGGATTTGTTGAATATAGCATTTTGTGAGATGTAAATGGATTTAGTGTGAGTGTGGTATGCAACAAAACCTTCGATGCCAGGTTTAAATCCCAAGAAAGAAAACTTATGGACCCTAGTGTCAAATTTTCCTCTATGAGGTACTGAACTGTTGATATAACATAGAGACCCAAAGAATTTGAGCATAGATAAATCAGGGAGTTGGCCTTATAGTAAGAAATAGGGAGACTTGTTCTGTAGCACCCGTGTAGGGACCCTATTAGTAAGATAAATGACATGAATAATAGCATAACTCTACAATTTTTAGGAAATGAGAATTGAATCATGAGAGAAATAGCCACACTCAAGATAAACTGATGTTTTCTCTCAACTCCCATTTTGTTGGAGAGTTTCTGCACAACTGCATTGATGTAAAATGTCTTTACTATCATATTAAGAAGGCATGAAAAATTAAGGACCATTATCACTTCGAATTGCTTTAACATATTTACCAAACGATTTTTCAACCATACTAACAACATGTTGAACATCCAATTGAACCTCATCCTTACCTTTCATTAAAACAACATAGATATACTTACTATGGTCATTAACAATAGTAAGAAAATATATATGATTATGAATGGAACTAACTGCATACGGACCATATAAGTGAAAATACCAAAAGAAAAATACCTTATAAATCACCAGAAAATAAATATATTCTTATTATTCATTTACAAGTCAATCTCTCTTATATACTTAAAAGAAGGAGTATATTAAGAGGATGGAATACATGTATCATATTACAATTAATCATACAACAAACTCTCTAACTGCCTTGTATGCATGAGAGTAGTTATGACTCATCAGTAACTAATTCTTTAGTACTAGTACTCTTTAATAAAATCAATATAGATATTGTAATAGGTATGGTCATAACTCATATGTCATATCGAGAGATTTAATAGGATCCAACAATACCAATTAACTTATTCTTCGTTTGGAGGATATATTAGTCAGTATTAATTAAATATGAAATACATTACTAAAAAATGAATTTAGATTCTCTCAATCTAAATCTCCTTTAATCTCTTTCAATCATTTCTATTTCTTTTAATTTAATTTTATTTATTTAATTTTTTTATTATTAAAAACTTATTTCATATAAATTATGCATGAAAATATTATAATAATCTAAATAATTTTATATTTGTGTATAAGGGTTTATATCATATAGTCATGAATTCACTGTCTTGCCTAAAAAAAAGTAAATACATTGTATTTGCACCTCATATATAAATCACGGACGCAAAAAACAAAAATCATGGATATCTCATCATTATTATTATATATAATAATAATCAATTGATGGGAACGTGGCAAAATTCCACAGGCCAAATCCTCATTTAATATTTATAAATGGTACTCAACTTTATAACCAATATAGCCTTGGAGCAACACGTGTTGTACACATGTCAACAAGTTGAACACGTGGCTAACATACACGATTCATGAAATACTATAAATAGAGAATGAATTACATTCAAAACCATTAACAAAAATAGGAAGTGCTTGAGATATTCATACAAAGAAAGTTTTTATAATATTGCAAGTGTGTCAATTAATTATACCCTTTGAAGAAGAAAGATGGCATCCCACGACCAAAGCTACAAAGCTGGTGAAGCTAAGGGAAGAACTGAGGTATAACAAATATCATTCAATATTCATTTCTATATATTTTATTTCATGCAACCTAGGACTTATTGTTTTTCCCTTTTCCTTTTATTCATTTATTTTAATTTACCTGTGTCTTTTACAATGTCATTAATCATAAGTTCATAACTAATAGATCTTAAAAAATATTTGGTTTTAAATTAAGGATGGACTTAAAAATCTGTTAGATGAGAGGGCTTGAAAAAATTAATTCTACATAATACATATTAAAACTATTTTTTTTTTATATTGAGAACAATATAATATAATTGATAAATTTTATCAATTTAACTGTTAATTATTAGCTTAATATATTTACGATTAAGCACACAATTCTTTTAATAAAATTTTAAAATTTATTAAAGTTCATTTTTATTCAATAAAATTTAGTAAAATTTATTATTTATATTAATTTATTAAGTAACATAACTCATGATTTATGTCTTTTATAATCTAATAACAATATTAATTTTTTTTAGTGATAACAATATTAATTTTATTAATATATAATACATATTATAGCCTATTTGGCTTTTAGAAAGTATAATAGTTTATATGCACATTATACAACTTTCTATATAATATAATGGGTTGTAATGATGGGAGGGAAGAGCAATGAGCATGGCTTTCCACCCTCTCCATCGGTTATACATACTTTTAATTTCACACATAAATCGTTTTGATTTTTCATAGCATGAAAATTAATTCTAAGTTTTATATATCCTACTTATATATAATAATATATAATATAACATAATATCCGATTAAAAATATTACCACTAATTTATATATTAATTTTAATTTATATTTTAATTTTATAAGGAATACGATTTCAACCCCAATTTATATTTTAATTTTATAAGGAATACGATTTCAACCCCATCTAGATAAAAAAAAATGAATGTTTTTTTTCTTTAGTGACATTTTATTTACTTAACATGTTTTTGTCAATAAATATAATATATAATGGTTTTAATTATTATGTATTGGATTGGTGGATCAGGAAAAGACCAACCAGATGATTGGCAACATCGAAGATAAGGCCCAAGCTGCAAAGGAAAAAGCCCAGCAAGCTGCCCAAACCGCCAAAGACAAAGCCAGTCAGACAGCCCAAGCTGCAAAGGACAAGACCCAGCAAACAGCCCAAGCAACAAAGGACAAGACCCAACAGACATCCCAGGCAACAAAGGAAAAAGCCCAAGACACAACTGGTCGAGCTAGAGAAAAGGGCTCAGAGATGGGCCAGTCAACTAAAGAAACGGCCCAAACAGGAAAGGACAATTCAGCTGGGTTTTTGCAGCAGACTGGAGAAAAGGTTAAGGGTATGGCCCAAGGTGCAACTGATGCTGTAAAACAAACCTTTGGAATGGCAAATGATGATCAAGACAAAGACCATTTCCCAACCAATCGTCATTGAGATTATAAGCTGAATGCTATATTTCAATTCAATAATAATGTTGTAATTTGGTTTTACACGACGCACTTTTTTTTAAATAAGTTGCGCTATATTTCATATTGAAGTGAGAGGGAAATATATTATGTAGTGTATGTACTATCCTATTTTATAGTTTGAAGTTTGCTTTTTTGTTTTTTTTGTTTTACGTCTGAAATAATGCTATAATTATCCTTTAATCATCATAGCATCAAAAGTTTATTTTGTTTAATTACTTTTTTTGTGCAACACTTTTTAAAAAAATAAAAATTGAAAAAATAGAAATTATTATTAACTATAGTGAATCTTCTATACATAATTTGATGTGAATCCTGTTTTTGAGTTTACAATATTAAGCTATTGTAAGCTCTTATTACTAAGTTTCTACTAAAACATTGGATCTGTGCCAAAAAAATATGGATTCACTCTTTTTTTAAATGAACTTTTTTTTAATATAAAATTGTTGATAGCATTTTATTAATGAATCCATTTATTACGATTTAAAAATAAATAAATTTTATAGTATTTCTTTTTTTATAATTCTTTTTAAAATAAAATTTTGAATGAAATTTTTTTAAAATATTAAAATATAATATTTCAAGTGATTATTATAACTATTTTTTGATAATAAAATTTTTAAAAATAATTAAAATTATATATAATTTATGTATATAATAAATTTTATTAATAAATATTTAAATTATTGAATATTAAAATTATTTTTTTAATACAGTATGATTTAAAAACAAACCGGTTCAATGTCTTAATATAAGGAGAGAATATAAAGAAAAATTCAATAAATTTCAATAAAGATGTGGTAATCCGTTAAAGATATGGTTATCTTACAAAAGTATAAACTACTTTATTTTTTTAATGAGAGATTAGTGAAAATATCTAGATATTTTCTTACAAAATAGTAAGATTTTTTAAGGACCAAAATGAGTCACTTTACTATCTCTTTTTGTGTGTGGACTAAGATGATTTGTCTAAGTATGATCAGATGGGAAATGGTGGGTTAGTAAGATGTTTGAAAAATATTTTCGAAAACTCGGTTAAAATTATTCATCACGTAAAAAATTAATCAAATTACGAAAGAATTATGATCGACCAATATTTTATAATGTGTGTGAAAGTTAAATTAATCTAAGTCGAGTTTGGACGAAAATAGATATTTTTACTAAAATAGATTAAGAAATGAGTAATATGATGTGTATAAGAGTGATTAGATACTTTTTATAAGTAGATTTTTGATGTAGTAAGAGTTAGTCGGATTATCAGTGTCGACAACCCGTGTTTGTTTTATTATTAACTTAATGTAATTTACATTTGAAATAAAACATTTGGTTTTGAAAGTTTTTCCTTATCTTGAAAATGCATTGTTAATTAATTATCTTTAAAAGATTTTTGAGAAATGTTTGATTTTAAAAAAAAAATTACCGTGAAAATTGAGGCGTTATATATCAACTACACATTTGGAGTCCAACTCGAAGTCGACCGATACAATCTAAAGCTCTTGAACCCATCATGAAGAAATTCATAAGCATCACCTTCCATAACTGAGCACATAGAAAAAAAACATTCAATTTTTTACTAGGAAAAATTACCATTGTCACCATAATGTATATGTATATGCTTATCACTGGTTTTTTTTCACACGTTTACCCTTACCTGCAACACAAGAACAATTCAGGCTTCTTAAACTTGATGCACTAGCTGCCAATCATTAAGAAATTTAAAACCGCGATGGACTACTTGTTGCGTTGTCTTGTTAGTATTATTCCAAATTTTATCGTCATGTTGTTGTCATATACTCCACACCATTGTGACCCATTGCACTACTGTTGCTCCATCCATAACCTTATATTTTCCAACACTTCATACAGTCCAATAAATCTAGGATTCGACATCTTTGCCTTTAGCACTCTACCAACTCCATTAGTAGATATAAATCTTAAGAAAATATGATCTCCAACCTTAAAACGATAACTCTTTCAACCTTTTGTTATGATAATTATTTTGTCTACTTTTAGCTACTCTCATCTTCTCTTCAATCATAATTATGATAGTTTTAGTTGTAGCTTGAATTTCTTCTGATTTAAGTACTAACTAATTTCTTGTTTAAAGAGTGGAGTTCTACGCTTCCTTCTATACAAAGCTTCAAATGGTACAATTCTAATACTATAATGATAACTGTTTTTATATGTGAATTCAATCAAAGGTATAAACTTTAGGAGTGTTTGCTATGTGGTTTGGATCGGTTATGAGGCAAAACATCATCATTCGGTTTAGTTTGGATGACAATTGTAAAAACAATCCAATTTGATCATATTCAAATTAATACGGTTTTCAGTTTATCTAAATTAAAATTTGTAAAAAAGTATTTTAATATTAATATTATAAAATTATGTTAAAGTATCAAGTGTGAAGCAAAATATTACATATAAAATATACTAAAAATTAACATTATGAAATAATATTGATCGATTATGTTTGAAACATGAAATAGTAATAAAATTATATCAAATGAAACAAATAAATATTATTAAAAAATCATTAAAACCAACCAATAATAGTTTAATACAATATCTCATACTAGTCGTAAATAAATAAATAAATATTAAAATGTATTCAAATGCGTCT
Organism: Cicer yamashitae; assembly: GCA_037974755.1. Classification (NCBI taxonomy): domain Eukaryota; kingdom Viridiplantae; phylum Streptophyta; class Magnoliopsida; order Fabales; family Fabaceae; genus Cicer; species Cicer yamashitae. The sequence continues at coordinate 15,487,554 of JBBPBQ010020323.1, forward strand.
AATATTATTCGGTTTTGTGCAGTTTTTTATTATTTTTTTGAACGATTATTAGTTTGCGGTTTTTATTAGATAGATTTTAAATCATTACGATATATTTAGTCGTATTTTGAATTACTTCGGATCTAAGTACTACTAATCTCTTGTATAATTCAGATTGTATAGTGCTTTCCAACTAACCATTTGTCTAAGGTCTATACGGTGAACTCATATTTAACTTCATTCCAAGAGCTAACTCAACCTGAAACAATATTGGACGGTACATCATGCAATTTGACAATCTCCTAGAGGATGTTCTATAATAATATGAAGAAAATGCCCTGACATAGTAGGGAGTATTAGTTAATTTTCATTCATAACTATGACATAATGAACATTAATTATTTCATATTTTTAAGAACCTTCACTTGATTTCTCTAATAATTTAGATGTATTAATTTGTTTTTTTTAAATGTATCTCTTAAATTTTTTATTAAAAAAAATAATATTCATTCATTCAAATTAATAGATTATATATAGATCAAGAATAATATTAATTAAAAATTACTAAAATCAAATAGATGAATGTACAAACTAACTCACAATATCAATGTTAATTGCATAAAACTATAAAATAGCTATAAATGAGACAAAATTATAGTGTATTGAATATTGGTATATTTGAATCTGTATTGTTGACGATGCCAAATTTTTAACACTTAAAATAATAACTATTGTGTAAAAATTATAATTAATTTCTCAAACGAAAAGTTGTTGTTCTCTCGTCTCAAAATGAATATTATTTTAACAAAAAGGAATTATTTTAAAATAAATATCATTTTGATTTCCATGATAATTTTAACTATTTTTTCTCCTTTCAATTTTACCCTAAATCAATTTTATGTACACTACACTTCTAAAACATTTATCACACTTTATATTAATGATAATAAAAAACACTTAAATAAATAATATAAATAATTTAATAAAATAACGATCATCTTTTTGTATTTTTTAATACGATAAATAAAAATTTTAAATACATTTATTTTTAAAAGATTTAATTTATATATTATCAATATAAAAAAATTTACACTAAAATTAATTACAATTTTTAAATCATTATAAATATTTCAATTGGATGAAATATCTCTGACAAACTGACAATTTTAAAGCTCGTGAGTCATCAATTCACTGTCTTTGCGCCTCGTATAGAAATAAAGTAAAATCAACGTGGCAGATTCTCACAGGCTAGTCCTCATCTCAAGTTTATAACCGTTGTCTTTGAGCGACACGTGTAAGTACACGTACATGTCAAGAAGTTGAACACGTGTTTATCATACACGAGCCATGAAATACTATAAATAAAGTATGGATGAAGTTGTTCAAACATCGTCACCAAAACAAAAGTGTTCAAAATACCATAAGAGGAAAGTTTGTATAATATAGCTAGTGAGTGAAATTATTCATACCCTTTGAAGAACAAAAATGGCATCACACGACCAAAGCTACAAAGCTGGTGAGACCATGGGCCGAACTGAGGTATATATAACAAATAAGTTTGTATCGTATAGAGTTTTTCCATTATCTGAATTTTTTTATTTTATTTATTTATAATATATTAATTTTTTATTTTAAATTTAATTTATATATACATCGTATAGAGTTTTTATATTATCAATCATGCTCAAAGTGTAATGTTATAAAAGAATTTTATACTCACAATGTATTATAATTGAATTTTATTTTTTCATATAAATTATTTATCTTATAAAATATATACAAATAAATCATAGTTTCTATTTTTTATTAAAAAATTATAGTGCAAGTCACATAGGATTATTATTACTATTTTTATTTTTAAAAATATTATTTATTAAAATTAAAGAAACCCAAATAACATCATCATCATCTTCTTCACTTATCCTTCTAAACTCAAAATTAAATTACTCAAATTCTCAATAAATACTATATTTACAAAACCCATAGCCACAAAACAATAGTGAAAATATATTCCTTTTATTTTCTGTTGTGAAAATCCTAAATTTCCCAATAATTAAAATATATTCCTTTATTTTCTGATCTTATAAACCAGTATTGCATTCTGTATTTTTTGGGAGCAAGATGTTTAACATATGCCGAGTGTTATAAAAATGACTATTCTAATGCCATTTTTAATTTAAAAAAATGAAAAAGTAAAAGAGGAATTAATTGTGCTTTGGTGGATCAGGAAAAGTCCAACCAGATGATTGGCAACATCGAAGATAAGGCCCAAGCTGCAAAGGAAAAAGCCCAGCAAGCAGCCCAAGCTGCAAAGGAAAAGACCCAACAAACAGCCCAAGCAGCAAAGGAAAAGACCCAACAAACAGCCCAAGCAGCAAAGGATAAGACCCAACAGACAACCCAAGCAACAAAAGAAAAAGCCCAAGACACAACTGGTCGAGCTAGAGAAAAGGGGTCAGAAATGGGCCAGTCAACTAAGGAAACGGCCCAATCAGGAAAGGACAATTCAGCTGGGTTTTTGCAGCAGACTGGAGAAAAGGTTAAGGGTATGGCCCAAGGTGCAACTGATGCAGTGAAACAAACCTTTGGAATGGCAAATGATGATCAAGACAAAGACCATTTCCCAACCAATCGTCACTGAGATTATTAGTTATATTAATTATGCAATGTTGTGATTTGTTTTTCTTGAATTTGGCTTTAGCAAACGCACTTTTTTAAAAAATAAGTTATGCTTCCCTCATATCTAGATGTGAGAGGGAAATGTATTATGTATTATGTACTATCTATTTTGTAGTTTGAAGTTTGAAGTTTGAACCTTGTTGTAATAATGCTATAATTTGCTTTTTAATCTCACGAAATCTCAGGAACGCTGTTTTATATAATTTTTTAAAAACAACATTTTTGAACCATGCTTGCTGACCATAGAAGTGGAGATGGAAGAAGCATCAGCCATGTTAGGTCAATGAAGTAAATCTTGAAAATACTTTGACTAAAATTGAATATTCTACACTACAATGTCAATTAAAAATAAATAAGTTTCTATAGAGAATAAAACAAATAAAAAAGAATCAAAAGCAAAATGTGTAAAGCTTACATGGTTGATCACTATAAAATTTTGAATTTTTTTTTTTGACTTCGAAAAAAAATCACATTTTTAGTTTCTTTTAAGTATTATGCAACAAGTTGTTGTCCTTGTTGGTACAAAATATATTTATTTATTTTTTAATTTTTAAAATGATTTTTTATAAATATATTTAGAATATTATTAAAAATACAAAAATTTAACTTTATATAAATTAAATTTAAATTTTTTAAATAAAAGTAACGAACACAACTTTATTTTTGTTTTTGGTTCGTAAAAGTAAAAGTGATGATAAATACTTTTGTATGGCTTACAAACATTTAAGCTTAATTTTTTAGAAGTTTTATAGTATTGTTAACGTGCCGTGTAAAATCATTAAAAATGATTAAAACCACAGGTTATGGATCTCCTTTCGGTTCTTTAAAATGGTAGGAACAATGAGACAGGAGTTGTTTATATTCATCCATTTTTGCTTATATGAAATTGAACATGAAAGATGAAGTTTTTTTTTCTACTTAAATAAATTATCACTCTTGTTCCATCACTGAAAGGAATTGGGATACAAAGAACCAGATAGATTGAGAAGAAGGAAATAAAGCTTTCTTCATCTCAAACCAAAATGGGTTCCCAAAATGATAACACTTCACAATCCCCAATACACATCAAGGGTGGCTTCATTACCATGCCTTTCATCATAGGTTTCTTTTTTTCCTTTTTTTTCATTTTCATTGTGAAATTATTTATCATCTCTTTAGCACCAAAACATGCCATTAATTTATTTTTGAACTTTTTCTTTAGCACCATTTTTTTTGTTTATATTAAGTCATGTGGTTTGTCAAGGACTAAAAGTAACAATTTTTGAATTTGTAGGAATTGAATCTGAACAAAAATATTTTTTTAAATTATCGCTAGTGTTGACGTGTCGATGTCTAGACTTAGTGTTTCATAGATTATTATTATTTGGTGTTTTACATTTTTGGTATGATATGCTATTGCTAAGTGGTAATTAATGTGAGTGAATGTATGAATTGCAGCAAATGAATCACTTGCTAGGGTGGCAACATTAGGATTATTACCAAATATGATAGTTTATTTGATGGGGAGTTACAATCTTCATTTATCTCAAGCTACACAAATACTCCTTTTATCTGTTGCAACCACTAATTTCATGCCTCTTCCTGGTGCTTTCATTGCTGACTCTCATTTGGGCAGGTTCCTTGCTGTTGGTTTAGGTTCCATCATCACTTTCATGGTAAGTAGCATTCCCTTTTTTTTTTTCCATCATAATCATGTGAATATATTGTGTGGAGGAGATGAGTAGGATAGTTATTTTGACTCATTTGCTATTAAGCACCGACACTTGATACAATACTGAGACGTAGACACCTATAATAATTTGAGAAAATAGAAGTAGTTGAATCTAACTATGTGTGTTGGTATTATACACTGACTTGTGTATGTGTCAAACACTGACACATGTCAGACATCGAACAAGCCTTCAATCTGAAGTGTTTGGTTTAGCGACACTGTCCTCACTCAATTTTAAATACGTTAGAGTTTAGACTTAAATGTAACATGAAAGTTTATAGAGATGTTAAAAGGAAATTAGTATTCCTCTCTTTTGAAATCCCTCCCCTATCCTTGTGAATCAAACAAGGATGAAGCATTTAGGTGAAGAACTTAATGTTGTACTTTTTTAATAGGTGGTAATTGTATAAGAGCTTATCTAATAAGAGGTTATCGTGGAAGTCTTCATAAGCTCTATATAAATTGTTTCAATAATCTATTACGAAGAGCTTATGAAAATAAGCTTAAAATAGTATGTGAACATATCATATCATAAGTTATTTTTATAAACTCGTCCAAACACTTTACATAAATGCTTTCATCATAAATTAAGCTCTTCCAAACACTTCAGGATTATCTCCCCTTGTTTGAACCAAACAGTGTAAATTATTGTATAAAGTAAATTTCCTTCCTTTTGGTAACAGGGAATGGTACTCTTGTGGCTAACAGCAATGATCCCACAAGCAAGGCCTCCTCCTTGCAATCCTGCAACTGAAACATGTAAATATGCAACGACCGGACAAATGGCGATGTTAATTTCTTCCCTTGCTCTTATGTCCATTGGAAATGGTGGCCTTCAATGCTCCATAGCATTCGGGGCGGACCAGGTGAATAGAAAAGACAATTCCAATAACCAAAGATCCTTGGAAATATTCTTCAGTTGGTATTATGCTTCCTCAGCTATTTCTGTCATAATTGCATTCACAGGAATAGTATATATCCAAGATCATTTTGGGTGGAAACTTGGTTTTGGTGTTCCAGCAGCACTTATGTTCTTTTCCACTTTCTTCTTCTTCGTCGCTTCTCCGCTTTATGTAAAGAATAAAACAAATAGCAGCTTGCTCACCGGCTTTTTACGAGTGATTGTTGCAGCTTATAAAAATAGGAAACTAAGATTACCGCCTAAGATCTCGGCTGCAATGTACCATCATATGAAGGACTCTGAACTTGCTGTTCCAACTGATAAACTAAGGTTGGATTTGAATCACATATTTACATTAATATGATCATGCCTATTATTATCTTTTGCTTGTTTAGTGGATGAATTAATATACAAGTAAATGAGCATTTTAGTCATTGAAATTGTATTCAATTTAGTCCCTCAAATTTTGGGAATAACAATTTAGTCCCTAAAACATCAATCAATTTAGTCTGTTTTTCAAATTTAGCATCATAAATTTAAAGGTTCTATGCTTATTATCCTGATGCGGCAAACTTTGTAATGCGACATCTCTGATCCAAAGTGTGTCCCAATGTCCAACATGTGTCGGTGTCCGACACGACACCGACACCTGGATTACATTCATTTTCTCAAATAATTATTGGTTTTGACGTGGCTATGTCAGTGTCATGTCCGCGTCTGTGTCAGTATGTGTGCTTCATAGGCAGCAAAAGACTATTCAAGACAATATGTAGTTCTTTTATTGGTTTTGTTGGATAAATAAATGATTGATTTTCTTTAATTTAAAAGACTACTTTGCTATTTCGTAAATTTGAGGGACTCCTTACAATTTCAAGAAACAAAATGATGATTTACTCATTAAGATGCTGAATTTCTTGTAATGCTTTGATTTCTAGGTTTCTGAACAAAGCTTGCTTCATTAGAAGTGCAGAAAAAGATATAGCTTTTGATGGATCAGCCTCAGATCCTTGGAGTTTATGCACAATAGATCAAGTTGAAGAATTAAAAGCCATAATCAAAGTTATTCCCTTATGGTCTACAAGTATCATGATGTCACTTAACATTGGAGGCTCATTTGGATTACTGCAAGCAAAATCACTGAACAGGCACATCACTCAAAACTTCGAAGTTCCGGCCGGTTCTCTTACTGTAATCATGATATTCACAATATTTATATGGATAGCTCTTTACGATCGTGTCGTTATTCCATTAGCCTCAAAGATCATTGGCAAACCAGTTAGAATTAGCTCAAAGACAAGAATGGGACTTGGGTTGTTTTTCTCGTTTCTCCACTTGGTAACTGCAGCGATTGTGGAGACTATAAGGCGAAGAAGAGCGATCGACGAAGGATACAGCGAAAATCCTCATGCAGTGTTGAATATGTCTGCAATGTGGCTTTTTCCTCAACTTTGTTTGGGTGGCATAGCTGAAGCATTCAATGCTATAGGCCAAAATGAGTTCTACTACACCGAGTTTCCTAAGACTATGTCGAGTATCGCTTCGTCTCTTTTCGGACTTGGAATGGCCGTTGGATACGTGATGTCTTCTTTGTTATTCGGCGTTGTTGAAAGTGTTACGTCGAAAGGAGGAAAAGATGGATGGATTTCGGATAATATTAACAAGGGTCGTTTCGACAAGTACTATTGGGTTATTGCTGCAGTGAGTGGTGTTAATATATTGTATTATCTTGTATGTAGTTGGGCTTATGGAACTCCTGCTGATATCTTAGAATCAAAGGTAATTGAAGAAAATGGTTCAAATGAGGAAGAGTTACCATTAATTTAGTTGAGAAATGAGGAACTTTAAAACAAGGACAGGTTAGTGAAGAAATCTTAAGAACACTATGTCATAAGACAACTGTAATGCAACTGATAAGTTACATTGAAATAGGTTTTGATGCTTGCAATGAATGAGAGTTGTATCTATATATATATATATATATATCATGGTTTCTTTTGAGATTCGGATTGTCACCCATCTCAACCTCCAATCAAGATCAAACGATACATATTTTAAGGAAATTTTTGTTTCAAAAAAAATCAATCTAGTTATATTTTCCCTCTTTCGACAACCATCTATAATCGGAAACCGGGATACTTTCCTTTAAATATATGCATGTATATTTTTTGGTGTAAACCGATAATCTTCTGCGTGCAACTGTATAGACTAATCAATTGAGCCAAATAGAATCACAATGAATGGTAAAGCTTTTTCTCAAATTTTTTTGACATTGTTGTGTTCTCATAACTAAATTCAAATCTAAGACCACTGGTTAAACTAGAAGAGACTCATACCATTTCATTGAAGACCTCTGGCATGTGTATTATATACTAGAGCATATATTTTAAAAGAAGCCGAGTAATTTCTATAGTTATATTTTTATTTCTGATTTGTGTAGAATTTGGTTCACTCAATAGTATGAAACCCAAACTCATCATGTAGTGAAGACTCTTGAATCAAATTAAATAAGGAAACAAAACAGGAGAGATTGTGAATCATCTTTTTATCAAGTGCTCTATTGGAGTTCCATGTTCATATAATTGATCTATTTGTGTTTACAGAGAATACATAAGTTCACAAAAATATAGTTTGTAGCTCCAAGTCCCTTTTAATAATGACAAGCTTATGTTAGATTTGATGAAAGAAATAGAGTAAGTTTGAGCACTCCCCTTAAACTTATGCTTAGATTTTGGATAAAAACTCTGTTAGAGCTTTTTATGTGTCACTTTTTTCAGACTGAGTAAAATGCACCATAGAGTATGAAATTAATTTCTAATGAAATTTGGCTTTTCATTTTTCTTTCTTTTTTTTTAAAACAAATTACTTTATAAACTTGCATCCATCTATCATCATTATTGTATAAGAATTCTAACATGGTTCTAGAGTAATTTTATATGAATAAACAAAGTTTAATTCAAGCCACACGGTTAAGGTAATTAATTAGATTAAATGTGTCTCAAACAAATGTAGCTCAGATGATAAAAAAAACTCCAAAGACATTTGATATATTTTGAGTTGCAGATTCAAACCCACCATAGCTCCCTTCTCTGCACTTAGTGGGTATGAATTGTGACATTAAATCTTTAGAATAAAAAAATATAATTAGACAAAATACTCAATCAGACAAACAGATGTGTAAGTAGTCATCAATTAGCATATAATTACAGTATTAATTAATCGGGCAAAAAAATTATTTGGGCAAAAATGAATCAGAATTCATCAATATTATTTAAACATGATGCCGAATTCATTTACTCCTCAAGTAAATAAATATAACTTATTGTACATAGTTGTAATATCTTGAGTTCTATACTTCTATATGCTTGGAAATATTATTTCTTTAAAGATTCATTTATTCCTCAAATATTTCAAAATTTTAAAGTTAACCTACACAAATTATTATTTTTTACTGAAATACCTCAAAGTTTCTAAAGAAGAAAACAGTTTTAATTTCTCTATTGCACTCAATTTACCTTTACCTATAAGCAAAGAACATAATAAGTAAAAAATGAAAAATGAATTCCATGATCATGTTTACACTCAACCAGTCTTCCTATTTTCACATCATATCCATCACCTTATAGAGGCTTAAGAAGTTCTAATGCTTGATTGACTGTGTAAAGTACACTAGTATCAATTTCTCAAAACTTTGATGCTTTGTGGACAAGCAAATGTATATGGTGTTTCTAAAATACTACAATTAATACATTAAATATCAATCTCTGGCCACTCAACTCAAAAATGGTATCATCAATTGCTGTTAGCTAGGACATAATCTTATGGAAACTTTTGAAATGAACCAACAACGCGTGCATGTGACAGCATTAATCTTCCATCATACCATCATCACTACCTTCAATGTCACTAAGATTATCAACTGCTTCATCTGATTGTTCTCCATCTTTGCTATCTTTGTCAGTTTCCATGGCATCCTCAGATTCTTCTTCTTCACTATCATCCGTGTCCACATAGATAATTGGCACTGTTTCAACTTCATCTATGTCCTCATCAAGAACCTGTTCGAAAAAAGTCATGCATAAACACGAGTTGGACATAACTTCTAGTTAACCACTTGTAGACAGCAGAAAGAAGCTTACCGCTGAGTAAACGACGTCTAAGCAACTTGAGAGTTTGATGGCAGATTTAAAAGTGGAGACTCTAGAATCAATCAGCTGCAAAAAAAAAAATTATAGAATAAGGAAGGAAATAAAGTTGGTTGGTGAAAACATGATTACAAGCATGTCATGTGTTTTCAAGGGATTTTGTAGCTCCAATTTGATGAACAATTGAGTCAAGCTCAAGTACTATTTTAAAAAAGAAATTGGGGAAAGGAAAATTACTATTAATTAAAGTGACACTAATGGTCATTTAACAACTGTCCCCAAGAGATTTGAACTCCGTCCCTTGAATACACGACCAACCTCTTATCACTGAGTTGACACCTCATAGAAAAGCTCATGTACTATTAGAAAAGCAAAAAATAAAGAAAAAGAAACGAGTATTGTTCAATGCAAACTTCCCAACTAAAGAATTCAAATAAAATTTTCACTGATCACTTCAGGGATCAGCTGTTAGGACAACACTTGATCCTTATTCAACACCAATGTATAGGTAAAAACATGTATTTGTCAATATGAAAACTAATATACAAGTTACAACTTCACACAACATTCATGTTTCTAGAAACAAGCTCAGTCCTTATATTGTAAAAATGCAGTTTTGAATATAAAAGCTTCCAAGCTGCCAAACTGTTACTTCAATACAACAAATATGCACAACAATAACTCGGAAGTGTTTGGCTTACCTAATCCGTGCTAGTCATTTTGGTAAATTTGAAGTCAGAAGTGAGAACAACTAAGTTTATATTTGTCATTCAATCTAATGGGTAGAATTTGAAAGATGGTTTTACATGAGAACTAACTTGAGAAGGAAAAATGAAATGCTATAGTGATTAGCACTCAGCAGAACTAATATTTATATACACTTCAGAATTAATTACATTTTATGATCGCAAAGAAAATTAATACTAGTGCAGCTCCCTAAGTAGTGAGAACAAGAATGAATTAAATCCCTATACATGAATCTGGAAATACATAAACCTAAACCTTTAAATGCTACTATTTTCAATAGTTTTAAACTTTTAGTACAAATAAAAAGAATATAAATGATGCTTACAGCTCTATGAGAAAATCTGACATATTGTATTGTAACAGAGTCGCATAAAAGCTCGATTTGTTTGCAGTAAAATACAAGCAAGATATCTTTCATAAGCACAGCAATAAGATATGAAATGCATATATTGGGTAGTTTAAAAAACATATGTAAAGAAACTGACAAATTAAGTGCTAATCAAGTAGAACTATAATGCAGAACTCACTTGATACAAAGAGTTCAAAACTTTTAATGAAGATTCCTGGGACATTATTTCACTTGCATGCTGTAGAAGTAAACACTTCAGCCAGGGAAGAGCACATGCCAAAATTGCACCCCTACAAAGAGAAAGAAAGAAAATAACTTCTATATATAATTCTTCAAAAGTCAAAATTGCACAACTATAAAAAGAGAGATAGAAACTTGTATATATAATAGAGGCATTAATTACGATCATCTGTCGGGGTGCTGCTCAAGTTACTGCAGATGGATATTATTCATATTAATATGGTACCATATTTTTTTTATTATTCCCTCTGTTAGTCATTATGTGTCTTATTTGAAATATTTTCCTCTCAAATTATGTCTTTTTATAATACAAATACATCATTTATTACTTTTTCCAATGTTACCCTTATTTATTAAAGTAGTTGCAAGTGCATGGTGGACAAATAATAAGAATATTTTAGTGTTAATGTATTATTTTGCATTGAAAATTGGGATAAATAATCATTTTCCTAAAAAGTGTGCACATTCAAAATGAGACACTATATGAAAAAGAGAGAGTAATAATACTTAAACACTAAATAAGAAATTGGAAATCCATAAGTGGCCACTCATATGGATGACATCTACCAAATAAGTTAAATGCTCAATAGGAACACTGACAGGCATACCAAACATACATTCCGCGATTATTGTTATGATGTTACCTAGATTCAATAATGGATACAAGAGAATTGAGAAGTTTGAGGATGTTGGATGGGTTCAACTGCGCGACTGACTTCGTAATAACCTGCAAAAGGAGTTACATCACATAAATGATTGAGAAAGTGGGCAATTTACCATTCAAACATAAACACCATTCAGTATACACATAGGAGAAAAAGATTACCTTCTCATCTTGCGTATACAAGCAATCCAGCAGAAGGACACGATCATCAGCATTTAATGCTTGCTTAAGCAAAACATCTACACTGTCTGCACTTGGAGGCTTCAATGAGACAGAAGATTCTTGCTCTTTGTTACTCGTGGATTTGTTTTCATCGAGCAAATTGAGACTAGCAAGTTTGTCTCCCATTGTTGGCTCACTCGGATCATCATCAAGAAGGTCTCCTTCTGCAGCCTCGTGTTGATCTACATTAAATACCGGGACAAAAAAATACCCCATCAATACTTCAGCAATAATTATTGTGAGTTCAGATGTTTGTCGTGCAAAGCATGCACACACCAATAGTATATGCAAAAAATATCAGGTTAACATACAGCTGTGAATAAAACGCTAATCTCAATTTCAATGGGAGCAAAAAACCAAGAAAATGGGATCCAAAACACAAAGCTAACCTAACCAATGAAGAAGGATAAAGTTTACTTATGCTAACTAAGAATTTAAAATATTCTAATTCTTACCGAAATCCACCTTGTCAGTTGTGGTTGGAAGATCAGAATCAGGATCAGAAGTTGCTTGTCTTTTCTTAGTCTTTTTGCTTTCCTTTGCTACTGCTGCACCCCGTTCCAAGCCAGACAGGCAAAAATAGGAGTTCAAACGTTTAGAGAACTTGTAAAAGACAACCAAGCTTATAATAGAACAAGAGAACCCCAACTAAAAAATGTGATATTTTTTTCCAAATGGAATTTCATGTGTTACCCAAAGAAAAGGGATGAAAATTGATTAAAATTAAAACCTATGAAAAGAAATGGACAATTTTATTGAATGATTGAGAATGGGTGGAGAGGGATCTCTCCTCTAAAGGCTTCCAATTCACAGAATTTCTACTTTTACATGAACTTCCTAAATTGTCATAACACCTTTTACCATCCTCATTTCTCCTATTTATACATGATATCCCGTCGTGCTGACTAATGGTTTTTCTAACTGTCCCTCTCCCTGTATCCTAATAACGAGCTTATCAGGAAATTACAGAAAAACAACTCTAACTAGAGCATAAAAAGTATTTTCTGAAAACAAAATAAAAATCAAGATCGTGATCACTATTTACTAATATTTATCTAAAAGGAACCAAAAATGAGGATATAAGAAGAACTAAACACACATATTGAGTATATCCAACCTTTCTTGGAAGGAATGGCATGCTTCTGAACGGAATCAGACTCAACTCCCACATGTAATACCACATTCTCCCCTAATTCGCTAATATTTAAGACAGTAAATTGTGGATGATCTACAGAGCAATAAGACACCAAGGCTTTCATCTGTTTGTCCTCCACCGTGGACTGAAATCTGGATGCAATTATTGAAGTACACCTTTTTTTTGAACTTTCACTGTTTTCCTTATCACTTTCAACTTTTTCTGTTTTTAAGGTAATTTTAGTTCGGCGTATCTGATCTTCAGAAGAGGCATTCAAATTCTGCCATATGTAAGTTGCCCCTGAACCCGTAACAGCCAAGACAACTAAATCATCTTCTTCATTGCAACCGAGGTGGCAATCAAGAACCAACGGAGCATGCCTCAAAGGAAGTGTTGGACCACTACTCACAGTTCCTGAATTTAAGTCACACCTCCAAACTTGAACATGTTTATCGTCAGAGTCTGATGTAATTAAATATTTTGCATTGTCAGATACAGAAACACGCTGTACATTTCCCTGTTATGAAATAAAAGTTAAACCTGATGATGTTTTGAGCTTATAAAGACAAATATTTATATCCAGAATCAATAATGAGATTTACCAAATCATTAGGGAACTTCAGAACCTCTTTCCCAGTTTCCCAGCTTATAACCCGTAGTTTAGAGCTGAAAATAGCTAAATATTTTTCATCTGGACAAAAATTAAAATGGAGTGTCAACTATCATGTAAGAAGATCAATTTTTTATGATAGACCAAGACACAAAGGGATTTAGTACACACCATGTGAGAAAGCCAGTGAAGAGATAGATTTTTTTGAGATTCTAAACTCCTTTAAACGCTCTCCGGTTTCAGTACTAAGCTCATATGCCATCCCATCATGTCCAACAATGCAAAGAAGCTTCCCTTTATTTGCAAATGAGAGTCCACAGATCCCGCTGTATGACGATGGATGAGCAAGAACAGAACATTACAGAGTGGTGTTAAGTATCATTTTAATCCCATAATAAAGCATAAAAATCAACATACGGATGTTCATTTGTGATACTGATAATACCAAGGAATTTGATACATTGAAGTTCAATAACTGTGGGTACTATGTCTATATGTTCATCCATAAAAACCAATTACCATAAACTAAAATGAACTATATAAAAATTTATTTTAATACTAAGCCAATGTACAATCTTTCTAATATATTACACTGACCGACACCCTCGTTCACAGTTACATACATAGAATATCCAATAAAGCCAATGTGTTAAATTGAAGAAAGGGTTGGCAACAAAGGCATAAATATGTTTAATCAGAACGGAGTAATGAACATGAAAAACATTAAGTGCAGTTGTTTAAACATTGCTTCATTGTGTATGGAAAATGCTTAGGTAATGGGTAGACATGACTGCATGAGTACCCAGATATTTGCACCTCGAACCAATAAAAAGTGAAATTGATTTACGTTTTTATATTTGGTCCCACCTAAGAGATTTTTCAAGACGCACTATAAATCTTTATGGGTCCAGTCCAGTGACAAATTGAATATACACTTAATATACCAAATCTTTATTTGTCAAATTGAATTGTCCAAGATAACCAAGGTCAAGCAGCAGCAGCACTTTTACATATTAAAACAATATTAGCTTTTAAAAAATATACCATGCATGGATATTACAGGGAACCAAAAAGCACTATTTTGTATGAGTAGATTTACTTTGCTCTATGATACAATAATGTTTTGACACTTCATAAGATAAATACATAGACAATTTTCATTATAAATAAATAAATTCAAATGACAAAAATACCTGGGAATGGGATGAATAGTAGGCCACTTCCTCTCACCAGTGGAAACATCAACAGCAAGAATGGATCCATCATCTGTGCCGAGAGCTAATAAGAAAGTTCCTTGTTCTTTTCTACGCTAATTACAATATCATGCAGTCCACAACACAATAGAGAAAGTAAGATCCCGGCATTTCAAAGCATTAGTGAGTAAAATATAATCCTAAGAGTCCATGCTACCTTTTTCCCAGTGAAACTGCATGCAATACAAGAGTAACGAGTATCATGATCTCCATCTGATGGCTTCCACTCAGCTAACAAATCTCCACTGTTTGTATTCCAAATCTGAAAAATATAAGGTGACTTTTTTTCATCAACATTACAAGTATTATAGGAAGTACAATTGAAAGATTTTAAATATCCAACAATATCTTATTTGCAACAGCAATGCATGTTGATTGTCAGATAAGAATTCCACTGCTAAACATTATGTCATCTACAAATTTCATTTGATACCATTTTAGTTGAATTGGTCTTCAGCATATATGCATAAGATTTGTAGAGTATGTGCCAGAGTAAGAGTTGGTTATTTAAGAACCATAAATTCAAAGAGCCAGTTAGGATAAAGTATAAACATCTCAATTAAACACATATTAAAAAATTATATTAAAGAACCTTGCAATATTTTTTCCAAAAAACAAATTTCCGTATAAGTTGAAATTGAAATTTGCTATTCATCTCAACTTTTTCTTCAGAAGCTTTCTCATTTATCTTCTTCATAAACACAATTAAGCTTATGTTGACTTTATTGTAAGCAAAGAACCATAAACATAATTTAATTGAGAAGCTCCTATGAGCTAGAAGCTAACTGAAATCATGCCAAAGAGTAAACAATTATGAAGACAAATGCTGTACCAAAACTGCCCTCAATTGTACCATAAAGGGGAACTTTCAATTCCTCTATTCTCAAGGGCCATTTGTTAACTTTTTTTAAGAAAAAAATAACTTTTTTAAATATAATCACTTTCACCAGTTTTTATCTGTTTGCTCAGCTTCAAAAAACTAAACATTTGCTTATATCATGAAGTTGTTCTGAGTTGCTTGTCTTGAAAATCATTTTCAATAACCGATTTCTTAAAAGAAAAGTTATTTTAATTATGGCAAACAAACACACAATAACCTCTGTTTTTCTTAAAAATCTCTAAATTATTGAACGGTCAAATTAACTTTTTTATAATCCATAACAGGTCATCAATAAAACAAAAAGAAACTCATGTGCAAAGCACTTAAACACAGCTATAACGCTAATTCATGCCGCAATCAATAAATTCTTTTTCCATCTTCAAAGACATGAGAAGAAAAAACCACTTATATTCAGCATAAACAAAAGAGTGCCATTAGACAGACACTACCTCAGGAAAACATCTACCAAACATCAATCAAATGCAGAAAGGGGAGAAGAAGGTAATGCTTACTTTGGCGGTCCCATTTGCCGACAGAATGGCCACAAAGTCACCATTAGATGTAAAAGCAGTAAGAACAGGTTCCTTTAACTTGTCCTTCACCATCTCAGTTAACCTTCAAAGTTGAAACAATGAACAAGTCACCAACAGTAGACTTTGTCAGCACTATATAAAGATTATAACATTGAAATTATCCAAACCAACCAAGAGCACAATAAGGTTACTAATTCATAAAATAACAATCACAAAACACTTAAAAGTTCAACTACTATAACAAAAAAAACCATTAGTAACTTTGAATAGGATTAACACTACAAATCAAGTCATTTCCATACGTATTAATAAGTAATAAAAAAAAAGGAGTAAGATTAACAAAAGATAGGTTAAAGAGATTGAAAAACTGTTGAGCATTCAAAAAGTGAAATCACACAAATACAAATATCGCGATGCTGAAAATCCGAAAAAAAGGATAAGGTTATGAATGGAGTTTCTCACTGTGAGTGGCGGCCGGCGAGGAAGTTCGGGTGAGTTTTCCGGCCAATGAATCGAAGTTGTGTTGTGAAGCTTTGATTTGATTTTTGATGGAGCTGCTCAGTATTGTTTTTTAGGGTTTTAATGGTTTTTTTCACGGGAATCAGGGTTTTAATTTTTTTTGACTAAATTAGGATTTCCTTTTTTTTTTATAAATGAATTAGGGTTTTAATTGTGAACAACCAAATATACTGTATATTTTTTTTTGTTAATCCCTCTCATCCGTTAGTTTTAAATATCAAAAAAAAAAATATAGTACTAAAAAATAAAAAATATACAAATTTTTATTTCAAATTTTTAAGTAAGATTCTAAATTCTTTCATTAAAATGCTATTTTTAAGGTGTTATTCAAACCCAATCGAATAGCAAATATTTTAATTTTTGAACTAGACAAGCTTTTATCTCGTAACCTATCTAAACTATGGATGATAATTAGATTCACACCAAGTGGATACCTGCAAAAAAAATAAAAAATCACAATGTATAGGGTAAAAATCCGCATAATGGATGTAGACATCGAGACGGATAATTACTTACAAAACTGAGCAAGCATGGGTGCGTGTACTATAGTACCCACCCGGTAGAACATTTGCACTTATATAAATATATTATTTATTTATTATATTATATTTGTGTTTAGTTTAACTATTTATTTTCTGTTATGTTTTAGCATCTATTATGATCATTTACAATATTTAGAATCGAAAGATAAACATTTGCAAACTTTTCAAGAATCTGATCTTGACGAATAGGTAAATAATTGTGACTTTATAACTAAGAGTTTTGTGTCATTAATCGCGACTTTATAATTATATTTGACTAATATAACATACATATCAATTTGTTTTAAAGATCTCGGAGACTATTGCCGCATGACTTGCAACTTCATAAAATATTATTATGAATGTTTGGATCACTACAACATTTTGGTGCTACAGGAACGCCTAATTTTCTATGGTAAAAAAACCGTTCTCGTAGAGTTAAATAGACAACGGTTTTTATATTTCGTTGCAGTAGAGTATTAAATTTTATTATTTCTATGACAACACATAAAAACCATTCTCGTTGTTTATTAATATAATTACGCAACATTTAGTAACCGTTCTCTTAAACAACACGTTTGTTGAAATAAAAAACCATTCTCTATGTAAAATTCCCAAATATTTCATTTTCCCTCTCACTAAACCCATTTTTCACGAAACCCATTTTCCCTCTTCCCTCCCTCTCGCGAAACCCATTTTCCCTCTTCCCCCCTCGCGCGAAACTCAGCTGCTTCAGCAACTTCTTCCTCTCGCGTAACCTTCTTCCTCTCGCCTTCTTCCTCTCGCCTAACCCTTACTGTCGCGAGCCCTCTCTCACGTACCCCTTTCTTCCTCGCTCAATCTCCTCTCTACATGAGAAAGGGGAAAAAATCTGCGCAACATTGATTAGAAAGGAAGCTTATGCGTCATCGATTGGGGTTTTACTTCTTCAGTTGCGACACTTTTTGGTATGTATTTTGAATCTTTGTTGTGTTTTGAGTTTTGAGTACATGTATTTTGGAGATTGTTGAATAAGGGTCAAATGCATGTGATGTGAGATTGTGTCTTTAAACTCTGTGGTTGAGGTTAGGGTTATTAATCTGTGGTTGAGATTGTGAGATTGTGTCTTTGAACTTTGTGGTTGAGGTTTGAGTACTCTGGTAAATTAGCATGGACCAGATATTTGAGGTTGAACTTTGGTTTTTACTGCATAGTTGTACATTAGTTATTTTTACCAGTGGAAAATAGAGCCTATAAAAGGTTGAGTTTTAATAACTTGTAATCTGTTATTCTTGAATTGAGTAGATTATATAATTTCATTACAGACAAGTTTATAGTGTGTGTATATATTAATTAATAGTTCTACATAAGTTAAAAAGACACAGTTTTTTGAAACGCGATGCATTTTTTGGTTGAGGTTAGGGTTTTAATTACCTTGTATTTGTGAAATGATTGCACAGTTTGTTCTGTTTAAGGTTTTAATTACCCTGTTTTTTTTTTTTGCTTGTATCTGGCTAATTTTCGCTTATGTGAACTTTGAATGAACCAGTTTTTTGGTTTATTTGGCATAAGCTTCAACAATGCTATATGCTAATTAATTGGCACCATCTCCTACATGAAATTGCTTAGTGTATAATGCATGTATATGACAATTCCAGTTCTATGTATATGCTTCATTTTTTAGAATCGTAAGATGCTGATATACTTATCTTGCGCAGTGCAAAATACCTGAATTTTATATGCAATGTTTTAAAATCTGAACAATGTGCACTTCTTGTATTTGTAATTTTGAACAGGTCTTTCAAGATATTTGACCAGTGGAAAATATCGAAGAAAATAAAAATATCGAAGAAAATAAAAATATCTATTGGTGTATGCAAACAAGAATATTATTACAACTGATTACTGCCAAACTTAATAAAATAAAATGTTTGTTAGTCGTTATTACCTTCCATCAGCTGCCCAAAAGGAGAAAATGTTTCGGTAAGTTTTTCATTTGTAGTAAAAACCAAAGTTCAACCTCAAATATCTATTTTCCACTGGTAAAAATAAAAATTACCTCAAATATCGAAGAAAATAAAAATATCTATTGACAACAAATGAAAAACTTACCGAAGCATTTTCTCCTTTTGGGCAGCTGATGGAAGGTAATAACGACTAACAAGTATTTTATTTTATTAAGTTTGGCAGTAATCAGTTGTAATAATATTCTTATTTTCTTCGATGTATGTTATGTTTGAACTTCAATCATTTGGTCATACAACTAAGGTGATAATTTGCTCTTACACTATGAACTGGCAGCATCATGAATTTGCACTGATATTGGTAGCATCATGAATTTATTAATTATATTCCATATCAATTTTTGCTTTCCTTTTTTTTTTCAGATTGAGTTTTATAGAGACTTTGACAGAAGCATCTAGTCAAGATTGAAATTAACTATTGATCTCTAAGGTGCTTTGCTTGGAACGTGGTTTGAAAGGTATATTATATACCCTCCTCGAACTACAATTTCGCTCATGATGATATAATAATATATACCCTCCTTGAACTACAATTTTTATATTGTTGTTTTTTTTCTATATTCACACATGATGATATAATATTGTTGTCGAACACCATACTAATAGTAATATATTAAAAAGTTACTCAATCTATGTCATGTTTTAAGAAAAAAATCAAATTACGAGGGTATCTAGATTTTGATCGAGGACGTACTAACATCCCTTTGAAATTATTTGTCATATATGGTAGTCTCCTCATAAACTCGATGGACAAGGAATGGACAAAATTAGCTAGAGAGAGTAAAGAGTATCAAAACGGTGTCGATTTTTTCCTAGATTATGCATACACCAAAGGAAAACCTCGCGGAAAAGAGATTTTGTGTCCATGTGCTGAATGTTACAACACCAATTGGTTCACAAGGAAGGTAGTACGAAATCATTTAATAGCAAAATGATTTCAAAAAGGATATGATTTTTGGGTTCGTCGTGGTGAAGAGAGAGAAAAACCCAATGATCTTAATGATGATCATGTGAATAACGAAGAGGATCAAATTGATGAACTACTTTTTGAAAGATTTAGAGATGTTATACAAGAAGAATGTGAACTTAATGAAGGCCTCAACGAAGATGCAAAAAAGTTTTATAATCTAGTCGAAGAAGCCAAACAAGAGTTATACCCGGGTTGCAAAAACTTCTCAAAATTGTCGTTCACAATTCACCTATATTTATTGAAGTGTTTGTATGGTTGGAGCAATGAATCATTTAATGCTATCTTAGAATTGTTGAAAGAAGCTATGCCTTCATTGAACATCCCTGATATGTTCAATAAAACTAAAGGCATGATAAGGGACTTAGGGCTCGATTATAAAAAGATCGATGCTTGCCCTAATGATTGCATGATTTATTGGAAAAATTACGAGAATAACACATCTTGCCATGTTTGCGGTGCTCCACGCTGGAAGGAAATTGCCGAAGGAAACCATCAAGTTGGAAAAAATCATGAATCTTATAAAGTTTCAGCTAAAATATTAAGACATTTTCCCTTGATTCCTAGACTTCAAAGGTTGTTTATGTGTTCAAAGACGGCTAGCTTATTAAGGTGGCATGAAGAAAAGCGTTCGAAAGATGGGAAGTTGAGGCATCCTGCAGATGGAGAAGCATGGAAAGAATTTGATAAATGCCATCTAGACTTTGCTTTAGACTCATGTAATATATAAGACTTGGATTGTCCAGCGACAGATTTAATCCCTTTAGAACCATGAATGTGTCTCATAGTACTTGGCCTATGTTATTAATACCATATAACTTTCCACCTTGGTGTTGCATGAAGGCTGAGTATTCTATGTTGTCTTTATTAATACCTGGACCACAATCGCCAGGGAATAATATTGATGTGTACCTTCAACCGTTGATTGAAGAGTTAAAGTTTGGGAGTAGAACAATGTTGAACCCAAACACTGCAGGATTGAATATAGAGGCTTTAGCAGCTTTTTTATCAACTCCAGCTGATGCTAATAGTACTCTACGTTCTTCTACATCAACACATGCTCCTAATAATAATGAAGTAAGACTGAACTATATTACAGTTAGAAATATTATTGTTAGAATTATATTTATAGTACTGTTGGTACTATATTACTATTAGAAATTGTACTGTTAGAACTATAATGATATTATACATTTAACTTTATTTACTGTTAGAAATAGGTACTGTTAGAACTATATTACTTTTATAAATTGCTACTGTTATGTATTGCTCTCACATACATGTGTCTTGGTTTGACTTTATAATCACATTTATAGACTTTAACATTTTGTCATTTACTCATGATTTTACTTATTGAATATATTATTTTTATTATGTAGATGAATGATGGTGATACAAATGAAGAATTTCAACATTTCGAAGCACAAGATGAAGAGATAGATGTTGATACTTAAGTTTTCTTTGTGTATTTTTTTTATAGATAAGGATTTTTTTTTTGTTATTTTGATTGTCTCCTTATCTCTAGAATTTAAATTAGAGAAATTGAATCATTGCGAATATATATCGTATGAATGATATTTTGTTTGTTTGCTTCACACATTGTTAACATAGACATATCGTAAATATGACAATGAACTTTAACTATATATATATATAGTATTACAAAATTTTATACTATTGCAATTGTTATATTTTAAATTTATTATAGTATATTACAATAATTTTGTATTATCGCAATTATTATATTTTTAAACTTATTATGGTATTACAATAATAATGTTTTACTAAATATCTTAAATTATTGTATTTTAGAAAAATAATTTATTTATTTTTTAAAAAGCTTTTGCAACGGTTTTAAAGTGTGGCCGTAACTTAATTGGAAAAGGAACCTACAAGAACGGTTTTAATTTGGCAACATAATAAAACCGTTGTCGTTGTCAATTTGAAAAATCGTTCTCTTAGAGGTAGTTACCAATACGGTTTTTTAAAAGCATTGTTGTTTCTAAAAAAAACCGTTGCTTAAGGCAAAGGCAACGCCTTGGTTCCCCACGGACAGAAAACCGTTCTCGTAGATTACGGCAACGGTTTTTTTACGTTAAGCAACGGTTTTCATGCATTGCAGTAGGACAAAAATGTTGTAGTGGATGTTTATTGTAACGTGTACTCATTTGAAATATTTTGGATGTTTTGAGTTATAAAACATTTTGGTTTGTGAAACTTTATGATTTGGATTTAAGATATTTGTATAATTTTTAAATTTAATCATAACAATAACAATTATTTATCGATTTATTATAGTTAAAGCGCAACTAATGGATATGGGTATAGACATTTAGATGTCCAAATGGTAAGGATATGGGTATTAAAATTGATACCCACAAGAATACAAACACAAATGCAAATATTTTTTAAAACTGTGAATATATGAACACGTACTATAGTACCCTACCTAAATCCTACTGATGATCATTCTTAATCCAAACCCAACTTATAATTAACCTTTTATGTTAACTTTTTTAAGTTATTTAGGTAATAACTTTACAAAGTTTTTTTACTCACAATTTTTACAAAGTTAGGTAGATGGCCATTATGTGTTTTTTTAACAAAACTTAAATAAACACACACAAAAATAGTATATAATTAAATATTTGATTTATTAATTTTTGAAGAGCTAAAGCAGTTGTTTTAGTAGTCTTATTCTTGAATCGGTTTTGTTTATATCATTTGATTTTTTTTAACAAAGTATTTTATGTTTTGATAAAAAGTTGTGGTTGTAAAATATATATATATATATATATATATATATATATATATATATATATATATATATATATATATATATATATATATATATATATATATATCAGCACTTCAAACCATACATTAAATTTTTAATGTATTCCCA